>JACGDI010001560.1:297150-397194 GCA_014898725.1 Jacaranda copaia | reverse complement strand
CTATTCACTATACACTCTCTAAATATTCTCCATCACACCAGAAACCTGACTTGAGCGTCGGGGTGCCTTAGCCGGGGCACCTTGGCTAGTTTACGTTTGTTCTTGTTGCAGATTTCAGGCCCAATATCTTTTCAATCCATCAGAGTTCCGGACCATCGAGCTCTTTGCAGCATCAGACATGAAAGTTGTACTTCACCTTCTTGGAGTTTATATTTCTTTTTATCTAAAATTCTATGATGAAATTATCTGAAAGTGGTAGTATATTATCTGAAGTACAACACATTATGCAAAAGCATAGTATATAATCTGTATAAATGCAATACATTTTAGAAATAAATGTAGTATAAACATTCAAGCTTGCAGTACACATTAGAAAAAAGTATAGTATATAATTTATGTAACTGCAATATATTTTAGAAATATTTGTAGAACAAAATATTCAAACTTGCAAATTAAATGAAAGTATAGTATATAATCTGTGTACATGCAATACATTTTAAAAGCATTTGTAGTATAAAAATATTCAAGCATATAGTATACATTAACTAAAAATATAGTATATAATTATTATATCTGTTGTATATTCTAGAAGAAATAGTAGTACAAAAATATTTAAGTTTGTAGTATATATTAAATAAAAGTGTAATATATAATCTGTGTATCTGCAGTATATTTTAGAAGCATCTGTAATACAAAAATATGCAAGCCTGCAGTATATATTAACTAAAAGTGTAGTATATAATCTTTATATTTGCATTACATTTTAGAAGTAATTGAAGTACAAAGCATTAAGCATGTAGTATACATTAACTAAAAGTGTAATATATAATTTGTATATCTATAGTATATTTTAGAAGTAATATGATGGAAATGAAGTAAAAATACAGAACTAACAAAATATAAATGGTGTTATGTTGAAGTATACCTCAATTTAATTGAAATTGGGTAGTGAATTTGAGTATAATATGATAAAAATGAAGTATAAACATAGAACAAACAAAGTATAAATAGTATTACGTTAAAGTACACCTCATTTAAATTGAAATTGGGCAGTAAATTTGAGTTCAATATGATAAAAATGAAGTATAAACGTAGAACAAATAAAATATAAATGGTGTTATGCAGAAATACACCTCAATTCAATTGAAATCAGATAGTGAATTTGAGTACAATATGATAGAAATAAAGTACAAATATTGAATAAACACAGTATAAATGATGTTATATTAAAATACACTTCAATTCAATTAAAACTGGATAGTAAATTTGAATACAATATGATATAAATGAAGTACAAACGTAAAACAAAAAAAATATAAATGGTGTTTTGTTGAAATATACGTAAAACAAACAAAGTATAAATAGTATTATGTTGAAGTACACCTCATTTAAATTAAAATTGAGCAGTGAATTTGAATATAATATGATAAAAATGAAGTACAAATATAGAACAAACAAAGTATAAATAATATTATGTTGAAATACACTTCAATTCAATAGAAATTGAGTAGTGAATTTAAGTACAATATGATGAAAATAAAGTACAAATATTGAACAAATAAAGTATAAATGGTGTTATATTGAAGTACACGTAAAACAAACAAAGTATAAATAGTATTATATTGAAGTACACCTCATTTAAATTAAAATCAGATAGTAAATTGGAGTACAATATGATGAAAATAAAGTACAAATATTTAACAAATAAAGTATCAATAGTGTTATGTTGAAGTACAAATATAGAACAAACAAAATATAAATTGTGTTATGTTGAAGTACACCACAATTCAATTGAAAGTGGCAGTGAATTTGAGTGCAATATGATAAAAATAAAATACAAATGTTGAACAAACAAAGTATAAATAGTGTTATGTTTAAACACACTTCAATTTAGTTGAAATCGAACAGTGAATTTGAGTATAATATGATAAAAATAAAGTACAAATATTGAACAAATAAAGTATAAATAATGTTATGTTGAAGTACACTTCAATTCAATTTAAATCGGATAGTGAATTTGAGTACAATATGATAAAAATGAAGTACAAATATAAAATAAATAAAGTATAAATTGTGTTATGTTGAAATAAACTTATTGTAATTAGTCTTCAATAATTGTAGTGATGGTCAAGTACAATATTTTGAAATTATCGGATAAGGTGAAGTACGTTTTTGTATAGGTGATAGGGTGGATATTATCGTCAAATGTTCATTTATTTACATATTTGAAAGCATATGTATTCTTTATATTATTACGAGTGATAACATTCATTCGTTAAGCACTAATGATTAACACTTTAAAATTTTAATACTATTTTATTCATATGATAAATATTATACACATTTTTAGAGTTTGGTTATTAATTACCAAGACTTAAAAGGCAAATCATGGAACAAATTTTAATTTAACAATATTAGTAAAAATATTAAGGAATGAAGTACATAATGGTTGAAATGAAGTACAAATGTTATGACATCAAGTATTAATCTTTCAGATTGAAGTACAAAAGTGTTGATATTTCAGACAACATGAAAAAAATGCTAATTTCACGCTAAATCAAATACATAATTACCAAAATGAAGTACAATTGTCATGAAATCAAATATAATTCTCCCAAATTGAGGTACAAAATAATTGATATTTCAGACAACATGCAAAAATGCTAATTTCATGTTAAATCAAATACATAATTGCTGAAATGAAGTACAATTTTTATGTAATCAAGTATAATTCTCTCAGATTATGGTACAAAATAACTGATATCTCGGACAAACGGCTATGATTTTTTTATTGTCATTTTTCTTATATTTAAATGATTGCAAAGTAGATACTACATAATTCTTAAGCATAATTCTGAACTCCTGAGCATCCTTAAATGTTTGACTATGGGTGTTCATTCGATACAAATTGAACCGAAACTTTAGTTAACTGTTGGTTCGATTAAAATTGAATTTTTTTCGATTTGGTTCGGTTAAAAACTGAAATACCAAAATTTTAATATTAATATTAATATATATTATATATTAATATATTAATTAATAATATATATTAATATTCAATTCGATAATTCGGTTCAGTTAATCAGTACAAAAAAATAAAACCGAACCGAATACCAATTTTTTTTAAAAAAAATAATCAAATAACGAAATTTTGGTTTCGATTCGGTTTGGTCGGTTTATCGAACTGTATATACGCCTATTTATATATGCAATTTTTCCATGCATCAATTGAGTTGCTAATTAAAGTCAATTCATTATGCGATGTATTGGTCAAACCAATTTTCTTCTCAACTGCATTACTTGAGGTTGACAAATAAAGTACAATTTTTGGATAATCCATTAGTAGAACACTTGAAACTTAAATAATAGATTTAGATAGTTGAAGTACAAGTTTAGATAAAATGAAGTACAATTTTAGAACAATTAAAGTATAGAAATTTAATAAATAGAATACAAGTTTAAGTAAAATAAAGTATTATTTCAGAAAATAAAAGTATTATTTTATATAAAAAGAAGTATAATTTCAAAACACATGAAGTATAAATTCTTAGCAATTGCAATATATTTTTTGATAATTAGTAGAACACTTGAAGTATAAAACTTAAATAATAAATTTAAATAACTGAAGTACAAGTTTAGATAAAATGAAGTACAATTTCGGAATACCTAAAGTATATAACTTCAATGAATAGAATACAGATTTAGGTGAAATGAAGTATAATTTTAAAAAATAGAAATATAATTTTAGATAAAGTAAAATACAATTTCAGAACACCTAAAGTATAAAACTTTAGTAATTGCAGTATAATTTTTGATAATTAGTAGAACACTTGAAGTATAAAACTTAAACAATAGATTTAGATAACTAAAATATAATAAAATAAAGTATAATTTCAGAAAATAGAAGTATAATTTTATATAAAAAGAAATACAATTTTAGAACACTTGAAGTATAAATCCTCAGCAATTGCAGTACAATTTTGGATAATTCATTAGTAGAACACTTGAAATATAAAACTTTAATAATAGATTCAAATAATTGAAGTATAAGTTTAGGTAAAATGAAATATAAAATAAAGTATAATTTTAAAAAATAGACATATAATTTTAGATAAAGTGAAGTATAATTTCAGAACATTTGAAGTATAAAATCCTAATAATTGCAGTATAATTTTGGATAATTAATAAATAGAATACTTAAAGATAGAACTTCAAATAGAGTATAGATTTTGTAAAATAAAGTATAATTTTAGATCAAAAAAATACAGTTTGAAAATACTTAAAAGTATAAACTACTAGCTATAGCAGTATAATTTTGGATAATCAATTGATAGAACACTTGAAGTACAAAACTCAAATAATATAATACAATTTATGTAAAATAAAATATAATTTCAGATAACTGGAGTATAAATTTGTATAAAATGAAGTACAGAGAACTATTAAAGTATAAAACCCTAGCAACTACAATATAGTTTTAAATAATCAATAAATAGAACACTTGAAGTATAAAACTTCAATGAATATAGTACAAATTTTGATAAAATGAAGTATGGTTTTAAAAAATAGAAAGTACAATTTTAGATAAAAAAACGTATAGTTTGGAATACTTTAAGTATAAACAGCTAAAAGTTGTAATACAATTTTGGATAATCCATTAGTAGAACATTTGAAATATATAACTTACATAATAGAGTACAATTTTTGTGAGATGAAGTACAATTTCAATTACAATGAAGTATAATGTTGAACACTCTAAGTAGAAAAAGATTTTCAAATAAATAAAGTACAATTTAAGAACACTTCAAGTACAAAATTTTACAAACTACAGTACAGTATAGATTCTGTAGAAGTATTATCTTAAAACATCACAGCTCTTCTTTGCACTGCTGCTTGATTCATTTTTTCGATTTACTAGAATATCAACAATGTTCATCTTTAATGTCAAGTACAGTAAGATCATATTCATGACATTATTGTCATCAGTCAAACTCACGTACAATATTTGATGTGGTGCTATGTATTGCAAACTGAAGAGCTCAGCATTGATTTCACTCTATTTTTTTACGAGATTAATATACATGTCCATTAAAGTTATACTATTTTTAATTGGCATTTCATGGAGCTAATTTTTGTAGCGACAAATCTTCAATACTTGATTGAACACTCCAACTTTACTACTGGAAGAAATTCAACAGCAATTGAGAAGAAATTGAGAAGAAGAAGAAACCCAAAAATGATGAAAATAAAAAGAGAAGAAGATAATGCAGATGTCGGGTTGGTGATTGTTAGCTCTAACGATTATTCTCATTCTCGTCGTGGAGCTTATTACGTATTTTCTTTTCTTTTTATTTTTGGTAATGAAATTACATATACTAGGGTTTATTATTTATTTGCGTGGATGATGAAGAAGTGAAAAAAAATGAGTAAAACATATTGTACTTAAAGGAATTTTTGTCAAATAAAATGAATAGAGAGTGATCTTTAAAATTTAAACAAAACTAGGAAGCTTATTTTATAGAAAATCAAGTAAGGATTGATCACAAAATGAAAAAATGCTTTTGATATTTTTAAAGGAGGGACCCATTTTTTGATGCAATCAACGGATTTTTTTAAAAAAATAAAGAAAAAGATGAATTGGGGATCTGTAAACTCATCTTGTAAGTTGTACCAACCGTTGTAACGAGTAGGACGAACAGCCTGCGAGTGGGCATTGGGAATTCTACGGCGGTTTCCCAAAAATTATATTTTTCGTCCCTCAAGTTTTACACTTTCCTCAATGTGGTCCCTGTCTATCTGTCACTTGTGCTCAGAGCTTCTACTTCTACCGTCTGCCTCATGTTTGGCGAGGGCGGGTTTCATTGAATTTTACCCAATTTGGATTCGTAATCCGATTTTAGGTAACGCGTTTAAAACGGGTTAGATTCGACTACACTACATTGGGGGGGTCGGATGGAAGCCAAATTTATTATTAAAAAAAAATTGATATTTTTATAATACTGTCCTCATCAACAGAAATACTACTACATAATATTAAAAAGAATAAATAATCAATTCCAACTGTCAAAGATAAAAATGTTTACCCAGTTCCAATTCTTATCCATAAAAATGTTTACCAATTCCAATTCCATTACACTTCCAATCCAAATCTGATTTCAAATTCATTCCAAGCATGGATAAGTCACCTCCCGCTTCTTGAGCACGTCTAACCGATTAGAGATGGATAACAAAGCAAAACTTAGTTCAAGCCAACAATAAATGATGTATACAATTGTAGGTGAAGTAGATCTCTCATCTGATAAGAGAAGTGTTGCACAAAAAAGTGATGACAACTAAAACTTCACAGCCTCTGGCAAACAGTGGAATTGCGCCATTATCCTCAGCAACTCATGCAAACATAAAAAATAACTTTGACCAGTCTCTCTCTGGGTATGGCAGCAAAGAATCGCAATCAAATCTTTCAGCAGCTAAGCGATTGCACCACAGTCCTGGAACAGCTTTATTGCCACCACAAAGACAGATCAATTAAGTGCCTCTATTTGTTCATCCTCAGTCAGAACACCTACAGGTTTATCAACACTATCAACTTTAGACATTTCTCATCAACTTCCAAGGTGCATACAAATGCTAGAGCCTGCTCATCATCCTCCTTTACAGGTTCTTCAAAATCACTGGATAGCAATTCTTCAACTTAAGGTGCCTCCGATGCAAATTAAACCACATCTGATATGATAACTCATTACCTCATTACATGAGAGCCCATCTGATATGATAACTCATTACCTCATTACATGAGAGCCCTCATTCAAGAACCAATATTGTCTTCATGTGGTTGCTTCTTGTCCCTTATTTTACCATGCACACGGTTGTGATGATTTTGCCTGCGATTCCACAGTAGCCCAGCAATCATAATACAATAGGAAAGAGTTTCCTTGGAATGACTGCAGGACAGAGGCAGATTAAAACTGATTGCAAAGATATGAAAGAACTCTATTGATCTTCCAATCCAATCCCACTGTTGAAGAAAGTTCCGACGTGACAGACTGTTCATAGCAGGATTAGAAAATATACATTTACTGAATGAAGCAACAATAATGTAGCTCCAAAACAGACCAGAAACAACACCAACTAAGCAATACTAAGCACGTCTTTTGCTGAGACGCCAAGAGTTAGGTTCATGGTATCTGTCATAGAGTGGCTCAATACGCTCTTGTCTCTTGCGCTTGCTCATTTTTGTAGGATTTGCAACTTTGAAGAATCTTGGAGCCAGTTCAACAAGCCACTTCGGATCTATGACAGTGACCTCACGCATATACTCCTTAGTAGTCATCACAAGTTCATGGTATATAACCCAGTCAGGTTGTCTTTGGAAAAGAGCACTACTTGGATGTATGTAGACTGGTTGATTCTCCACTAGTGTTCTGTAACCTTCCTGTGGATCCTTCCTAGCAGCATGGAAAAAGAAACCAGCAGCTGTAGCTTTTCTAATCTTTGTAAAGTTCTTACCAGCACTCACAACATCCAATTTGTACCTGTTCACATACAGTGGGACTTAGAAACTAGTTAAAATGAAGATATCTGACATCCTAAAAACAACATATGGTATGAAAAGAAATAGTATTTATTGATTGATATACTTAACATTCACCTAGAAACATATGATAAAATTTACAACTTATTGCAGGATTCAGAAGCACATTCAATTTTTGGAAGGAGGAAGTAGATAAAAAGGATTAATCAGTGAGAAAGGGACAGGAAATGGGATCGGTTATCTGAATCATAGTTCAACCAGAAACACATCGCAAGCGCAACAAGTCTGAACAGCTAAATACCTTAGCATCACAGGATATCTAATTAAGAAGCAAAAGTCCAGTAAAGAGTGAAGTGTTCAAGCAGGATCAGATGCAAAGAAGAAAGCAGCAAACAGAGCAACAGAAAGAAATGAAAATGTACATTATTTCAAGACAAGCGCAACACCAACCAAAAATTGTTATCAGAAACAGGAACCTAGCATGAAGGCAACAGGGAAGTAATGACTAATAGAATGACATACTTATCCATGATGGAAAGAAGTTGTTTCCTTACATCCTGTGCTCTCCTCAATGAACTAGATTGGACAAAATTCTCAAAGCACCATGGACCTGAGAAATTTTTGGCCTTCCAGGCCTCATAGACAGCAAGTAGTGTCAAATGGTCACCCTCAGGCTGAAAAAACTTTGCTCTTTTTTGGTCTGCTTGAGCTTGTTTTTCCCTAGGTCGATAGAAGATGTTTCCAGTCTGAATCATAGCAATGATGGTCAAAATCTCATCACTACAACCAAGATCTACACTGGCAAGAAGCATTTTGGACAGTGGAGGATCCAAAGGAAATTCAGCCATTTTCCTACCCAACTTTGTAAGAAGCCCCTCCTCATCCAGAGCTCCTAAACTGTATAGCTGTTCCATGGCAGAAATGAGGGTCTGAGGTGAAGGGGGGTCCATAAAGTCAAAAGATAATAGATCATTAATACCCATAGCTTTCATAGTTAGAGTAGTGGTTCCAAGATTAATCCTCTGAATCTCTGGAATTGTCGTGGGAGACATCTCATTGTGGAATGCAGTCTCTGTGTAGAGGCGATAGCACTTCCCTGGTCCTGTACGTCCTGCTCGCCCTGCTCGTTGCTTTGCAGATGCTTGTGAAATTGGAGTTATCACCAGTGAGTCAAGCCCCTGCTTAGGATTGTAAACATTTTGCTTGGCGAACCCTGGATCAATAACATAAAATATGCCATCAATAGTCAAAGAAGCTTCAGCAATATTGGTAGCAACAACTACTTTTCTTTTTCCAGGAGGAGCAGGTTCAAATATTCTGGACTGCATTTCACTAGGTAAAGCACTGTACACGGGTAAAATAATCAGCTCAGGTACGTTTTTACCTAAACCCTTCATCCTCTCATAGAGACACTGACATGCAAAATCTATCTCTTCCTGGCCAGTCAAGAACAGGAGTATATCACCTTCAGGTTCAGTCAAGTGAATCTGCAACACAGTAATCAGTGATGCATTAAGGTAGTCACTTTCTGGCTGTTTGGTGTAGAGAATTTCTACAGGGAAAGTTCTTCCAGGAATAGTAAAAATGTTGCAATTGAAGAAATATCCAGAAAACTTCTCTGCATCCAGAGTAGCAGATGTGACAATCAAACGAAGGTCAGGTCTCCGTTTCACGAGTTGCTTTAGTAATCCAAAAAGGACATCTGTGTGAATTGTCCTCTCGTGAGCTTCATCAAGCATTATCACTGAGTACTGTGACAAATTTTCATCAATCAGAATCTCCCTAAGTAGCATACCATCTGTCATATACTTGATTACAGTTTCTGGACCAGTACAATCCTCAAAACGGACAGCATATCCAACTTCTTCACCTAAACGACAACCAAATTCTTCAGCGACTCGCTTGGCCACAGACATTGCAGCCACCCTACGAGGCTGAGTACATCCTATTTTTCCCTTTGTAGTGTATCCTGCCTCAGCCAGATATTGTGTTACTTGTGTTGTCTTGCCTGACCCTGTCTCACCAATCACAACTAAGATCTGATTATCATGGATAGCCTGAACCAATTTATTCTTCAACTTGTAGATGGGCAAACTTTGTCTCTGTTCCTGAATCGAAAGTTTTGATCTTTGTCCAAAAGTCAGAGCCTTACCATATGCATCCTTCTTCCACTCAGGCATGTCATATGCAGACAAACCAACACCTCTCAGTTCCTGAGCCAGATGCCTTTCACCTGTTTCTGGCATTGGATCTTCCCATGGCCGATTCAGATCCTTTGGAATGGAATCCAACATTGTTCTTTGTTGTTGTTCCCTAACTTCCCTCCTCTCCTTTATTAGTGCGGATTGAAGTGATGCTGCACGACTCAAAGATCCCTCGGGATTCTTGAATATCTTCACAGGGGATATGTCCATAGAGTACCGACTCTGACCTTGCAAGAAAGCAGGTTCATCTTCATTCAACTCAATCTCAAGCTCCTCTTCTGCACCTTCCTCCTGATAAAGCAACCCATCTCCCTCTTCGTCAAACATAGGATACTCTTTTACACTGAGAACCCCCGAAGCAATCAGTTGTTTAGCCTCCCACTTCTCAGGTGAACTCATTCTGTTCAGCGGTCTATGCGAAGGCACAACATCACCATCTTCAGTAATCTTGATCCCTGAGAGACCAATCCTACCGCCCATCCCCCCACCTTCATTCCTTCCTGAAGGATTTGTTCTCAACCCATCATCATCCTCACTCCTCTTCAAGGGTAACAAATCCTTCCCACTATTCTGATCCACATCCCTCATCGACAAACTCAATTTATTTCCACTAACAGAGATAACTTTCACAAAAACCTCCTGGTCCCGCTTCACTACATCCTTTGCATTTGCAATCCTCCTACTTGCCATCTGGGATACATGTACCAAACCCTCTTTCCCTCTAAACTCATCAAGCTGAACGAAACAACCTGTATCCATCACCCTCGAAACCCTGCCCTTATAAACTTTGTACAATTCCGGCTCCTCCAACCGACCATTCCTCTCCTTCCTCCTGTCCCTCCTCTCCTCATCCCTCTCTTCATTATACCCATTTCTCCTATTTCGTTCGTCTCTATTCCTGTCCCTATCCCTGTCACTGTGCCCTAGCTTACCTCTATCACCACCATAACCATCTCTATCTCCATGTCCACCCCTTTTCTCCCCACCCCCATATCTACCCCTTCCCCTTTCCCTTTCCCTTTCCCTATCCCTATCCCTGTCCTGATCCCTGTCTGTATCCCTCCTCTTCTCTCTGATGCTGTTATCCTTATCCCTATACTTATCTTCCTCATCCTCTTCTTCTATTCTCCTCCCGCTCTTCACCTCTTCTTCAATCTCTTTCTCCAACTCCCTCACCCTCTCTTTACTATCCTTGATCTTTAAAGCTGAAAAAGCCGACTTCTCCCCATCCTTTGTCCCCTTCTTCAATTTTGACTTCTGTTTTGGTGGCAAAATAGCGTGAATAATTGTAAGTAGCGTCCGCACAAAATAATCAGGCATCTCCTCGCCGTTTTCTTTCAGCTTCGCGTCGAATTCGTCCACCGTCTCGCAATTTCGCCCCATTTCGGTTATGAACTCCGCCAACACCTTATCCCCAAAACCTAGATGAGTCTCCAGCTCCGTGCACACTTTCGAAACCAAGGACAAGGACTCCAATTTCTTCAATTCGTCGTCTTCACTCTCCGCCCCCATTTTCTTGTACTTACACACACCGGAGGCAGAAAGTGTATATATAGACAAATTACTGTGTTTCAATGCATGTGCGCACCTGTTTGTGCATGCATATTTGTGTATTTAACCAAAGACAATGAAAATCGGGGGCTTTTCAATCTGTAGGGTTCTGATTTTGCGCGCTTAGAATTGGGACTTTTGATCAAAATGGAGAAGGACTAAAATACGACGTCGTTTTTAGTCCAGGGGAATTGGGGTAATCGTGGCTCTACAGATACCAGAACGCCCGAGACAAATTGGTCAATGGCCGTCCCAACAAGCGTTCTGGAAATTTCTATATTTGGACTCAATAATCAATATTGCTATTTCATTTTGTAAATTTTTGAGTTTCTTGCCCAATTAAAATTGGGGATTTTTTTATCCAAGGAAGAGAAGGAATTAAAATGTGCTGTCTTTTTAGGCCGATTGTCAGCAATTTATATATATATTAGTATGTGTCCGATGCGATATATTAAAAATAATTTTAATATTAAAATAATTTATTTTGTTTCATGTGATTAAAAAAAGAGTTGTAATTGTTTTTAGTACTTAAAACAAATCTATTGCTAATTAAATAAAGTAATGTGTGTTGGAGTAGTGTCCAACAAGTCAATTGAATTGGCATATAACTACTCCTATAATGCACTCTATTTGATCAATATAATTATGCAATTGGCCATCTTCATCATTTGTTATGCATTTGGTTGAAGCCCACAAAATCACACATGACTATGGGACATGGTGTAGGTCTATAGTTGGCTACATCATGAAACATATCTCTATGGTTGTGATTTTGAAATCACTCCAAATCATAAAATCTATGAGATAAAGGCATCATGAATTCAAATAGACTTGCATTAGTAATGCATGTTCCAAAGGTTGGATGATGCCCCATTTCATGGGCATTCAGTATATCGATACACATTAATGGATGTTTGTTAGAAAACAAGTCTGCTGAGAACTCGGCATAGAGAAATCCTCAAGGTAACCGAAGTGGTATGTCGATGAGGATGATTTTCTAAGCTTATGATAGTGCCTATAATTAGTCTTTTGACTAAAAATTTCACGGTAATCTTGTATGCTTTGATTCATGCACCGATCACTTTGCATATCACAAGGTGTAGGTTTTGAGCATAGATGAATGCGGTGGTTTGTGAGAACCAACAAAGGATCCATTTTGCTCATTTTGTTGAAAGAGTTGATTTCTTATGTTTTCTACAATGCTTAATCTGGGAAGCCCTTGCGCAAGGTATGTTGATAATTGGGAAAAGAGTCTTCAAAGTTGAAGTCACAAAAGAATCGATCATAAAGGATTGATACATAGTTATTAAGGCTACTAGGGTTTCAAAAAAATCTTAATCCCAGGCCTCAATCGGGAGATAGAAAATAAAAGGACCGTATTTGCATGGTACTCATAAGCAAAAGGGTTCACATGAATTGATTTCACCTATTGATTGGACTCTATGTTCTTGTGGCTAGACATTGATCATGGAGATTGAATATTCTTGAATTAATGGAGATTAATTCAAGAGTAGTCAATTAAAAAGGAGTTTAATTAATCAAAATAGTATTTATTATTAGCAATTAAATTTGCAAGTCCATGCCTAATTGATTGGTGAACCCAATAAATTACATATAAAAGCCAAAGTGTCTTCACATATTATTGAAGTGTTAGATAATAACTATGAACTATCCAAGAAGTTTCATAGAGAAAAAGGAAATAATTGGCTTGATTAATTTAAGGAGTTAAATTAATTCAATTAAACAATTTGATTGTTTAATTGAAGTCAAATTATAATTAATTCAAGTGCTAAATTAATTTAATTAAATAACGTGATTATTTAATTAAGAGAAGTTGTAGAGACAAATTTATGGACCATAAATTGACATTAAAATTGAAAATTTTAATTAGGACCAATTTATGGATAATCTAGCTTAGAAGAGCATGATCTAGTGTGATGATGTCAGAGTAGACCATGCCTAGGTGGACTAATAGGATCATTTCCATAAGATAGAAAGTGTGATCCTAATATATATATTTCATAAAATATAAGATGTGAGTCTCATATATATAATGTATATATACAAGACTCTATGATGTAGGAAGTGTGACACACTAGAGGGTATCTATGTGGTGGGTCCCTACTACACCATTTTAAATGGACCACCTAGATTTAATCTTAGAGGATATTCCATGGTGATGGAAAATGTGATCACGATATATATAACTATGATGCATGGATAAGAACATAGCAACACGAACACGACATGATTGCATATGGGGACACACTAAATTTTAAAATTTTATGACATGACACGACACTGATACACTTATCATAATATATATAATTATTCATTATAATATTAATTTATGTAACATAAAATATTTATCAAAGCAATGTGAAAAAAATCAACACTAAAGATTAAAGAAATATTTTCTAAATTCAAATAAAAGATGGATTACTAATAGGAATAAGTATTAGACTTCATGTGATGAAAATTTTCAATACAAAAAAAGTAATATTAGTCACATCAAAATAAGTGATTATGTAAAAATTATAACTAATAACATATATTAGGTGAAAATAACTTTTATTTTATTAGTAATGATACTTTTAAGCGGCAATAATTTTTATTTTGTCATTGTATGACTTGATAATGACAAAAACTAATGGTTTAAGTTGTTATTTTTTATGATTAATGACATATGTATAATCACAATATAATTATCTCTATGAATTTTGGAAAGATTTCTGTTCATCAATAGAAATATACCATTAATTATCAATAATGATAACTTAAATATAATTTTTACCACTACTATACTTATAAAAATTATTATTGTAATAGAACCCAAAAAAATTATTTACTTATACATATAATCAATGCCAAGTTTCCAATCATCATTTACTATTTTGCTATAATTTTTAACTTTTTGTAGTATATCTTATAACACCCCTAAAATTTTATTTATTTTATTTATAATATACGATTTTACTGTTATTTAAAAATTTTATGGATTTCACGTTATTAATTATTTTAAAAGTTTTGGGGTTAAATTATAATTTTTGTAGACTTAATTGTGTATACTTTTGATCAATTTGGGGTTAATTGTAATTTTCTAAAAATTTGGGGTAAAAATTGCATAATTTAAAATTTTATTAAAAAAGAAAATGAAATCAGATTTTGAGTATGCACAAAGCCCTCTTTTTCTTCCCACTTTTTCCTTCCTTTTTCTCCTTCTTCCTTTTTTTCTCCCTTTTCCTTTCTTTTTCTTCTTTTTCACCGAAGCATCACCACCATTTTCGACCATTTTTCAGCTGCCTTTCCACCACTCCAAACCAACCAAACTCTTCCCCTCACCACAACCAACACCTCTCACACCTTAAAACCAGCAACTGGGCAGTAGAGTAGCGGTGGACGGAGGAGAATCAAGAGGTACATGTCACGGTGGTTGCCGAGTTTCTCCTTTTTCAATGACCATTCTCCATTTCAAGGGTAGGGTTAGGAAGCTCTTGACGAAAGGAATGCAAAGGTGTCATTGCATGACGATTTTAACGACGGCAAGGTAGTGATAAGAGTTCATCAGAGAAAGAAGAAAGTGATAGTTTTTGGCCTGTTCTGGTGTGTACACTACTTGGAATTGGAAACTAAAAGTGGCATTTGAATCCTCGCAATGAGAGGAACAATCTAGTGGTGAGGTTTCATTTTATGGTAGCAGTAGACGAAGGCATATGGTGGCAGCAGTCCGACGACGACAGAGAGATAGTCTCCTCGTCTTGATGTGATGATCGTCCTGGTGCTTTCGGTTGGTGATTTTGAGCTTTCATTAGTGAGATCGAATTTTCATTTGATTATTGCTTATTATATATATGTGCATGCATGCTTGTAGTTGTTAGTTTTGTCTGGGTTGAGCTTTTGAGTTGATATAGGTATTTTGACAATTATTTTCTTATGCGAGGAATAGGGTAATGAGAGATATAATTTTAGACTTGTATGTTGGTTAATAATAAGTTGAATATAAATTTTGATATCGGGAATCATTATAAGTTAAATTATGTTGGAATGGGAATTTGACTAGGAATTTATGCATGAATGTTGAATCTGGAGAAGTTTGACTCGTGGCATATTTTCTTAATTAGGTGGCAACAAGCTAGGCACCAAAGGGTAGTAAGATTGATTTTTAGCTGTTGCTATTTGGGACTGCAAGAGGTGAGGGTCTCCCATTCTAGATATTATTTTTTTTAACTTGCTATGATATTATTGAAAACCCTTGTGAGGGTCTCCTACTTTAGGTATTACTTTATTTAACTTGCTCTGTTATTGTTGAAAACCTTTATGAGGATCTCCTACTTTGGGTATTGCTTTGTTAAGCTAATTTAAATTGTTGAAAACCCCTGTGAGGGTCTACCAATCTGGCGTTATATTTCTTATTTGTGGTTGTAATAAGCCCATGTGTGGGTTTCTCTATTTCTGAATCATATTCTGATTCGTATTTGGAATTTATTTGCTATCTGTTATCTATTATCTAATTTGAATACCCCTATAAGGGTTATCTCTGATGTTGATTTTCTTTTTTATCTGTTCTGCTGCCCAGAACTTTTGTCTATTATCTATCTATCTCGTATCTGTACTGCATTTGATACCTTGTCAGCATATCTGTTATCAGCTCTGTATTTATTGACCGTGCTGGCTTATCTGTTCTATTTACTATTTTCTATTACCTTGATGGCATACTGTTTCATTTTATTTGATCTGTTGATCTGAAATTGATAGTGCACTAGGGATTTCCCCTTGAGTATCTGTATGAGCGGCTATTCTATTATCTATATGATGATAAGTGGGCCAAGGGCTATACTGAGTGATTTGTTTGGTTATGTAGGGGTATGCTAGGAATTTTCCCCAGGATATCACTAGTACGCTAGGGATTTTTTCTTGGGGTGCCAACTGTATCTAGGGATTTCCCCTAGGTATGAGCGATACGCTACGGATTTCTCCCTAGGTATCAGTGGTGCGCTATACAGTTTATATAGGCATTTGCCACGTACCAAGCTATTATGCTTAGATAATTTTTCTGTCTGTTTGGTATAAGGTGAATCCGCAATACATCTCTTATAGCTTTGGGTTTCATTTGCCTAAATGATTTCTGTTTGCCTGTAATATGTTCTTAGAGTAATAAAGTAGGAGAGTTTTCTGTTTGCTTTTCACTACTGTCTGTCTACTTTTCTGAATTTTATTATATTCAGTTTGAAAAAATTATATCTTATTGAGTTGAGTTTCTCCTCAGTAAACACTATTGTTACTTGTACCTATCCCTCACTAAGTCTTTGGACTTACCCCCTTTATTTCATAATCTTTCAGACATGGATGGCCTCTGGTGGGCGTCAAGTTGGAATGACATTTATATAGTTGTTTTGTAGTAGGATTGGAGTCAAAATTAAGTATGAAATTTGTAACTGTTTGATTGACCTTATAAACCTTGTGATGTACATATTTTGTTTGAAGTTTGTAGTATAAGATGAAATGATGGTTTCATCTATTAGAGATTGTAATATGAATTAGTTACCTGAACTCTTTTATTATTTTCATTTTATGGTTCATTAGGTATTGTTGGAGTTGTATTACTATAAATTTTGAGATGTTTGAATTTATGGGCCTACGGTTGAATTATAACTCTGAGAAATAAGTCTAAATCAGAGTAGTGCCTCAACTTAGGTGCTATCCTTAGAGGGGGCGCTATAGGCGTGGTATCAGAGCTTAGATTTAGATAACCTATGTGTGAACATGTGATAGAACTCTTAGTGACCTCTAATTGGGTTGTTTTGAATGCACTTAAGGTATTAATAGGATTGTTAAGTCATAGTAGGATCGATAGAGTAGTAGGATCCTAAGGCTTAGATTTAGACTTATATTGCTTGATTTTATTGAGATGAATTCTTGAATTGTTGTAGGATGGCCAACAAATGTGACAAAGAGAAGGTGCCTGTGAATGACCAAAATGACAAAACCTAGAAGATGAGATCAAAGAATTGAAATGGGAAAGGAAGAATTTCAGGAAGATTTGTAGAATGTTGGAAGAGAAATGTTATGACCAAAATGAGCATCTTTAGCTGGTTCGAGAAGAGGTGCGTATTTTGAAAAGAATCTTGGGTGCTCAAGATTATCTGCATGATGGAGTCATGGATGACCTCGAATGGGAGTGTCTTCGAGTTAATATCATTGAAGTATAGATCCAAAAGCTTCGCTTTTTATGGGTCAACATGGAGGCAACATTTCAGGCCTTGCAATCTGATTATAGGAGATCGATGCAGGTTCCTCACCTAGTTGTAGATGAGATGAGTCGAGCGTTGGACTATTACTACAGAGCTATTGATTAGGCCATTGGAGTTGGTCCAGGGATAGACATCGAGGCTGGTCCTTCAGGTATTCATCGGATCTCTGTTTTGGATTAAGAATAGGGTTGATAACAACAAGAATGAGCTCCAAAACCTGAGGAAGAACTAGAAACTGAACAAGAAGAGGAATTAGAAGAGGAGTATGAGGAGGAATTAGAAGAGGTCCCCAATGCAGATGTCAACCCAAAACCTCCAATCTTAGCGCCACTTGAGATAGATGACGAAGAAGATCAGCGGACGATAGATGAGACGAGTGAGCTACCTGATATCACTGATGATGAGGAAGATTAGATGTGAGCCTTGGTGTTATAGTATTTTATTATGTTGACAGGCTGTATTTGATGACTCCTGATATTCAACCCTTGTAACTGTAGTAGATAATTTTATGACCGTAACAGATATCTTTTTCCCTTTTCCTTTGAACGTCCTATCATTTTATCTTCGATTGGCCGTTCTGTTAGCATAGCTAATTTTGCTACCTTAGATTGTATATGTGCTTTTGTAATTTGCTATTGCTAACCTCTATTATGCTAATGTATGACTCTTTGGGAAAAAATATTTTTAACCTTTCTTTTCTATTACGAATTTTGAAAGTTTACTTAAGTTATATTGTTTTCTTTACTAAAACCTGAATTATTGAAGGGGTATTGAGAATTGGGATATTGACTTCAACTTTCAGTTTTAGGTTGAGATATTCCTAAAATCTTAAGACAGATGGCATCCTGTGATAGTGCCCCTAGACCTGTACCACCTCAATTAGGTTGGCGAGGAAGACCTGCCAGATGGTGATTTCAAGACCATCGCACCCCCAGATAAGGAGTTCTGGCTCATTATTGAGCTGAGCAGAGATAGGAGGTATCACAAACTCTTTCAGTTAGGCAGCCAATGTGACCTGCGTATTAGAGAAAGCCAGAGGTTAGGCTACTAGCCCAACCCATGGCTGAGGATCGAGCCCTAGAAAGATTTCTTCATTTTTAGCCCTTGAAGTTCCATGGAGAACTAGATGACTGAAAGGCTGAAAAATGGGTTAAAGACCTTGAGGTCATATTTGATACTTTGCTCTACCCCAATGAACAGAATGTTCAATTTGCCACATTCCTCCTGGCGGGATCTACTAGAAGTTGGTGGAAAATGATAGACAGTTGCTGGACAGCCTCAGGAACCTAGAGGAGATGGGATAATTTCACCAAATAATTTATGGATAAATATATACCTTTGGTGGTTAAGTGTTTTAAAGAACATAAGTTCATAAATTTGATCCAAGGAAATCAAACTATTAGTCAGTATGAGGCAATCTTTAGCCGGCTCATCCAATATGCACCCTATATTTAGAATGATGAAAGTTGACAAATTCAATGATTTACTCAAGGACTACGACTAGAGTTAAGATGGGGTCTAGCCATCTTCAATTTGTTGAATTTCAACATAGCAGTTAGTAAGGCACTGCAACTAGAATCGAAGCTGTAGGAAATTAAAAAAATTAAAGAAAAGGGTAGAAAGAGAAGACCTTCTCTACGTGGACTGAGTAGCACTAGCAAGAAACCATGGAGGCCACAAGCTGAGGGTGCAACTCAGAGGACTACTCGGACAGATGGGGTAATAAATTGGGCTTAAGAAAAGACACCGGTACTATATAAATTTTGTGGGTCAGCAGGGCATGAGGAAACGAACTGTTGGTGAAAACAGGGTAAATGCCTACAGTGTTGTAGTAGTCAGCATCTTTTGAAAGATTGCCCAAGAAAGAAAGGCCTAGTTCTGATAAAAAAAAGAAAGCAAAAAATCCAGGCCCGTGTTTATGCCCTCACCAAAAAAGATTCATCGAATCCTAATGAGGTGTAGAAGGTATGATCACTATCTCCAAGACTTTTGGTAAAGTGTTATATTATCCCGGTGTTTTCCATTCTTTTATATCTGTTGAGTTCTTTATAAAACTGAATATGAAATATGAAATTATGGCATATCAAGTAGAAGTGAGAACACCTTTAGGGGTAGGACTAATTACTGATATCATTATCGGGATTGCCCAATTATGATTGAGGGCCAAGTGTATCTAGCCAATTTAATATAGATGCTTATATAAGGATATAATGTAATTCTTGGAATGGATTGGCTGTACAACCACCAAGTACAAGTGAATTATTTCACTAAGTGCATAACACTCGGGGGAGGGACATTGATATCTTCACATCCTTCCATAGATAAAACTTGTCCAATACCGATCATATTAGCTGTAGATGCTAGATAGATTCTGAATGAGGGTGGGCAAAGATTCTTGGCATACCTCATCAACAAACTTCGGGACAGGATCAGAATTGAAGAAGTAGAAATGGTAGTAGAATACCCTAAAGTATTTCTTGAGGAGTTAAACTCGCTACCCCCTGATAGGGAAATAAAGTTTGTTATTCATACTCTCCTAGGGGCTGCATCATTTTCCAAAACTCTGTACTCGATGGTGCCTACCGAAGTTAAGAAATTACAGAGTTAGTTACAGGAGTTGTTAGAAAAGAAGTTTATCAGACCCAACACGTCGCCTTGGGGAGCTCCAGTGCTGTTTGTCAAGAAAAAAATGGGTCTATGAGAATGTGCATCAATTATCAAGAGTTGAATAAGGTCACTATCAAGAATAAGTATCTACCACCCAATGTGGAAGAGTTATTTGACCTCCTATAGGGAATAAGAATCTTCTCAAAGTTGGATTTAAGACAAGGGTATTATTAGCTGAAGATCAGAGAAGAGGATATTCCAAAGACAGCTTTCAATTCTCGATATGGCCACTACAAATTTATGGTGATGCCATTTGGCCTAACTAACGCACCGACAGCATTCATGGATTTGATGCACCGAATATTCAGATCCTATTTAGGTCCATTTGTGGTTATCTTTATTGACGATATCTTGATTTTCTCTAAGTTCAGAGAAGAGTATAGGAAACATTTGCACATAGTTCTAAAGACCCTTAGAGAACATCAGATGTATGCTAAGTCCAATAAGTGTGAGTTCTAGATAGAGAAATTAGCCCTTCTGGGTCATGTAATCACTCAAAATAGGATAGAAATTAACCCTTCCAAGATAGATGTGATTGTCAATTGGAAAAGACCTGAGAATGTTACGGAGATTTGAAGCTTTTTGGGATTGGCCTGTTACTACTGAAGATTTGTTCAAAACTTCTCCAAGATAGCCACTCTACTACCCAAGTTGACCTAGAAAGATGACTATCTGTTTGGAATGAAGAATGTGAGAAGAGCTTCCAAGAACTGAAGAATCGTTTGACTACAGCATCAGTATTAGCCTTTCCAGATGGGTTGAAAGATTTTATGGTATATACAGATGCTTTATATAAGGGGTTAGGATGCGTGCTAATGTAGAAAGGGCATGTTATTGCTTATGCATCCAGGAAGTTAAAGCCTCATGAGGAAAATTACCCCATATATGATTTGGAATTAGCAGCAGTTATCTTTGCACTATCAAAATGGGGGCACTATCTTTATGGGGGTTACATTTGAAGTGTACACAGATCGCAAAAGCCCTAAGTATCTACATTTGCAAAAGGATTTGAACATGAGATAATGAATATTGATGGAATTTTTGAAAGATTATAACTTTTCCATCAATTATTATCCTAGAAAAATGAATGTAGTAGCTGATGCTCTGAGTCAGAAAGAAGGAATGGGTCGTATGAAAGGTGCGAAGATATTAGAAGAGTTGAAAGCAAGTGCTATAATAAGACTAAAACAACAAGTTTGGATTGTAAGAGTGAAAGTACGACCGAAATTGTATGAAGAAATTTAGCAAGCTCAAGCTAGGGAGAACTGGATGTTTAGACAAAAAGTGATGGTTAAAAGCTCTATAGAATCTAAATTCAGCATGGATAGCCAAGGTATCCTACTTTATGGAAATAGAATCTGCGTACCAGAAAAGATGAAGGAACGAATATTGGAAGAGGCGTATTAAACAAGATACACCGTGCATCCTGGAGGAACGAAGATGTACCAGGACTTAAAGAAATAGTTCTGGTGGAACTGCATGAAGAAAGATGTAGCAGACTTTGTGCAGAGATGCTTAACTTGTCAGTTGGTGAAGGCAAAACACTAGCGACTGTCAGGTTTGTTGCAGCCACTTCCCATCCCAGATTGGAAGTCGGAACAAGTGACTATAAACTTTGTGACTGGTTTGCTAAAGGCTAGAGGAGGTTATGATAGTATTTAGGTAGTAGTAAATCGACTAATAAAATCCTCACACTTTCTACCAGTCAGAACTGACTATAAGGTCGAGAAATTGATAGAATTATACCTTAAAGAGATTGTTAGATTGCACGAAATCCCAGTGAGTATTGTGTCTGATAGGGACCTTAAATTTACATCAAGACTTTGGAAGAGTTTATAGAGACATTTGGGAACAAGATTGCAATTTAGTTCAGCAGCTCATCCTCAAACCGACGGATAATCGGAAAGTGTCATTCAAATTTTGGAGTATATGTTAGGGGCTTGTGTTCTGGACTTTGTTGGAAGTTGGACTCGACATCTGCCTCTAATTGAATTTACCTATAACAATAGCTATTAGTCTGTCATTCAAATGGCACCACATGAAGCATTGTACGGTCGAAAGTGTCAATCCCCGCTGTATTGGGATTTATCAGAATATAAAGATACCACTAAAGAGTCTCCAGGGATTATAAGGCCTGAACTAATCCAAGAGACTATAGATAAGGTGCATATTATAAAACAGTGAATGAAGGCTGCCTAGGACCAATAGAAGAGTTATGCTGACAAGCGAAGAAAAGACATAGAATTTGAGATTGGTGACCGAGTGTTTCTCAAAGTGTCACTATGAAAATGGATTAGAAGAATAGGAAAAGGTAGAAAACTAAGTCCAAGATACGTGGGGACATATGCGATATGCGAAAGAATTGGACCAATGGCTTATTGTCTAGTGTTACCCCAGAGTTTAGCCAGAATACATGATGTCTTTCATGTGTCACAACTATGGAAGTATTACCCAGATCCGTCTCATATCATATCTCATGAACATAAGGAACTAGACGGCGACCTATCATATGAGGAACAACTAAATTTGTATCATATATAAAAAGTTCCAAGAGCTTAGGAATAGAACGATTCCTCAGGTGAAGGTGTTGTGGCATAATCACAATGTTGAGGAAGCAACTTGGGAACAGGAGGATCTCATGCGCCAACAATATCCCCAACTATTTCAATATTCAGGTGAGAATATGGGGACCAGATTCCTTTAGGGAAGGAGGTCTATAACACCCCTAAAAGTTTATTTATTTAATTTATAATATACGATTTTATCATTATTTGAAAATTTTATAAATTTTATGTTATTAATTATTTTAAAAGTTTTGTGGGTTAAGTTATAATTTTTGTATTATTAATTGTGTATACTTTTGATCAATTTGGGGTTAATCGTAATTTTCTAAAAATTTGGGGTAAAAATTGCATAATTTAAAATTTTATAAAAAAAAAATGAAAGTCAATCCAAAAATTAGATTTTGAGTTCAAGCAAAGCCCTTCTTTTCTTCCCACTTTTTCCTTTCTTTTTCTCATTTTTCCTTTTCTTCTCCCTTTTCCTCTCTTTTTCTTCTTCTTCTTCACAAAAGCATTACAACCATCTCCGACCAGTTTTTGGCGGCCTTTCCACCACTCCAAACCAACCAAACTCTTTCCCTCACCATAACCAACACCTTCCACACCTCAAAACTAGCAACCAAGCGGCACAGCAGCGATGGATGGAGGAGAATCGAGAGGTGCATGTCACGATGGTTGCTCGATTTTTTCTTTTTCGGTGACCATTCTCCATTTCAAGGGTGGGGTTAGGAAGCTTTTGATGAGAGGAACGCAATAGTGTCATTGCATGGCAATTTCGACGATGGTAAGGCGGTGATCCGAGCTCATCGGAGAAAGGAAAAAGTGGCAGTTTTTGGCCTGTTCCAGTGTGTACATTGCTCAGAATTGGAAATGGAAGATGGAGTTGGAATCCTTGCGATGATAGGAACAATTTAGTGGTGAAGTTTCATTTTACGATAGTGGCAGATGATGGTGGTTGGCGATTGGCAGCGGTGGCGGCGGAGAGACAGTCTCCTCGTCTTGATGCGGTGATCGTCTTGGTGCTTTCAGTTGGTGATTCCAAGCCTTTGTTAGTGAGATCAAATTTTTATTTGATTATTGTATATTATATATATATATGTGCATGTATGTTTGTAGTTGTTAGTTTATTTTGGGTCGAGCCTTTGAGTTGATATAGGTATTTTGATGATTATTTTCTTATGTGAGGAATAGGGTAATGAGAGATATGATTTTGGACTCGTATGTTGGTTAATAATAAGTTGAATATAAATTTTGATATTGGGAATTATTATAAGTTAAATTGTGTTGGAATGGGAATTTGACTAGGGATTTATGCATGAATGTTGAAATTGGAGAAGTTTGACTTGTGGCATATTTTCTTAATTAGGTGACAACGAGCTAGGCACCAATGAGCAGTAAGATCGATTTTTGGCTATTGCTATTTGGGACTGCAAAATGTGAGGGTTTCCCATTTTGGGTATTGCTTTGTTTAACTTGCTCTAATATTATTGAAAACCCTTGGGTATTGTTTTGTTTAACTTGCTCTTATATTGTTGAAAACCCCTATGAGGATCTCCCACTCTGGGTATTGCTTAGTTAAGCTAATCTAAATTGTTGAAAACTTCTGTGAGGGCCTGCTAATCTAGCATTATATTTCTTATTTGTAGTTGTAATAAACCCCTGTGTGGGTTTTTCTGTTTCTGAATCATATTCTGCTATGTATTTGGAATTTATCTGCTATCTGTTATCTAATTTGAATACCCCTATGAGGGTTATCTCTGATGTCAATTTTATTTTTTGTTTGTTCTAGCACTCAGAATTTTTGTCTATTATCTGTCTGTCTCATATCTGTACAATCTGTATTGTATCTATTGCCTTGTCGACATATCTGTTATCAACTTGTATTCATTGACTGTGCTGGTTTATATGTTCCATTTACTATTTTCTATTGCCTTGATGGCATATTGTTCCATTTTAATCTGATCTATTGATCTAAAACTGACAGTGTGCTAGGGATTTCCCCTTGGGCATCTATATTAGCAGTTATTCTATTATTTGTATGGTGATAAGTAGACCAAGGGCTATATTGAGCGATCTATTTGGTTATGTAAGGGCATGCTAGGGATTTCCCCCTGGATGTTGCCAGTACGCTAGGGATTTTCCTTTGGGTGCTAACCGTACGCTAGGGATTTTCCTTTGGGTACGGGCGATATGCTAGGGATTTCCCCTAGGTATCAACGGTGTGCTATACAATTCATATAAGCATCTGCCACATACTAAGCTGTTACTCTTAGTTAAATTTTTGTCTGTCTGGTATAAGGTGAATCTTCTTGGAATGCATATACTTTAGGTTTTATTTGCCTAAATAATTTTTGTCTGCCTATAATCTATTTTTGTAGCAATAAGACAGGAGAGTTTCCTGGTTATACTCAATCTAAAAAAAATTATATCTTATCTAGTTGAGTTTTTCCTCGGTAAATATTGTTGTTACTTGTACCTATCCCTCACTAAGTCTTTGGACTTACCCCTCTATATTTCATAATCTTTCAGACAGGGATGGCCTTTGGTGGACATCAAGTTGGAATGACATTTATATAGTTGGTTTGTAGTAGGATTGGAGCCGAAATTAAGTATGAAATTTGTAATTGTTTGATTGACCTTATAAATCTTGTGATGTATATATTTTGTTTGAAGTTTGTAGTATAAGATGAAATGATGGTTTAATCTGTCAGAGATTGTAATATGAGTTAGTTGCCTGAACTCTTTTGGTATTTTCATTTTGTGGTTTATTAGGTATTGTTGGAGTTGTATCAGCATAAATTTTGAGATGTTTGAATTTATGGGCCTATGGTTAAATTATAACTCTGAGAAATAAGTTTGAATCAGAGTAGTGCCTCAACTTAGGTGCTGTCCTTAGAGGGGGTGCTTTAATATCTAATCATCCAAATTTATTAAGATATTATGATTATTGTGAGGTTTTTTACTAATGTCATTTTAGTTTTTAATTCGTAATTATTTATTAGTCCTTATGTTTTTTAAAATAAAAATAATTATCACTGTGTCTGATACTGCGTTGAGTGATTTTATGCAATGTCCGTGCATTATAGATGTATAAGTGTATGTATATGTGAGTCACATTATTGCAGCCAAATTTTGCCTATAAATGTTCTAGAGTGGTCACCCATTTGCTCTTATCACTTGGCCATGTTTTGACAAAATTTTAGCTCAAGAATTACCTTTTCTTCTAGCCTTTTTCTCCCTCCAAAAGTGCTCTCTAGCCTTCTTCTTCCTTCAAACTTTGAAGATCATCTCTAGCTATCTTCTTCAAATTGTGAAGATCACTTGGTGTGTGGAATCCTTTGGAGGAAGAGCATGTGTTCTTTTAATTTATGTGGTGCCTCTCTATTACCAAGGTGTTGGCATGATCCATAAGAGGTGTGTATCCATTTTGGAGTGAAATACTAAAAGAGTTTAAGGAATGTAATTTGGATTGCAACTTAAGTCAACATCTTCTACAAAAAGGAGTGTTAGGGAAAGGTGTGTTTTCTAGCCAAATTCATTCATGATGCATGAGATGATTCTTTGGAGGAGATATTTAATATGATTAAATATTTAGCTTCCTATGTTGTTAATTGAATTTTTGAAATTCTAGCTTCTCCTTCTTGCAAGTCTTCCTTCTATGTGAATATTTTAATTAAAGACATTATTTTTTTAGGATAATTTATACTTAAATAAGTTGTAAAATATCAAGAATTGCTAACTCTAATTTTACAAATTATACAAAAAGTTTTAAAATGATAAATGAAAGAATTAACAAATTAAAATAGAGTAGAATATTTTATTAAATATGTTTTTAAAATTAGATTTATATTTGTACATACATATTTTGATATGATAAATAAGCAAATAATTTTGTTAAAATATAAAGCTTTTCTATATGTTTCTTATTAAGGTTGAAGTTATAGTTACAATTTTCATAACATTTGAAAATTTAAAATATTAACTATTTTTTGTTATATAAATATAAAATCTATTTGTACTTTATCTATGAAAATAACTTACATTAGATTATTATTTGATAATTAATTCAATAAGTAGTTTGTCATATGTATTTTTTATAAACCAAGATATCTCTTAATTAATATTCCATTTAACTTTGGTAAGTAAACTTTATTATTTTTGTTTACATATGTAGTTATTTTTTTCTTTTTAAATTATGAATATGAATAAAATAATAAGTAAAATTTCAATTTTCAATTCAAAATAAAATATCAATCCCTCATAAGTTTCTTTTATAAGTATATAAAAATTCAAGAATAATTAAATGGATTCTTACCTTGAGTCAAACTTTTTTGATATGACATCATTAATCGATGTAAATTTTTTATGAATTATTATAACCAAAAATATAAAAATAAATTTACTCGCTGTAAGTATAAAATTGTGTAATTAAATATGTTGAAAAATATAAAAGTTGATATCATTTACAATTTAGGTGGTCATTTATCAAACTTTGAAATTTTTTTAACTATGTTAACTTTATAATGTTACATATAATATATATATTTCAAATAACTGAAAATGAGTTCTCCATTATTATATTACTAAAAAATTAAAATTATTTAAATTAATAATATAAAAATAAAGTTTAGAGTTTATGGCTATTATAGGAAGTAAATTTTTATATTTAAAATTAATTATTTATTATATCCTATATATAGTTTTATTTAAAAATACTTTACACATCTAAAAAATATTATTCTAAAAATGATTAAATTTTAAAGACTTTAATAAATTGAAAATTTACATATCAATTAATTTATAATTATTCATTTCACAAACTTCTAACTCTTCAATAAAGAAGTGATGATATAATATTTTACATAAAATTTTGTCTTTCTTTACATAAGCAAAAGATAAGTTGAAAAAAATATTAAGTCAATCACAATATTAAGAGATAATTATGATTGTTAAGTATTTAAATTTTATTTTTGAAGTACCCTTAAAATAAATTAGCTACCCTTGCATGCGGTACTCACGTGCATCATTAATTTTAAGTGTAATATATTTGTTTTGTGTAAATTTTTCATCAAATGTGATCAAAGTTCTTTGATATTTTTTTTAATAATAATAATTATTTTTGTCATCACATTGCAATTTAAAAGTTACTAAAACTCTTTAGTCAAGACACTATTAAATCAAAACAATCAATAAACAGCAAAACCAATATCAAAATAATAATTATGATTGAAAATACCTAAAGGGAGTTACGAATAATGGGGGAAGAAAAAGTGGGGAGGGAGTTAAAAATAATGGGGTTGGAGAAATAGTGGGGAAGGATTTAAATGTACTAATCTTTTGGGTTATTATAAGTATATCATAATTCAGTGTAACATTCTTAAAATTGTCACTTTGTGACTATAAGAAGTCTTTCTTCTTTAAATAGTATAATTTATATATTTTAATTTACTATTTACTTCAAAATAATTATATATTTGTATTTTAGTTGTATCAAGTAACCACACACCCTTAGTAATAATAATACATAACATATGTTGATCATACCATAAACTAAACACATACATCAATTTGATACCATAAATTAAAAATTCTGAAATAAATGTAAATAACTCAATGCATTTTTCTTCAAAAAAATGCATACTATAAACAATTAAAGTATCTACTTTTGATGGGATTTTTTCAATTAAGCTATTCAATAAGAAAAAAGGTCAAGATTTTTTTTATCATAGAAAAAATACATGTTGGAGTTTTGAGAATCACCCAGCAGAGGGGGACAATCACATGACAAAAAATAATATTAGTGAAGAACTAAATAAAATTAACCATAACAAACACCAACTAATTTGTCATTTCGACACCCCAATATAGAAGGATTAGGATTTAATAATATACATAAGGAAAAAAAATAGTCACCCAATGACATGCCGACCACCATCATGAATAGCTTGGGTGTAAAAAATATTAAGAAAGCAAATCCATGATGCTAGAAACATTAGAGGAAGCACCAACATATTAGAATTAAATTTTCAAGGCTAGAAAGAACAAAAACAATGAATTTTTTAATTGAGACTAAGATTGGCTAAGTCTTGCATTCTTTGGATATTGTGTATGAATGTATGGTGGAAAAAATTAAAAACACAAAAAAAAAGAGGCTCGCCAATAATTTCTCTCATGTTTGTAGTGTGAATGCAAATATTCACTTGAACTATCCAAAAACCCGCAATTTTAACAAAATTCTAGGTAAATCAATAATCATTTAAAAGTGTATAGAATATACTATGATACATACGTCAATTGCATTCGTAACCTATAGAATCAAACACATAGTATCATTACCTATTGTATAAAATCTTTGGGAGACTGCAGGTACAACTTGTATCGATTGAGGGAGTTATGAATTTTGACAAGAGTAAGAATTAGTTGGAAAAGAAGTCACAGATATTGATGACATGAAGAATTAATGGAGGTAAGAGTTGTACATATCTGAAAGAGAGAGAATGAGTGGGAAGAGTCATGGAATCATGGCTACTAGGAGAGTGATAATAGGGGTATTATGGGCAAACATTATTTTGGTGTAACATAGTGAAAATCGACATTTGTGAGAGTAAAATAACTTTTCTTTTTAAATAGTATAGTGTAGCGCCCTAATCGGGAGGCACATGCTCCTGTATGAGGTGCTATCCATTCTATACCACAAGCTTTCTAAATAACAGAAAATAAATTTATCAAAATCTAAAGTATTTAATTTCTACAAGAAACATCCATTAGAGGTTCAACTATGAATTGAAATATCATGAATCACACTTAGCACTTCTACCACTTTCCTTACCTTATGTGCCACTTGGTTTAGTCTATTCTTTTCACTCATTCTTATTTAGGGTAAAGAACAAAAGACACAATACAAGAACTGTAAGTCCGAATGACTTAGTGAGACATTTTAGCAATGACAATAGAGTGACAATTTTCCAAATACTATATAGGAACAAGTAGAAGAAAGTGACAATTTTCCAAATATTATATAGGAATAAGTAGAAGTATTAAAATCTCTTGAAGTCGTGAAAGAAATTTAGTTAGAATTTTAGGTGATCCATCTCACTATCGTCCTATATTAGTGATGAGACTTACAAATCTCGTTGTCTATTTATAAAGATTTAAATCTCAAATACGACCAAAGGGGTCAATATGACATTTGAAAAATCATTTGATTTTTGTCAAACATTTGAGTTTCAAAGCACAAATGTCAAGCATATTAATTACTTTCACAATTTTGCTATTGGTAGTTCTCCTACCTTATCGCTCCACTGTCAAAAATATGAAAATTCTTGTCCCTCTAAAATTGAGTGATTAGCTCAGCCACTTAAACACTCACTAGGCATGGCTAGTTGCATGTTTGATCCTACTCATAGGCAACTACCTTCAACTTCTTATGAGTAAGGATTATATGTATAGCTTGTATAGGTATCAGTTGAAAGAATAGTCACCGTTGATCTACTCTGCCCGGTTGTCTTTCGAAACTGATCCCAAGGCCAATCCCCAAGGGTATTAAGTATATTCACTATTATCACTTAACACATCTAACAACATTTCAATTAACATGTCAATTCATCATGATAAACAAGTAATCACTAAATAGGCACATGCTCATTCCATGATAGACATGGTGATGATAATAAAATATATTTTGAAATCCACATTTTAATTTTCCCAATACAATCACCAATTTTGGGTAAAATGATATAAATAAAATTCAATAGGAATCATAATAAGCATAAAGTGATGATGTGTGGTAAATTTCTCAACACATAGATTGAAAAAAATCAAATGACCAAGATATATAGTAAGTATATATGTTCTTTCCCCATCAAAAAAATTTCATACTATTGAGTATAAACTGACTTAGCAAATGTAGAAGAATTCCTAATTGTATGGTCACTCAGGTCCTTGCTTTCTAGTCAAATCGATAACTATCATAAGATAACCCGAGTTATCATCCTATCAATCCTTTGACTCTTAAGTATAAATATAGTTAATATCTTTATCAAATTTAAGGTTATTCTGACACAACCACAGTAATCTTGGTTTCATATCTAAATAGTCAAGAAGTTTAAATGTAGTAATTCCTAAGTGGCTATCCCCAACAAGCTCCCTCTATCACTTCACTTATTTTATGGTACTTGATGAGGTTCTAGGTTCCCAAAATTAGTTGGGTTTTATGAGTCTATCCTATCTAAGTTGGATACTTCATTTTTGTTCTAACATTTATATAATTTAATCTTTAGATTAAGCTTAACTATATTTTTTTCACAACATACTCTTTTATCGAGTCTAAGAGTATAATTTTAAATTCATCTTTCTTAATTTATTAAACTTAGAATTATAATCAAATTTGTTTGATATTTACAAATCAATCATCATCTCGAGTGAAATTACATTTCAATAATCCTAATTTCATAAACATTTAATTAGAGTAGTAAAAATCAACCAGCTTAGCATTTAATATGAAATTTATCTAATTGGATCGAATCGAGATCCAATCTTAGGCTAGAAATAGTTCAAACGAGTTTGGAATTCAAAATCATGTTGAGTGCCTAAAAGCCATTGTCATGTGCCACTACCAGAGATGAAGGCCACCACCACCACTAGATGCACCCCACCGAGGCCAAAAAAATCTCGTAAAATAATTTCCCAATTGGCTGCCATTTGGCCGGCCAATTTGACCAAAAACCCATCAGCGAGCCCTAGGCACTGCCCTCCATCGCCCTTCTCAATTCCTCCATTGTCACTCGTTGTTTCTCCAAAAGGGCTTCACCATCACCTTGCCCATGAGCTCGTGACCAAAACCTACTAAAGCCCATCTAGTTTCTGCCATTTCCCACCAACCCCGCCTTTACCTCATTGTCAACCTCATCATTGCTAGCAATTTCCCCAATGGTTTTGAGTTATTTTGGTATGATTGGGTTCCTTGAGTTGAGAGCTTGCTTTTCGTGGTGTCATTTTCAATTTTCTAGCTATTTTCTGGCAATTTGCCATCGGGATAGCGATTGGGTAGATTTTGTAAATTTAATTAACTTTCATCCTTAAAGCTATGTATATAAAGTATTTTTTAATTTATTCAATTCTACCCCAAAAGTTTCTGGCCGCCTTCAATTAGACTCTCTTGTCACTTTGGACCCTAAGTTTCTATTAAACCCTTTAACTTTTAATTCTTACACATTGACCCTTAACATTTTTGTTTTTGGGCAATTGGGTCCAAATTTAATTATTCTGAAATCCTTAGAATTTTAGTTCACTCACATTGACCCCCTAAATTTAATAATTTTAAACAATCAAGTCCTTCCCTTATTCCCAATTTAATCCCTTGATTGCAAATATTTAATTCTAGATTTTTAATTAAATCTAACCCAAATTTAATCTACCCAAATTTATCGATTCCACATTTTTATTATATTTTAGAATTTCAAAATTAGGGGTGTTACATATAGATTATACAAAGATTATATATATTTAAATTGTAGGTTGTATAGAAAATAATTATTTAATTAAGAAATAAAAACAATTTGTTTGATCAAATGATTGAATATTTTTTATTAGAAATAATTGAATATTTTATTACTTCACTAAAATAAAGTGACTATATCTATATAAATACAAAAGAATTTATTAAATATAAAAAGTTAATCATTGTTTTAAAATAACTTAGTTATCAACCACTTTATTTGGATAAAATGCGTACTTTTTTGGATAAAAATGCATAATTAAATTAAGAAGTACAAATATCTAATTCTTTAAATAAAAAATAAGTTAATATTTATTAAAACTCATATTTATTTGATAATTTTGTTACTTTGTACATCCATTTAATTTTTAATAGTTAATACTATCCAAGTGAATATAAGTTACTAATTATGAAGTACATCAATTATGTAAGGGTATTTATTTTGAAATGAAAGTTTGATTTCTACTGGTATATGCATAACTTTTTATATGTGATCTATTTATTGAAAGAGAAATAAAATTATTTTCTTATAAAAAGTATTGCAAAAAAGTAAGGATTCGATCATTTGAAACAAACTTACCAAGACACATGATATGATATACAAAAAATAAAAAAAATTCTTTTTTATGTGCACATAATTAAAATGCATAAATCAAGTGCTAATAAATTTAATGAATATTTAATAAAAAAATATATAGTATTTCTTCATTAATTTGGTAAGAAAATTGGAATAATTTCAACAAGTTAATAAAATTATAATATATTTAAACATTTCGTAACATCACATTATACATTATTCAAATTGAAGTATACACAATTTTTTTTTATCCAAATAAATCAAGAGAGATGCAACTAAAATAATAGTAAAAAAATATCAAAGATAAATTCTTATATGAATATGAAAAAAATTTGAAAATAGTATTGAAAATGAATAAACAAAATATAATTAATTAAAATAAAAAAATACTGCATAGCTAATCCATTTTAAGTAATATAAAAATTACAATCCTAGGTTGGTTATAAAAGCTTTAATTTTAAACAAATATTGAGAAAATAATAAAGTAATAATATTGATAAAATAATTAAATATATTATAAGAGTATCTATAGAATGAAAAGAAAACAAAAATAATATAAAGATCTGTTATAAAAAAATATTAAAAACTTTCTACGAAAAGAATTTTAAATTAAAAAAGAAAACTAATATGTTAATCTTATGATAAATTAAATTTATGAACTAGAATTTTGTTATAAGATTGCTTAGTATGGTGCTTATAAAATATTTTTTTAATTATAAACTTATTTAATGAGATTAAAATATGATTATAGATATTTTTTAAATTATCTTATGAGATAAAAAATTATATTGCAATTTTAGGTAAGCACAAAACGACACTTTAGTTACAATAGATAAGTTGGTTGTATTAAAATAAATAACAAAAGTAAATAAAAAACCAATAAAAATCTTTCAATTGAATTAAAAAACTCAAAATTCTAGCAATTTGACATTTGGTCAAAATTGTGCAATTAGATAAATACAAAACTATGCTATATATCTATACTATATATAAAATACCTATCCCTTTTTTGGTATGTTTTTGAGTTGTCTTCCTAAAATGTTCATATTTTTATATTTTAATATTCATAACTACAAAGAGTAGTTTTCTCTTCTCTTCTCAAATATATTTTTTTAATCTTTAATGCTTTATTCTTTTCCTTTTTCCTTTTATGATAGTTTTTTTTCTTCCATTAAATTCATAAAAATTGTAATAAATGCATTGAAAATATTAAAAAATTATAGTTATATATAAAAAAATGAATGTTTTTTTTTGTTTTATATTATAAAATTTTACAGTACATATCAAGTGTGGCAAAATTGCTAGTACTCCCTATAAAGCACCTACTCTCTTTTGGTATGTTTTCGAATTGTTTTCCTAAAATGCCCTCATTATTAATTGTTAAAATTATTTTCTTTTCTCTTTGATAATATTTTTCTCTTCAATTGTCTTTTCTTTTTTCCTTCCAACTTAGTTTTTTACTCATTATAAAAAAAATTAAATAAATATATTAAAATATTAAAAATTATAGTAACATACTAACAAGTAAATTAATGCTTATTTATATACAAAATTTTAAGGCATATATTGAATGTGCAAAATTACTAGTATATTATAATGCCCAAGACAAATTCGCGAATGGTCATCCCAACAAATGTTTGGGAAAAATTTCTATATTTGACTCCATATTGCATGTCATTTTGTAAACCATTTTCTAAATAGAAATATTTTGAAAAGAAATTTTGATAAATGAATTAAAAGGAAAAAAAGTACTTGGTTAATTAATTACAATGCATTTTTGAAAAAAATAGGTTCTAATATTTTATTTTGAAAAAGTTTACATGATTTACTTAATTTTAAATGAAATAAATATTTTCTGAAAATTTCAGAAAGTAGATGTGACTTTTTAGAATTAGGATGTGTACTTTGAAAATTTAAGTTGAAAATTATAATATAACTAAACTTTGAAATAAAATTACATTTTTTTAAAAATGTGAAAGAAAAATAAAATAAAACATCATTGCATTTTCTTTAGGTTTTGTTATTACTTCAGGTGTCAATGGCAAAAAATGTAAGAAAAAAAATTGATCTGATTCTAAATGGCTTGTTGATTCAATGATGACAATAATAGAAAAAGACATGAAACTTCTTTTTAACAAGAGTTAAATGTATAATGCAAGGAAGAAAGTGTTTCAAATGAAAAGTGCATGAGATATATAGAATCATATGCAATGCTTTAATCTGATGTGGTGAAAACAAAAAAGATGAAGCCAAACATACACATAAAGATAAAAAGTAATGTGGTTAGAGACAACTGCGATTTAAAAATTTTCGTACATGTTGTGGACCTTTCAAAAGGGGTTTCTTGTGGATTGTAGGCCTGTGGAGTCTTGATGATGTAATTTTAAAAGTTCTGTTGATGGCATCTTTTTAATTGTTGCATGGTTTTATGCTAGCACTAGTATGTATCCATTTGTATATACGATTGTAGAGAAGAAAGAAGAGGCCACCGGATTTATTTGTAGAGTTATTGGTCCGAGATTTGAAAATAATGAATAATTACTACTAGACCATGATGTCAGACAAACCAAAAGTGTCAATTGATACTATAGGCTAGTTGTTACCTATATGTGAACATGGATTTTGTGTGATGCACGTTTATAAAATTTTAAAAGTACACATAAATGATCAGCACTAAAAAATTTGTTCAGAAAATTGCAAGGGCCAACCTTCTTGATTTTGATAAAGCAATGACTAAATTGAAAGATGGAAATGTGGCAGTTTATGAATGATTGGTGCAGAAACCGCCAACACATTAGTTTAGGTCTCATTTTAGTACTCACTCTAAGTTTGTCATATTGTCAAAAAAAATCTCAACTTTCTAATCTTGAGAACTAAAAGCAAGCCCATCATGTCCATACTTGAGATATTTAGACTTAGATTGATAAAGAGATAACACGTGAGGAGGGATTAGACGGAAAAGAGCAATGGAGAACTTGACCAAAATAAATAAGGTTTGAAAGAGTTAAAGAAGAAGCCAAAGGCGTTCATTACCTAATGGAACGGTAAAATGGATTTTGAAATTGAGAATTTTTATGGTACTAGGTTTACGGTGCATGGCAAAGAAAACATGTAAATGTAGGAATTGGGAGATCATTGGCATCCCTTGTGCACAACCCATTTTTAGTTTTTACTATATAAGGTACAACCTTAAAAACTATGAGGATGAGTGTTACAAGAAAGAGATTATTTTGAAAACATATAGTCATATATTGGGCACACTCAATAGCTATGACATGTGGCCTAATGTGGAATGCCACCTTTGATTCCCCCAATGTGTAAAAAATAGCCTAGGAACCAAAGAATAAAGAAGAAAAAAAGAAACTTGATAAGAAAAAAATGTAGTAGCTAACAAGAATAAGCTAAATGGATTCGGAAGAAAGGATTGTGATGAGGTGCTCACTGTGTCACAGATCTAATCACAATGCATGAGATTGCCCATGCAAGAAATAGGGTCAATTTATTCAGAAAAGAGATTGGATATTCTTAAACCAATTACTGAAAGGAATCTATCTACAAGGAAGGTAAGATACTATGGTGTTGTATCAACATCCTAAATTTGATATTTTCTTCATATTGGGGAGGAAAATGAAGATTTCAGGTGTTGTACTGAAGAGAATCAAGTTATTAGAAAGATAAAAATATATTTGACTTTGATGAGCCATGTAGTTGTGTCTTTTATTTACAACTTCTTAATTCTAAAATTTGTTTACACTTTTGTTATTAATATAGGGAAAAAAAAGGAAGCATTCAATTATTCTAGCAAATGAGCCTACCTCTACACTAATGCTTGAAAAAAAATCAAGAAATTAGAAGGGTAAGATTTCTTTATTATGATAAGACATGTTATCGTTGATCTCAATAAATTGCATATATATGAATAGAATCCTCCCATATCGAGGAAGATAGAAACCTTTTTCTTGTCTAAGTAGTCAAGGGACTCTATTTATGCACTAGTGGCCAAAAATCATCAAGAAACTAGAATGGTAAAATTTCTTGATTATACTAAACTATGTCTACTACAAAAAATTGTTTTCTAAAGAAAATTTCTCACGGGACATAATTCGTCACAATTTTTGATGGATTTGCATAGGATTTTCCATAGATAATGACACTATCGAAAATCCTTAGCAAATCTAAGGGAAAAAGTTGCAAGGATATGGCAAGAAAATAGCATGTAAATTTTTTACAAGAGTTTTTGATAGAAATTCTTCAAGAAAAGCTTTTCGATGAGCAATCCATCCGATAGTTGTTGGAAAATAGTAAAAAATTATTTAAATAAAAATATTAGTTGCCATCACTTTCTCGAAGAATATCTAATGGTTTTCCATAAAAAATTTAAAATATTTATATATTTTTAAAAAATTCATTTTATTTTCCAATGTTTTTTTAATTGAAAATCCATAAGAAGTCTATTGGAAAATTAAATAAATAAATTAGACTAAGTTTTGATGCTCCATCACCATACCATCGCCGCTTGTCACCACCATCGCAGCCCATCACAGTAGTCGATTCTTTTAGTTTTTAGCTTCTTTTATTTTTTTTGTTTTCTTATATTAATGTATATTATTATACATTGTTCTAGTTGCCACTAAGAGTTTGTCATTAACCTCTGTAGCCTGTTTTGTCGAGTTAGTTTTTTTTAATTGTTAATTTTTTTGTTAATTTTGTGAGTTAAGATTGAGTTTGTGTTTGAAATTTGTATTAGTTTGAATGACATATGATTGGGGCTCACTTTAGGGTTTCATTTGACATTTAAATTTAGGATTGAGCTCAATTGACGTTTATGCAATTTGAGTTTAAGATTTAGCTAAGAAGTCTTACAAAGCATTAAAAGGAAAACTTCTACAAAGCTTTACGCACACTTGAGACTTGAAAATTTATATTTTTATGTACTCTTGAAAGTAGTTCTACACCTATATATTTGTCTAACTAAATACATTTTTTTGCCATCCTTATTCTCGTTTTAGTTTTAAGAGCAATTTGAATAGTTAACTTCATTTGTTCATTGTGTATGTGTACACAATATTAGATATTATTGAGAGCTTTGTGAGTATGAAATACCAAGCATTTGTGTAAAAATTTCTTCATTGAATTTTTTATTTAACCTTAAAGAAATTTTACATCTTTGAGTATTAAGCATGTGTTAGTATAGAATTTAGAATTAGTGGTTTAGGTTGGATGATGGGAATTGTGGGAAGGGCCAAAGCCTTTCCATTTGTCGCTGTTGGATTATTATGTGCTTGCATGTGTATGAAGTAATAAGGGGTTATGATATTGAATAGTTTACTTATATTAATATTCAGTGATATATATTTTTGTTTGTAGGCTTGAAAATTTTTGAGTTGTTATAGTTATAAGGAAACTTTGTGAAAAAGTTTCTAATGGTAAAATCTTTTATGGAACCCCATTTAATAACCTCTAAGAGCCAAACCCTTTAGCTGACCTATAATACCTTAGTGTATGCCTCTTACGGGCTAACTTTGTTAACTTTGGGCTTGTTTGGTTTCATTTTCATTCTCATTTTTCATTTCCCTCATTTTCAAAATTTGAAAAAGTAGTTAGTTAAAATGAGTTTGTATTTTGATATGTTGTTAGAAAGGTAATGATTATATTGGGTTTAGTAGGTTATAGAAGGAGAGAGATAGTAATAATAAAATAGAGAGAAAATATATGTAGGTTATTGAGATATGATATGTAGGTTGTTGAAGAATAAATTTTGAAAATGAAAATGAAAATTATATTAGGTGAAAATGTGTAAAAATTGATATGTTTCAATTGTCAAATAATAGAAAATTTGAAAATAAGATTTGAAAATGAAACCAAATGGCCCTATTTAAATCCAGTCAATTACTTGAACAAAACATATGATGCTATTTCCATGAAAATGGCAGTATGTTTCTTAAAAGAAAATTCCACTTTGCTCTTTATATTTATGCTAAATCTCATATAAACATCTCTATTTTTGATTTGTCAATGCCATTATTAGAATATAATAATGCATTACTCCTAAAATTCAAGTCAGTAGCATAATTTTGGCAAATTATTAATGTCTTGAATCTTAAGGTATACTATAATAGCAATATTAATATGTAAAGGATAATTTTTTCTTAGAAACACCATGGAGTTGAACTTACACCGCATTTTAGCATATTGATTAATCTGATAAGAACTTTTCTGTGCCTCATATCTCAAAATTAATTTTGAATCCCACTGGAGAGCAATGAAAAATTAATAATATGCCAACCATTCACTATATTTATATATAATAGCTCTTAAATTTGCTTTAGATAAAAAAAAATTGGTTGTATCTACATGCCAGCAACACAAATAAGATGCAAACACCATCTAATATAAATTTCCAAAAAATTCGAAACAACTAAATATAGCCAATCGCATTAAATATAAGACCAAAAGCAAATAATAGACATTGATTTGGAGAGATTAGTAGCATTCCATTTACTCATCATTTCCAACACACCAAGAAACATCAACCACCAGTTTGTTGGCAACATTTCAAATTGAACTGCAAATAATATTAATAGTATCCATTCACTGTCAACAAACTTGAAGCCTACATCTGGTAGAAACACTAGGATTCTATACATAAATTCTAGCTACCCCAAATCAAGGGACTTACCCTGCCACATCCAAAGCCAATGGAATTATCTAATAATAAATTCATTACTATTCCTAACATAGATCACCATATATTTTCAATTCTCTATTATAACAACAAAACAATAGTATTAGAGAATATGAAAGCTAATGTCTTTAACAATTCTTATAATCGGTTAATAACTGAACAGAACAAAAAATTTCTATTAAAAAATTCTATCATTCATATCACATGAAGTCCTTAGTGTTTTTGTCTACCTAAATTTGTTGATGTAAGTGACAAATAATCAAGGATTGAACATCAAACTATCATTATGGCCCTTTTATTACATCAATAGATTAGATAGATAGAAAGATTAAATAATTTATCTGATGAATGGATGTATATTCTATCAAAACTTCTATCAAAATTAATGTGTGTTTTCATTGAATTTAGTTATTAACTATTTTTATGAATTTCACATACATAGTTAATTAATTTATCATACTAATATTATTGTCCATATGTGTTGTTCATTTTTGCTTTAGAGATGGCAAACCAATCACGTATTCACCTCCATGCCATATGCTAAGGTCGGGGTTCTAGCCAAGATAGGGGCATTTCCACGACCTCTCAAGTACATTTCCCAACTGACCAGTCTCCCATCATGATATTGGCTAGTCATTAGTTTATGCCTACCCTATGCCTTTCTCCCACACATTTCCATAGTATTCCTTCTCTTCGTTTTCTTCATGACCATCACCTATAACTTCCTTAGCTAGTGTGAGTTCATCCACATACTATATCCCACACCCACCCTTACAGTAGCAAGACCCATATTAGTTACCATCCACATCACCCGCAGACACTCCATCACTATCTACAACTCCAATTTGCACTCTACTTTCCGTTATTGCTCCACTTCACCTTTCAATAGTAGCAATAAGTGATTCCTTAGCCAATGAAGTTTTAGATAAGGGAGTTAGAGTATATTTGCATCTTAAGTGATGCTATAGGTAAGTTGGAATGGTTATACAAATATTATTTTAATAATTATATATTAATATTAAGAATTTTAAGTAGGTACACACTCTTGCTATAAGGTACCAAGTTCTTGATAAGGGCGATCAACAACAAGGTCCATGAGTCCTAGAGGACTTGGTCGGATATCCTCCAAGCCCTTTGAGATTTAATGTTAAGTATGTGGCAGGTAAATGCTAGTTATTAATATAATTATTTTTATAGTTAAATATGTATGTATGTTGAAAATACACTAACTTATTTCATAGAGATATGCTTGTTGGAACCCCCAGTATGAGTGTAAATGTACAAAGGGCCTTCGATACTAAAGGGGGTCATCGACTGAGTGATATGTATGACCATACTTGGAAGAGGGGCAGCAAGCTATAGTGGAGTGGTGAGGACACTTTGGATGCTCTATGCTGATACTGACAATCCTAAGATCTTTAGAAGAGGTTCATGCAGTCCAAGAAGAATTGAGTTTCTGAGATCGTGGATCCTTTTATATTGGAGGGAGTATACTATTGGAACACATGTTGAGAGTTTAATAAGTTTTCTAACTCTCAGCCTTTAGTAAAGTTTGTATACATTCTTAATGTTTGTTAAATGACTTATATATATATCTATAATATTTGCACAACATGCTTGCTAATTCTTGTTTTATGTGTAAATATAGGGGTTGCAAAGGCCACTAATGATAGAGGAGATTTTTGTGCGCACACACCAAAGATGAGTCAATAAGAGTAGGGTGCAGAGACCTAACAATCTCAGACTGAGTTATAGGCTCAAGCTGTAGGTGGCCTTAACAAGAAGGGGTGAATTTATGGACTGAACAACTAGCAGTCACCCTTTTACACTAGGAAGCTTTGAGAGGAGCTTCCGAGTGCATTAGTTGTAACCCAATAGGAGGCCATTGGAAGGCCCCTTTGTAGACCGGTATTCAAGATATGTAGATCATGTTCTTGTCGTGGTTGGACACAATGCATGATATTCTTGCTTAGCTAGTCATGTAGATGGATTCATATTGAATTCTTTGCTTGCCTCCATCATTGCCCTACCAACAACATCTTTTGTTGTAGCAAGGCGACAACTATGACCACTAGTAGCATGGCATCAAGCAGGATGATTATTTCGAGTTTGGTGATGATGATGCTGGCTAGTGGATAAGATCTTTTTTTTTTTAATGTTTTTGTAAATAAGAATTGTTACTGTTTAAAACTATATACTTATAAAATTATATATATTTTTAAACTATTTTTTCCATATATTTGTAATTTTGTTATTTTGTACTTGAATGTTATTTTATATATAAGACGTATCAACAGTTTATAGGCGTGATTATATAATAATTTAAAATATTATTTTTAAAATAAATTTTTGGTGGAAAAATGAGGAATTTCTATTAGAAGGTAAAAATAATTAATAATCTAAATTTAATTTTTTAATAGAAATTCGAGAATCTTTTGACAAGAAGTTTTAAAATTAAGTATTGATTTTAATAATTAACTGTCTAAAATCTAATGCAATTCCACCAAAAAAGAATAAAAAAATTTATTAAAATTTTTTAAAATTACCATAGTAAAATTGACAAAATTTTGTGGAATATTTTTTGATGAAAATAGAATTAGTTCAAACAGTCTAATATTTGTCAAAAACTCATTGAAATTTCGTTGAAAAAATTTTCAATGGAATTTTCTTTCAGAAAACGAAAAGTGATTTACAACTAAGGTTTTTCTGTCACAAAAATTTTCATCAGAAATCCATTAGAAAATGGACGATTCATTTGAAATCCATTAGGTCAGAAATTTTTGTTGAACATTGTGAGTTTTTTTTTTTTGGCAAAGGTCATTGTTGATTTCAATACATTTCATGTGTATATATATATGATTCTCTCATACAGAGGAATAAAACAAACAACTTCTTCTGCTCTTGAGTAACCAAGTGAGCTTACTTTTGCACTAGTTGTTGATGAACAATATAACAAAACTAAATTTGCAAGCATTTCTATAGGTGAACATCAAGCAACTAGAAGTTAAGATTTCTTGATTATGCTAAGATATGTTATTATTGATTTAAATGAATTGCACACATATATGGATTTGATTCTCTTATACAGGAAAAGAGTAGCCAAGTGAATCTCCTTCTGCATCAATGGTTGATGAACAACATAAAGTGATTAGAGTTGCAAGGATATGTTGCTTAATTGGTTATTGAAGGAACCAATTCAGTGCTTAAGTTATTGAAGAAATTGTAATTGAATGAGCTTAATTGATTGGTAAATTTGTTACTTAAATTCATATCAGAAGGGCTTTTTTATCCAATTGGACATGCTAAAAAAATGTTGAAACGTTGTTATCTAGATAAGAGAGTTACTTAAATAGTTGTTATAAAGAGTTTGTTACTACATTTGTTGTTTAATTTCTTGTTGAAAATTGTTATGGAATTTTAATTTGTTAGTGATATGTTGCTAGGTTGTTATTGATTTGTTGCTTAATTAGTTTGTGAATTTGCTATTAAAATTCACACTAGAATGGTATTTCATCAAATTGAACACATTGAAATTACTTAAATTGTTATTATCAAGATAAAGAGAGTTATTAAAATAGTTGTCATTAATATTTTTTTTATTGCAGTTGTTGTTTAATTTCTTTGTGAATATTGTCACTAAAATTGTTTCTTAATCTTTTGGTGATATGTTGTGAAGATTCTTATTGAAATTGAGAAGTGTATTTCATTCAATTGGACACGCTAGAATTGGAGAGATTATTGATCGTATTAATTAATTTTAGTCTATTCTAGCAACTCTAACAAGAGCCATAGCAAGTGTCATATCAGCTTCACTTGTAGAGTGAAAAGATGTGTCATGATAAGCCCTGTAAGAATGACATAAAGTATTTTCAAGACAATCCCACTAGATTGACAAGAAATATTAGCATAATAAGCTTTGGAAGAGTTATAATAAGCAATGCACAACTAAAAATAGCAAAAAGTGGAAAGGTAAACTTTAATATAAGCACTATGATCCAAAATAATATGCTCTTTTGAATAGATTGACAAAGAAAAGGCAAATGAGAAAAACGATATCTAAAATACGTCAAACGCTACTGAAGCTACATGTGTCAAATTGCTTGTTGTCCAATTCTAAACGAACATTATTGATGTTAGGAGGAAATTGAAGGTAAGCATATATACTAATTGTTTTCTTTAGTCAATTACAGTTTTAATTATGAACAAGTCCACTTAATTTTTGACCTTTCTTTTGCATTCAATAGATGGTGAGAAGATCTTTGAAAGAAGTATGCACTCAACATGCAATAAGGAAAGCTAGTGAAATAGCTAAGGTCATAGCCAAAACTAAATAAAAAGCTAGAAGAATAGAGGCTACAATCAAAGCTACAAATGCAACTCCAAGTAAGGCTATGACAACCAAGATCACAAGAATTGAAGCTTCAGTAAGGAAAGTCAAGTACTAAAGTCACAATAAGAAAGGCTAGAAGGATTAAAGCAACAATATATAAGGCTGATGACATAATTGTAGCACTCAAACTTCTACAACTTTAACTGAACTAGTATGAAAACCTTCAGGCAGCAATATTATAGAAAAATGTAAGGTTCTATGCCAATAATAAGGAAACACAACCCAATAAAGTTTTAATAGAAAAAGACAAAGTACCATATTGTGCTCACAATAATCTTGGACATCCACAGACTTTATTTTATCTTTTAATTCAAAGAATTGAATTTGTCATGGAATAACAATAGTTTATTTGTATCTTTCTTACTGCAAGTACGCGTATGACCAAATTTAGGCAATAATTGTGAATAGTGCTACTACTTTGATGAGTACATTCATAAATGAAATGGAATGATCCTTTTTAACATGTGTTGCCAATTTGATGAATAATGTGCTACCTATTATCTTTTATATATATTTTAGTTGGATTTACATGTTACACAATTGGAAAAATTGAAACAAACCTCAATACATCTAGAATCTTTGAAATTATTTAGTCATTTATAGACTAATATCATTACATTGAGATTGAAGAAATAAAAATAGCTCAAAAGTTTAGCTTTACTGTGGATCCTCAAAATAATAATTAGTCGAAGTCAAAAATCATATCATCGTACAAGGGTTGAAAGTGGAAGAATGTGAGATAATTGACTCGGAAATGGTTAAATATAAGTACATGGTTCAAACAACATTTAACTAATGAGTCAGAATTAGTTTGGAACTTCCAAGTTAGGGATTTGCTATTGAAAAGCATGGAGGTGACTAGAATTGTAGGTAAATTAGATCCTACTTCAGAAGACCCTTAAAGTAACATAGCCTTGCTAGGTAGAGCCCATGAGCTAGAAAAACGTTAAGACAAAAGATTGTTGAGGACATGGAATGTTCAAAATTTCATGAAATTTTTTATGTTTGAGTTATTGTCATCTTTGGATTTAATTGAGAAGCTAGAAACCATTGAGATATTTACTTCCAAAGCTATGGATAAAATCCTTCTGTTCTCATAAAAATATTATTGATATCTTGAATTTTGTTTATGCTTGAATGATCAAGGTAATCAATTACCTTGTGGCATTAAGGTTGGTGATTAATATGTTTGGTATGACAACTAAGCTCGTCGATTTTCTTATAATTTAATCTCAAAGTGATGTTTGAGGTGTTTGATATAAAAGGCTGAGCTTATTGGTCGTCTAATGTAATTGAGCTCAAAAAGATACTTAATGTGTAGAGGCCTATGTATTTTATATAAGACTGAGCTCACTAAATGCCTTAGGGTGTTGAGCTTGGATAGAAACTTAATCTATTAAGGTTTATATTTCAAAAAATAAGGATAGAGCTCATAAATTACCTTTAGATGTTGAGCATGGACTAAGCTAGCATTTTCAAAGTCAAACATACTCATGGTTAAGTATCAAGACATTAACTAAATTGTTGCTCTGATTGGAGGTAAAAAGATCATAATTATTCATATTATTCCAAGTATTTATTTTGGTTAAAATAACTCAAACTATTGAAATAATGGAACTTTATTAAATTTTGCAAATACTGATATGTTTTAATCATGATATTACAAGTTAAATATATTTAATTTGATTAAAACCTTTTTGTTTAAGATATAATATTGATGAGCAAAAGATTTCATTACATGAAATATTTAAGTACACAAAGCATATGTTACTATGAAATATTTAGGGCTCTTATAAAGCTCAATCTAACCTATGGTCCATCGAGACCAAAGTGTATCCATTTGCCAACTCAGTTGGATGGAGATTTTTGGTTGCTAATGAGTGGAGCAACACCTTATCATCTGCTTGCTTGATGGTAGGTTGATCAAAAGTGGTGCCTTGTTCAAATCCTTTATATTTCTTAAAATAAAGGTTGTCCCAACCTTTGTTGTGCTCAGAGAAATTGAAAACAAAACTCTTAGGTAGGTTACTGTGGCTTTCTAGCTTCTAACACAAGCAAAATCCTTGGTAGTAATAGTTTGAGGCTTGATTCACCACGACTTCGTTTCATTCCATGATCTTTCACTATAAAAAGTTAGGGCATCAACTATGGTCGACCCTTAGCTAATGCTAAAAATATGTAGCCTTAGCTACAAAATTAACTTAGCCACATCAAAAGCAAATGCTTTCGTAACTAACCTTGGTATGATCAATCCATAGTTGGTGATATTATATATATTGTATTAATTTTTCTATATACAATGCATAGCTAATTTGTTGTCCTTGCAACGAATAAGACCATGGATTCATAGCTAATAATTTTAGTTGCTTGTTATTTTAAAAAATTATATTTATTATGAAAAATTTATGACTAAAATTATTGTAGCTATAGCTATGAAATTAATTGGATAGTAATTTTTTCATAGTGGGTTACTTAGCTTTTTAGTAGTGCTTTAAATGTTCTTAACAACAACTCTATCAATAGTCAGGAAAAGGCTTAGGACTGTGTACTATACACATTCTAATGTATCTTAGATTGATTTCCTCTTGTGCCTTCTCAATCTCTTTTACTTAAGTCTATAGCATGGTTAGGAGTTTGTTGTCTAATTTCTAATGATCAATGGCTAGCTTAACAGAGATGTTCTAAAGTTCAGCCCTTTTATCCGTGGTGTCATCGAACTGGCCTTTCAACTCTTGGTTATCTTATTCTATTATTTTGCAATTCACTTACCAAATGTGGCTAGAAACCTCTATTTTGACAATGAGCTACCAACAAAGATGCTCATGTGAGAATGGAGAAAGTTGTTAATTATCATTCAAAGAAAACTACTTAAATGTAAGTGTTACATGATGATTGTGTTTATAGGTAAAAGGTAAAACAAGAATTGATCATCACATTAATCATTTTGTTGAAGTGCCAACAACAATGCCTGAGGCTATCCCTCTAAGGAAGTCATGCTCTAACTCATAACTTTTATCTAGTAGATAGAATCATGGGGCAAAAAAGTGACATCAAGGGCTTATTTTCTTCAGAAGACACATTTCTTTTCCTCTAGTGTAACTTGATCAATAGATTAGATCTTTGTACCGAAATCTTTTGAAGAAGGTTGAGGTGTAGGCTCAACTACTCTTTTGGGCGCTTATGGAATTAGTTTTAAAGATTGGAGGTCTTCTATTGAGCATCTTTTTCAGCTGATGCATAAATGAGAGCTTTAACATTAAGTAGTTTGAAATAATTGATAATAGTCGGTTAGCAGTAATAGTTGAAAGAGCAACACTACTTTTGCAAAGGTTGGAGATATACCCAATAATTATTACAATTTATCTCCTTATAACTTAAGTATGAAGTAGAGTAGAAGATTCAACTTATTGACGAGGTAGAATTTGTAAGAGTATAATTTTTTAGATAATTATTGATAGGAAGCAGATTGGGAGCTTGTCTTGGACTAGAGGCACTCAAGGAGGAAATCAACCTACTCAGCAGGAAATGCCCATAGTTTGAGGGAAGAAATAAATAATTATATTCTTTTAATGCTTAATAGAGTTCGATAGCTAATAAGAAAATAACAAATCCCTAGAAGATGCAAAATAGAAAAATGATAGTAGAGACTTGCAAATGGAAAAGATGAATAAAGAAACGGTAAAGGGTATTTTTCTAATGTATTGTAAGATTATAGAGAACCTTGTCATCAAACGAATAGAGGTTGGGGGAGCTCATTTAAAGAGAAGCAAAAGCCCAAATTATATTAGGGAGCATTTACTTTATTGGACTAGGCTGAATAAGGTGATTTATCTAACCTAATCTACGGTTCACTTTAACATACGAAAGTCCATGATTAAGCCCAATGACATATACTATAAATATAGGATGGACTATCCCACCAATAGATGAGATAAGTCATTTTTTATATAATCTTATAATTTTTCTATCGATCCTACATTCCACCCATCAAAGTAAATGTATTTTTTAAGTACAAAAAGGTACTAGAAAGCATAGTCCCCCAAACATTTGCGTAGGATAGAGCTAGAGGTGACCCAAGCGCTGGTTGTTAAGTGTGTAGAAAACATTTAGGATTATTATGCTATATTACATTGGAATTCCTAAGAAAATATTTAGGACTGTTATGCTATATCCTATTGGGATTCCTATAATCTCTCTAAGTTTAATACTCTCAATATGAGTAAACCAAGAATGCTTTATGTTATAGTAAGCTAATTTCGCTCACGCAACTATTATACCTTGTTCCACATCTCTAATTTCTTCAAAGTTAACCTCTTGAGTTGGAACCCAAATATCCTAAACCTAATTTAGGATGGGAAGAAAGTTTTTATTCCCTTCGGCAACCTATCTTGAAGTTGGCAAGTCTAGCATTTGGTTTTAAGATGTGATAATGGAATAAATAACTTAAAAAGGAGGAAAAATAGAGAAACAATAATCCAAATAAATTGTTAACAAAGAGAAAAAAGAGATAATTGTATGATAAGGGAGAGGACAATATCTAATCACAAGAAAGATGAGAATGTGTGAACTTGGTAGACTTAGTAGTGGTGGATAAGAAACTTAATGAGGAGCAAGAGTGGTGGCTATAGTTGGATACATGGCAGACATAGAACAAGGAAGGTATGTTCTAGCCATAGGATGGGAGAAAGAAGAGAAAATGGGTTTAGGGAAACAAAATAAAATTTTATTGTGAAGAGGGGAGTTGGAAAAAAAGAAGTGCATTTTGTGTGTACATTTCATTTAGAAGTGTGTAATGGTGGTTGAAATTGAAAAGGATAGCTAGATGTAATAATGAGAGCAACAATCAAAATGTTACTTTTGCGTTGAAAAAGACTTGTGTGGGAAGGAAATAGGTTGGCAATGACTAATTAGTATGAGAGATATTTGTCAACCCTGAAGAGATAGGGTTTACCTTTTTTACTTGCTCATTTTCTAGACTACCAATGTGGGGAATAATAATAATGTGGGCATATACCTTGGGGCCTTTGTTGAATAGGGCCTAGCATTGGTCTGGGCTTAGGAGTCCAATAAGCCTTTGTTGAATAGGGCCTAGTATTGGTTTGGGCTTAGGAGTCCAGTAAGCTTTTTAAGAGGTCTTTGTACAGTAAATTGAGTTGTTGAGTTGGGTTGAATAATAATGAGTTGTTAGTGTTAAGTTTGATAGGCAACCTCAGAAACTAGGCAAATAAGTGGGCGGAGCTTGGCTAGATGGCCCAAATTGGGTACAAGACCAAGTCGAGCAATGTCTAAACATGTAAATTAGATTAGGAAGCTCTATTAGGAATGAAATAGCTAATGTGATGATTCACTTTCCTTTAAAGGTTGAAGTCTATTAGGAAACTGAAGATATTGAGGTATTAAAACATGTTTGAACCCTAATTGAGGTACATTTTTCATTCTTTTCCTACAAACTTCGTCTTTTTTCTTGGTAAGCAAACCTATGTTCATATTTTATCATTGGAGGATTTCCATTGAGAAAAATTTTAGCTCCTCTAATATGTTCTTTTGTAAATATCGTGGTAGAGGAAAAGGTGGTTGTCAGTGCCGCATTCAAGTACGCATCACTCATGTTTTTCCTTTCTTTTTCTTTTTTGATCTTTAAGATCTCATATTTGAAATATGAATTAATGAAAATATTCTTGTCTTTGTAACCATATATGTATTTTGCCATTTATATGATTTTTCATGTGACATATGAAAGCATTTGACTAACTTCCATTCACACATATCAACATAAAATTAGCTTCAAATTGGTAGGAGATATTTTTTTTATATACATAATGATCCAATAGATGGGAAATATCATGTTTGTAAATCAAAATTTAATGTTATATGTGTGACTAGAGTTAAAAATTAGATGATCTTTTCTTAATTAAATGATGATGCGGCCATAGAGGAATTCATGACTTTTAAATCCATATCATGTCGTACCAAAATGTGGTTTTTTTCTGTTAACATGTTGGTTTTGGTATTGAGTTACACATATTTTGGTGTAGTTTGGGTTTATGAATTATATACCAACTTAAAATTGTACCACACCATATATCATATAATATTTTATTAAATTACCTATATTATAAATTAAATAATTAAATTTTTAAATGATTAGATAGTTATCGATTTGGAAAGCTAAAGCCTTAAGACCTTAGAGTTAAAGCTCATGATTGGCCTAGCACTCTATAAGTGGTTTATTCTACGTCAAGAATTATATAAATAGATAATCCTCGACACTTACGAAAATCACTTTGATAGACGCTGTCTGCAATGGAGAGAGAGAATAGAAGTGGTTGATTTGATGGCATTTGCAGGTTGTTTATGTATGATGTAATAGTGTTGTTGGTGTTATGTTTATCAAGGCCTGATTGAATGATTCTTTTTGCTATTTTATGTTGTCTTTTTAAGTTGCATTATCCCATACATCGTTGTTGTTGAATAATATTTAATACTTACACCTAAAACAGTGAATTTATTTATAAAAATTAACTATTTTTTTTCACATATTGTTGCTAGGTTAAATTCATCGATTGCCTTAATAATATAGTAAAAATGTAGAAATATATTATATCATACCAAACCTATATAATATTACTTGTATTATTAAGTTATAAGGTTTTCGTTTTAATATAAAAAAAATTATGACAATTGGTGCGCTATAGATTCTATGAAAAACTTTAAAAAAAATCAAATTATAAGCACCACATATGTCCTAATATGATATATCTTCTTTCAAAAATTAAGAATTTAGTGGCCAAACAAAAACATATCTCAAACTGTGTCTAAATAATAATCGGCTAAATAATGACAGTAGGTCAATACTATAATGAGAGCTACATGAAGTTTACAAAATAAAAGTGGTTACTTTAAAAAATCCAGTACAAATTGTGCTAACTCTCGTAATGTACATGGTATCAAAAATATAATTTCCCATAAGAAAGTAAATCATATAATTTGGACAAGTATTATAAAGAATTTAAATTGATGAGCATATTAAGTGACAAGGAGCACCAATATTCATTTTCTATACTCCTATGTATTAACAATAGTTCGGAATAGAACACTTCACAAGCAAGGGAGACTCATTTAAATTCTGAAACCTAAGTGGTCCTTGCTGCAATTTTCCAGAGTTCAGTGCAGGTAAATGTAATTAATCTCCTAATTGCACACATATTCCATATGGCACGAATACTCAATAATGAATGCCTTACCTTGACTTAATTCAAAATAGTGGTTTTTTGACCCTTAATACTTTTCAATTTCCTCACCACACCACAGCCCCACTAACCCTCATCTTCTCTCTCTTCTATACTTTTCATGTTATACTTTCTTTGCTGAATAATCCCATCTCCTTTTTCACTACTTTCCAATTGCTATCCTCATCACAATCACATGCCCCTTTAGGGGGACCTGTATATCATTTCTTGCATAGCATCAAAACCCTCCTTTCACACCTAATAATCATATACTTTTCAAATCTCAGATCAAGTGAAATGCTTTTCTTTATTTTCCTTTTGGTTCTTTTGGTTTGATGGTGGATACATATAAACATGGAATGGATGCATATAAGGGAAGAAGAGTTTATGGGATCAACAGGATAACGGCGATATGTGCAGGTTTTTACGGGGCTCTCTCTCGGCTGGCTAACCTTAAACTCACAGAAGAAGCTATAATGGCCTCCATCTTTCTCCTTGGTGAAGTAGAACGCGCCGCCTTTCTCCAACACATGATGCAATCTTTTGGATGCACTTACATTTGCCTCTGGTCTTATTTGCCTCTGCCATCCAAGTGAGATAGTTTTTATATTGTATATATATATATATTGCTGACGGACACAAGTTTGTGAGTGAATGTGTGTGTGTGTATTTGTCTATCATAAAACTTAGCAAACTAAAAAATTCTGTGTGGAAAGATGGTTGCTATTTTTGGATGGAATCTACCAAGAAGCAGTAAGCGAGCAACCAAGTTCATCAGCAGGAAGCCTGGCTAGGAGGCTTTTCAATGCCTATTGTGAAACAGTGAACTATGCTGATCGCGGGTATGTATGGCATTCAACAAACCTTGCAACGAATTAGAATAAAAAATAAAAAAGAGGACATTATGTAAATATCCTTGCTCCAATTAAAGTAATTGTAGTTTATGATTGTTTCATTTCAGACAAGTACCGGGCTATGCCTTCGAGAACAATCTTCCTTACATAGAGATGGACTTAGCTGACCTTCAGAGGCTGGCATCCAGTCAAGTGCAGATGCAATTCTACCAGGTAAATATTTTTTATTAATGTAAACTAACAGTATATATAAATATTAGTATTTTCACCCTTGTTTGAGGATTTAATATAACTTAGCATATTGCTTTTGATGTTAATACAGGAAGCTGGGATTAAGGTTTGTCCTAAAAATCTTTGTCTGTGAAATTACATTCAGCATTATAGTAAATTTGTGGTGTTTATAACCGCGATTATATATATAGATTGTCGTGTTTATGGGCTGCACCGCGGGAGAGATTGAGCTAGGAATGTCGAGTGCATTTCAGGTTATAAGAATGAATATATATATATGTATTATAATTATGTAACTATATATGTATATGGAGAAATTTTTAATTTGTATTGTTATCTACTCATGAATGAAAAACACTTTATTTTTCAGGTAGACATAAGAATGGAAATGGAAAAATGGTTTCCCGGGGATTTCAATGCACAAACAGCTGCTGGAGAGCTCCGTCAGCCCACCACCATTAATCAAAACCGGCCTTCGACATCACAAAGGTCCTTCCCAGTTGATAGCATGGGCTACTTGGCTTCACTATTCGACATTCCAAGCTCTTCTAATTTCATGACAGAGCGCCCAATGGAAACTAGCCCTTTCCAGGAAGCCACGGATGCCCTAAGGGAACTTGGGAGCATTCAATTCCCAACAGTAGCAAGTGAAGATGCAGCCATGACGAAAGCAACTCTTAATGTTCGAACTTCTCCTTCTCCGTCCCCCGCTTCTCAGCAGACTGCACAAAACTTGCCTACTCCCCGCCAAGAGCCAACCACTGCACCTAGAAGGTACCACCCAACTTTAGCACCGGTTGCAGAAAGAACTCAGAAGAAGACCATGTTTAAAAGAGCAGTTTTGTTCTTCAGGAACTTAAATGCCAGGAGAAGAGAGGAACCACAGATGCAAGAAAACCGGCAGCCTACAGCGGCACAGTTGCACCACGCGCAGTCAGAAAGAAAACGGCGAGAAAAGCTAAACGAAAGCATAGATGCGCTGAGATCACATCTCCCTCCAGGATCAAAGGTAGAATTAATTTCCACTAATGCATCGTTAATCCTGATAAATGCTAACTCATACGTGGAGTAGAATTTTTCTCCATCAATAATAAAAAATCGAAACGGGTTTTCATTCTTATTTAATTTTCTTTACCCAGAAGGATAAGGCATCAGTTCTGAGCAGCACAATTGAGTACTTAAGTTCATTGAAATCTCAAGTGGAAGAACTCACCGGAAGAAATCAGATGCTGGAAACGCAGCTTCTGAACACGAATCAAAGAGAAGCTGGTACTGATCAAGAACTAGGGTTCTTTTCTTCAACTGATCAAAGGGTACATGTGGAAATTGCACAGGTTTCAGCATCAACATCAGGAGGAAGATTCTTGGAATTGAGAGTGAATTTAAGATCAGGAAAATGCAGTGTGTTGCATTTGGTTAGTCGGGTTCTGGGTTTCTTGAGACGGCAAAGGAACATAAGCTTGTTCTCCTTGCAATCCAATACGAGGATAATGGAATCAACTCCAGTACATGGCCTAGTCATGCGGTTGAAAGTTGAGGTATGTAAAATCTCAATTTAGATATATAATTAACACTATGCTTTAATATCAAAATCTAAATAAATTGATTAATTATGCAATACTGCAGCATTTAGGACGGAATTAATGAGGATTTTTTTTCCTTGTTGGCGAGAAAGAATTGTCAAAAATATGGGAGCAAAGTATATATTTTCATCAATTTATCATGACTTAAGATGACAATTTATAAATTTTATGAAATTTATATATCATATTTAGGTTTTTAAAAATTTGAAAGTGAGGAGTTGCTTGTCGCAGCTACCAATGTGGTTTCGTCAATATCTGCATTGCTTCATTTCCTAATTTGGTCATATTAGTAACCGAAATGGTGATTGTCACGAAGCTCTTCAAAAATTTTCATGATAAGATGGGATGTAAATTACTTTCATTCGTAATTGAATTGAATCTAGTTATTGAATATGATAAAATTAGATAAAAATTTTGAACATATTAGACTAAGTCAAGTGCATACCATGATTATATATTTAGGTTTTTAAAAATTTGAAAGTGAGGAGTTGCCTGTCTTAGCTACCAATGTGGTTTCGTCACTATCTGCATTGCTTCATTTCCTAATTTGGTCATATTAGTAACCGAAATAGTGATTGTCACAAAGCTCAACAAAAATTTTCATGATAAGATGGGATGTAAATTACTTTCATTTGTAATTGAATTGAATCTAGTTATTGAATATGATAAAATTAGATAAAAATTTCGAACATATTAGATTATTGCCCCGCAGTCTTGTTTAATTTGCAAGATACGTGCATCTATACCTAAATGGAATAAAACTGACCCTTAAGTACTGTGTTTTGTAGACGTGAAACTTGGAAAAAGTAGTTGTAGTTTTCTCATAAATTACAACTATAGCTAGATACAAAGTTCTCTTAGCCGTCCACAATCCACCACCCAAAGATTAATTTATTACGACCCCATGGCCAGCGAAAGAGATCCAAAGGAAATTACCAAGAACTTCTGATTTTATCCCATGCCAATAACTGTAATTTTCCAAAACCTTCTTGTCTTATTTTTTTCTAGCCAAAGTAATAATTTCATGATTGTGGAAGAAATATGCATGAGATATGTAGCAACATTGTTGATTGTTGTTTGTTGTTTGGTTAGGGTGATGAATTTGACATGTCTGGTTTCCAAGAAGCTGTGAGAAGGGTTGTTGATGGGCTACCGTGATGATACTCACACCAACTACTGCCAGATACAAATGGTTAAAAAGCTTGGTTGGCTTTTTGTGGCGGCTAATGATCCACCATATAATTTCTTTGTCCTAACTTATTGATTGGTACAAAAATTTACAACATTCTTAGTAAATTCTAAAGATGTGACATAATTCCGTCACTAGTACCTCTAACAAATTTCATACTATGATTTAATTTCAAAGAACAATATATACTGCACGCAGGGTTTCATGACAATTGACATTATAACTAGTAATATTGGCATGTTTTTCTTATCCTAATTTGTGTGCAATGATGTATCATGCATGCATGTACATATGGAAATATATTTGACATCATATTGCCAGTAATTTTAGGGAAATATGTATTATGTATATATGGGAAGTATGCATGATATTGTTCAGGTGTTGCCGATTTTGACCGATGATATTTTTTGTGTAGATCACCAAATAGGAATAATCAGTACATCAAATGAAAGCAATAGCATCAGCAAAGAATATATTAATTGTTGCATTCAAAAATGGTCAATATCAAAAAAATATTATAATACATTTTTTTTAATTTTCTAAAGAAATCCCCACCCAATCAAACGTTGCTTTCATTCTCGTACAATTAACTCTAGTTAATTAAATTAACAACTACAGATAAAATGACCATAATTTATAATGTTTCATAATGTTCCACCACGTAATCTAAGTCGTGTTCTGCAATTAATTCATTTTTTTCACCCTCAAATGATAATTTCCACGCTTCTTAGAAGTTAATTAGGGTTTTTTTCCATGAAATTAATTCAAAAGGTATGTACTTACTACTTTGCAAAAGGTTTTGACTGTGCTAATTTATATATATACATACACAAAAATGTATTTTCTCCATTGAATATTCTAGACAATTTATAGTTGATTGTTCAAAGGGACTAATATTGAATTTTTAATAATGCCAGAATTAATTAATGAAATTCAGCCCATCTCGAGTTAGTTCAAGGAATGATGCTGATTGGTCTTGACCAGTTTGTGTTCTATGGAGACAGAAAAGGAATTATATATGTTGCGTTGCCAGAGTTAGCGATAGAAAAATGACCTGTTTATTTTTGGACCAAAGAAATATGCGACTTTGGCCAACACTTTCTCAGTGGGGGTAAAAAAATTGAAATTTGTGTCAAATCAGCAATAAAGTTGTACACAGTGATTGATGGAAAACTAATTAAAGCTGGTTTAGGTGGCAAAACCGGTTGTCCTTTTGCCATATAATTCCAGGCTGAATTAAGTCTAAGAAATAAAAGATGGAAAGTTAGGGTAGTGTTTAGATATGTTTTTTGCTTAATTTTATTATGCATTTATTATATATTTTCAGAAAATAAAGTATTAAAAAATATGAAATTTATTTTTTAGTATGTTTGTTTATATTTTGGATGAGATATTTTTTATTATAACAGTCAAATCAATAATTTTTTATTGAATTTTTGAGGTAAAAATAAAAGGAGTGATTTTTTTAATATTAGGATAATAATATATATATATATATATATTAAAGAATATACATTTTAAAGAAAAAATGGACATATATTATTTTGAAAAAATATAACCAAACAAAGCTTAGATCTTATCAAATGAAGTCTTATTTTCACTTTCCAAATGTTCCATAAGGGCACATATTCCATTTTACACCTTCCATCACATCCTTATATTAATTCACATCAAATAATTCCAGAAGAGAAATATTAGGATTAAAAAGAAAAAAATAATTATCACTTAAAACATGTTAATTAATTTCATGTATATGCTCAATATAAAATTACAATTTTTAAATCATTGTTGTAAGTAATAATCCTGTTACTCTATACCACAATTGGTCGAAATTGTCACTGACCATGACCATAGAGATCAAATTAAGGGATCAACTCACACGCACACATATATATTTTAGAAAACTTTGCATGTAATGCTTATCCCCTTTAAATAGGACGAAATCCACTTTTTATGAGACTGTACAAATTTATTAAATGATAATATCGAATAAACTAAATGTTATAAGAACTATGGTCTCGACATAAATATTGATAAAAAAAACACCTCAAAAAAATAGGATAATAATTTTTTTTTCATGTACTTTAGACCCAAATTAACCGGCACTCTTTTTTTTGTTTTATTTTTTTAATTTTGGATAAAACATTTTTCCATACATTTTTATATTACATATTAATCATTAGTATTTATTTTATTACTAACAAACAACTATTTATAACAATTAGCAACTAATTACCGTGAACGTAAATGGACGAGCTATTGGTGGCATTCTAGGCCTGCCAAATCTTGAACTCTCTTTCATTTGGTGAATGAAAAATTAAAGGACTCAAATACTGCAGTATTATTGAAACTATGAATTTGGAATATTATTAACTTTATTAATTATAGATTTTTAAAAGTCATTAACAGTAATTTCGACCTTTGAATTAGTTAACAATATACATTCTAATTGGTGCATTATTTTGATCGAAATATGATTGCAGAGCTCTTAATTAATTCAGTTGAAAAGGCCAGTTGACTTGCTCCAATTACAATTGAGATTGCAAGATAAATATTGGCTTCATTATTTCCCTGTTTCAGTGCTAATTTTGCTCAATTTGATCATCCAAAAAAGTAGTCAACATAAGTAAGGATAAATGTTGTCTAATGATCAGAATATATATCTTGTTTAGGGGGTTGATTGAAAATTATTTATTATTGATACTGATGTAATTAATAGACTTTGAAAACACGCACGCGAGCACGCGCGCGCACACACACACACACATATATATATATATATACACTCCTGAGATACGTATGCAAACTGATACTCTTTTTTCTTCGTATATTAATTTAAAATTTCATCGAACAATGAGACAATCTTGTGAGTTAACCCTTGATGATTTTGCATGAGTTCTAGAGTTTTGAATATGATAATATTTATTGCATGATTGATGTGAAATATTCCAGAAATTTGCTGGAACTTGTCTTATATTGTTCGGAAATTATATTGTGTTGTCTAGAAGTTATCTTTCCTTGTATTGATTTTGACAGCATTTTTTTATATTTGATTTATCACATCATATCTTTTATTTATGGAAGGAAAATCATGCTACTGATCTTAATTTAAATATGTGCTCATCATGGCTAGATTCAATCAACGTAATATATAAAATGATTGACTAATGGCTTCTTTCCTCTTTCTATTATCTTCTTCCAAATTGATAACCTTTTAATGATTTAAGGAAAGAGCATTTTTTTGGTATGGATAGATTAAATTATCTTCAAATAATTTGCAGAGAATTTGTAAATCTCGTTTGGCATCTGCTTTCCATAAATAATTGGATTCTGACTTGCCTTTTTCATGGAAATCATCTAGATTGATTCTTATATCTTTCATACTAGGAAAGTCTATCATTCTTGGCTCTAAACCTTGCATCTCCAGCTTAATGAATATATTTATATGATTTAGATGCCATAATTATTTTAAACTATTCTTTCCTTATTTATCTGCTAGAATTTGTCAAAATGTGTTCGAATTGACTTTCCTTATTTAATATGATCACTTAAGGATTCTAACTTAAATTCATATCTTCATAAAATAGGAAAGAAGACCAATTTTGGTACATCATTAGTTGAGTCCGCAATTATGTTTTAATCAGACTCCAACGGCTTCTTACCTTATGGGTTGTTTCCTTATTTGTATCTAACAGTCACTTACCAAATTGGAACTTATAGCTGTTGGTATTACATTTATATATTGGAAAAATATGCGGCATTCTACGAGTGAATCATTTAGTTGGAAAAGAACTTTGTTAAGTGTCTTGAGAAGTTGTGTGATACTCTCATACACATTTTGTGCTTAAGTTACTCTATGTGTGTGTTTTTGAGGGACCTTGTAATGAAGAAGGTCAAGTGGAGCTTACCTTCGACAGACCTTGGGGGAGATGAGGACAAGATGGTTTATGTCTCGAATAACCTAGTGGTGAAGAAGGACGAGAGTCATACTTGATCTCGAAAGACCCTGTGAAGAGAACAAATCGGCGCTTAGTTGTTCTAAGGACATCTAGGTGAAGAAACCAGCAGGGCAGTACTATCTGAAAAGTTCTGCAGTATTTTTGGTTCCAGTTTGGAAAAAGAGACTAGAGCTTATAGGACAGAGTGGCAACAACTTGTGCATCAGTCCACAGAGGTTATGCAAGTGAATCTAGCAGAAGTTTCCTCGAGCTTACTCACAAGCAACTGGTTTTATAGTGCTCTGAAATCTGCCTTATCCTATTTAGGATTCTGGTTTAGCTCTTTGTAGATCGTTGGTTTTTCACCCTACTAGTGTTTATGATCTTTTACTTTTTTTACTGTCAAATTACTATTATTACTTGTAAAAAAATTCTCACATATTAATTAATTTGATATGTTCAAAATCTTAAGTGAGAACTTAGGTAGAGGAGTAAGCTTGCTGAATCTCTATAAATACCAGTGTCATTTTACTTTTATCTTACTATTTTATTTATTATTGGTTTGATTGGTAGTTGAACTGGCACTTACAAATTCCAATCAATAACTAAAATAGTTTTCTACAAAAAAAATTAAACTATTTTGAAAGTCCAAAAAGCCTTTTAAGTGATAAACTTACACCATATTAAAATCCATTAGGTCTAATTCATCCCCCTCTTAAGCTTACAATCACTCTCAATTGGCATCAGAGCTTTGGTTCTCTACATGCTTCTCTATATTGTGGTGTAATTATCAAAGCAAAAGATCATATGGCCACTAATACTTTTGGTATCTTTGTAGAATAGTTAGAACTATAAACAAGGATGAACAAATTTGAAAGATTCTTAGATCGTTTCCTAAGGAATAGATGCCAAAAGTTATTGTTGTTCGGGAAGCTTGTGATCGTAGCAAAATGACTATGGGTGAATTGATTGGATCTCTCATGTCTCATGATATAAAGCTGCTAAATAAAGATGAAGGTTTGAAATGAAAGTCAAAAATAATATTGCTTTTAATACTAGTCATGATTCTGACTTAGAACTTCAAGAAGATATTAATGAGGATTAGGTTGAGGATGAAATTGTTCTGATTTTCCAAAGATTAAAGCAACTAATGAACCTCAAAAGAAAGTTCTAAAACAACATATCACCATCGAAAATAACAAATCCAAAAACTCCAAGTACTGAGCCATCTTGCTGCTACAAATGTAATGAATCAAACACAAAAAATCAGATTGGTCCCCAATTGAGGAAATATACAAAACAAGTCAAAACTGAGGCAATGGTAACTAGATGGGATGAATTCATGGGAAATATACAAACAACATAAAAGGATGCATAATTGGTAAACAGACCATTGGTAAGTAGACCTAGTACTTTTATTGATAATGTATGGCTTGTTGAAGGCCTTAACCATAACTTGCTTAGTATTAGTCACCTATGTGATAAGGGTTATGAGGTTACGTTCTATCCCTCTCACTATGCTATTAAGCAAAGTGAGAAATTGGCTTTTACTGCTACCAAGGATGGAAATGTTTATTGTATAATCCTTAATGATTTAATCTGTCAAAATATAGAGTGTTTAGCTATTTTAGATGAAAAATGTTGTAAATGGCATTAGAGGTTAGGCCATGTAAATATAGAACTTATATCTCATCTCATAAGGAAATATCATGTCAAAGGGGTACCAAAGGTAAACCTCTCAAGGGATACAATATGTGATGTATGCTAAAAGAGGGAAGCAAATTCAAACATCCTTCAAACCAAAGAATGAGGTCACAACTTTTAGACCTCTAGAACCTCTACATATTGATCTATTCGAACCTATGAAAACTAATTCCCTTGGAGGTAAAAGATATGTGTTTGTCATAGTAGATAATTATACTCGTTTTACATAGATTTTATTCCTTACTCATAAAAATGATGTTCTAAATGCTTTCATTCCACTCACTAAAAAGCTTCAAAATGAAAAAGGGTTATTTCATTAAGACAATTCGAAGTGACCATGGAACTGAGTTTGATGAAATAAATTTTACTTTGTTTTATGAGAATATGGTTACATTTATGATTTTTTTTGCTCCTAAAACTACCTAACAAAATGGGGTAGTTGAAAGGAAAAATTGGATTTTTGCAAGACATTGCTAGAACTATGCTTAATGAATATGATATTCCAAAATCCTTTGGGGTGAAGCTATGGATACAACTTCTTATGTGTCAAATCATGTTTTTTAGGATCACTTTTGAGAAAAACCCCATATGAATTGTGGTACAGTAAAGTTTGAAAATTTTCTTATTTCCGTATCATTAGCTGCAAATATTACATTCTAAATGATAAAGATTATTTGATAAAGTTTGATTCCAATGTTGATGAAGTTATCTTTGTTGGTCACTTAAAACATAGCAAAGCCTGTCGTGTATTTAATAAGAGAAAAAGAACAGTTCAAAAATCCACGTATGTTATGTTTGATGAAACTAACCTATCTTATGCCAAAGAAATCTTGAGCAAAGAAATTGCATCATTCAAAGAACTAGTTAAGATTCCAAACCCTAAACCAACAACATCAAATCAAGAGGAACCAAAATCATTTAAGGAAACAAATCTCGCTGATGAACCTAATTCCAGTGAATTAGTAGAAAGGGGTTAACAAGGAACTATAAAGTCTAAACATGCTTCCAGTCACCCTACTGACAAAATCATTGAAGATCTTCAAGTTGGAATAACTACCAAATCTAGGGCCAAACAAATTCCACCAGATGAATCCAACTGTGCTTTCATTTTAACAGTTGAACCTAAAGATGTCAAAGAGGCACTAAAAGATCTATTTTAGATTGAATCAATGAAGGAAAAATTGGCTCAGTTTGAAGAGAATGAAGTCTAGAACATTCTATAATGACCATCAGACCATCTAATCGTTGGTACCAAATGGGTGTTTAGAAATAAACTAGATGAAACTAGTGAAATTACAAGGAATCGAGACAGAATGGTAGCAAAAGGGTACAATCAGCAAAAGGGCATTGACTACGATGAAACATTTGTTCCAATTGTAAGGTTAACATTAATTAGAATGTTTTTTACCTTTGCTTCTCATAAAAAGTTTATGCTCTATCAAATGGAAGTGCTTTTCTAAATTGATTCATAAAAAAAAGCAATTTATGTTGAGCAACCCTCGATTTCAAAAATCAAAAATTTTCTTATCATGTTTTTAAACTAACAAAAGCTTTGTATGGACTAAAACAAGTCCCTAAGGCTTGGTATAATCGATTGAGTAATTTTTTCACAAATAATAATTTTTCTATTGAAATCTTAAATACCATACTATTCACTAAGCACCAAGAAAATGGTTCTCTTATTGTTCAGTCCAGATATTATGTTCTCAACATACTTATGTGCTAAATTTTAGTCTAATCCAAAGGAATCCCATTTAAATGCTGTTAAAAGAATATTGAGATAACTTAAGAGAACATCTAACAATGGCTTATGGTATACATATTCGAAATCTTCTAATCTCATAATCTACCCTGATGCGGACTATGCTAGTTGTAAGATAGACAAGAAAAGTACCAATAGTGGTTGTTAACTACTAAAAAATTATCTAGTTTCATGGTGCAATAAAAGAAGTAGAGTGTAGTTGCATTGTCTACAACCGAGGCAAAATACATGGCCTTGGGAAATTGTGGCACCCAAGTATTATGGATGAAGTGTATTTTGCATGACTTAAGTATAAATGTGTCTTGTATGCCTATTTTCTATAATACTAGCAGTGCTACAAGTATTTCCAAAAATCCAGTATTACACTCATGCGCTAAGCACATTGAAATTAAACATCATTTCTTATGTGATTTTGTGTGTAAGGGTGACATTTCTATTGAATTTGTTCCAACAGAGGAACAACTTGCAAATATTTTCATAAAAGCACTAGAAGAAAGCAAGTTTATTAGAATTAGGGATAAATTGGGAATTGTATCTAGAATTTCAATTTAAGCAGAAAATTAGCCTTCAAAAGTGGATATTGATATTATCTCTCAGGAATGTTTGACCCTTTCTAGAATGTTGCATAAGTTTGACTCTTTTCATTGATAAAGGGGGAGAAAAAGTATCATTTGCTGCACGTGTATTTCATATGCATTTTGAACATTCTAAATTTGACTTGATTCTTTGATCCACATGTTTAATCATCTGATCTAAATGCTTACTTCAATATGAGTATGATTATTCTCAATTGGTATATTTGATTGGTAGTTTTTGCTTCTCTATCCTGGTTTCTATTATATCTTAGTTTTTAGATAAAAATCCTGCATCAAGATAGGGGGAGCATGAGGATCTATTGAGGCATAAACAAAGGGAGATCAAGTGATATCTTTCTATTTTCATGCATTAAAGTTTATTGTCATCATCAAAAAAGAGGAGATTGTTAACTTGTTGGCAATTTTGCATGAGTTCTAGAGTTTTGATTATGATAATATTTGTTGCATGATTGATGTGAAATATTCATAGAAATCTGTTGAAACTTATCTTATGTTGTCCGAAAATTATATTATTCTATTTGGAACTTATCTTTCCTTATATTGATTTTGACAACATATCTTTATATTTGATTTCGCACACCATATATTTTAGTTATGGAAGGAAAATCATACTAATGATCTTAAATTTAAATGTGCTTAATATAGGATAGCCCAATAGGTCCAGCCTAATAACACTCGACTAGACAAAAGCTATGACATGGGATAGCCCAATTAGCTATCTGGCCTAGCCCATTGGTGATATAACTAGACATAACCTCACTAGGCTTTTATGCCAGCATGAGTATCAATCTTGTCCAGTCGACTAGAGTGTGGTAGATTAGATTGAGAATGTTTATTCAGCACTCAACCAGGGGAATATTTAGATCTAATAGAGTTCCATCATGTCGACCAGAGCTTGTGTGAGTGACTCATAGATAAGTACTTACCTTGATCCTAAGAGGTCGAAGGGATGTGATCACCTTCCTACCACATTGAATGCTCTAACAGGTTGGATGCTCTATATTCATTATGTATGCCACCACCAATACCACCTCTCTGGCAGTACCAGAATAGTGCTCCCTCTTATGTACCACCATATCCTAAGGAGCTGGAGAAGGCATCACCTAGAATAATACACAAAATGGAGAAGACCTAAAGGTCCTCAAGTGAAGACAAAGGCCTTTTATGTATATGCAAAGGCATCATAGACATACTAACCTCTCCAAAAAGTTTATAAATACCTCATTGCCACCATTCAATAAAGAATGCTCATTATCACTCAAAGCTCTTACTCTGTTGCTCTACCTTCTAGTCGATCAAATACTAATTTGTGCGTTAGAATGCCTTAACCCAAGGCACTTTGGCTAGCCTAATATCTACTATTGATTACAAGACTTGACCCAACAACATTATCAAACCTAGTCTCGACCTCCCATCTAGTCCATTAGATTAGATATTAGCCCAGTATATCCCCAATAGGTCCATGCCATCATCATTTGGCGTCGTATGTGTGAAACTTGAGTATATAACTGCGAAAAGATGGTTAACGCAAGTTGAGCTATTTTTGAGAGAGAAGAGAACAGAAAATCCCCAACCCCTTGTCCCTAACCCCAACAAAAACCATATGTGGCTGGACCTAGCTCCCAACCAGAATAAGTAGTCACTTTAACTATGCCCCATCTCATGCAGTTGATAAGTAAGTAGATATCAACCCAGATTTTGGCTCAACTATCAGCTGCCCTCAATAAGCATAACAATCAACCCAGCTATGCCATCGGTGCCATTCCCTAATCTTCACTGCACAAGAAGAGGCCCCTAAAAGAGGATAGGGGTAGACCAGAGATAAGGTGTCCCCGTACTCGATGAAAAGATAGCCCAAGCCATTTCCCAAGGGAAAAAACTCAACTTAACCCCTGAGAAGAAGTGGCTAATTTAGTAGATCACCTCACTTGACCTATTTGAGCCCTACAACACTATAGGGTCGAGCGACCACGACCTTAGACAAACCAAAACTTATCCCAAGCTCACTAAATACAATAATTAAACAAATGCCTAGAAGAGATTTCAAGGAGGAATACTAAAAAAAACCTCACTATGATGATACGCCCCAACTTTATATAGAGTAAGAGTTACCATTCATGCAAGAGATAATCAACAAGTGCATAGCCATCGACGCCAAAGTTTCTACAAGTCTACCTAATTATGATGACTTATCCAACCTAAACAAGTACCTACTTCAATTCAAGCACATGATGTAGCTCCACAAGCATACCTAGTACATCCATGCAAAGATCATGGTCACCATGTTCCAAGGAATTACATTCAACTAGTTTTTTAAATTGGAGCCAGTGTTGATTTACTTGTACAACCAACTCTGTGATAAGCTCCTTTACCAGTTTGCTAGTCTGAGGAAGGCAAAGCTCCTTTATACCCATTTGCACATAGTTAAGTAGAACAAGGGAGAGTCCCTTTATGACTTTTTCACTAGATTCAACATAAAGGTTTTAAATTTTAATAGTCCCTGAATAGAGTTTATAATCGATGTGCTTTTCTTGGGTCTTCGACATAAATAATGAGCCAATGCGTTGGTTCGAGAGAGACCAAGGATTATGGAAGTATTGCTCAACCTTGTGGAGAGATATGTGTCCCAGAAGGATATGAACAAACTTAAATATGGTAATCCAAACACCAAAAAGAAGAAGGCTAAAGAGAAAGATGACAGACAACACAAAGATGGTCATTAATCTCTCATCGAGCACTTTCACAACTACACTCTACTAAACACGACTAGAAAGCATGTGCTATTTGCCATCCAGCATCACAATGTCCTTAAGAAGCGTAGAAAGTTGATCAAAATTGAAGTAATGAAAAGATCCAAGAAATACTGTCACTTTCATTGACAAAAAAGCCATGTCATGGAAAATTGTTTCAATTTGCATGATGAATTGAAAAGCTGAATCAATAAGGACACCTTAAGAAGTTCATCGATCAAAAATTCAGACAAGAGAAGGGCTAAACTGACCAGACTCCTTATAGAGAAAGGTCAATTAGCCCAAGAAAAAAAAAAGAGAACAAAGCCTGTCCACGATCCTTGACCACCCATCATAGAAGTGATGACACCATTGCTAAAAGCTCGACTAGAGAAGACTTCAAGGCAGCAAGAAGGTAAAATCAAAAGAGGTTAGAATCGACTAAATCTTCCTCAGTCGAAATAGTTTTCCAACTCTTGACTAGCATGAAACTAATTTCTTTCTCCTACGCCGACCTCTTGCACATGGAGAATCAAGGTGCTGACAATAAGCTAGATTGCCCCTTTGTTGTGTCTATTGAGATAGCTAATTTTGAGGTTGGAAGGTGTTGGTCAACAATGGCAGCTCTGCAAACATAATTTTCTTGTTAATCTAAAGAGAATAAACATGGGGAAGCTAAAGTTTGAGCTTGTGTGCACCCTGTTGGTCAGATTCAGGGGGATCAGAGATCATCTCTGAAGGGTCTATAAACTCATCCATTTCATTTGGAGAAATACCTCAATGAAAAATACTCATGGTCAACTACTTAGTTGTTGATGTACCTTTTACTTATAATGCTATTATTAGACGACCAATACTGAATGACTTTAGAGCTATAGTCTTAACCTACCACATGAAAGGCAAGTTTTCGATCGCTGCTAGAACTGGTGAACTTCTTTGCAACATGAAGAAAGCTTGGCACTGTTACACAATCTCGATCAAGGCAAATGAGCAAAAGGCTCAATCAAAATTGAAGCCCTCAAGGTATGCCCTAGTAATGGAACCCGAGGAAGGATAGTTAAACAAGAAGAAAAAGCTAGAAGAAACTAAGGTCAATCCTATCGAGGAGTTCAAGACCATTGAGCTCAAGCTTGAGAACCCCAACAAGATCGTTAGGATTAGGATTGATCATAGAAGCAGCATGGAGTGCTTGATGGTCGATTTTGACATAGAATGTTAATATTTTTGCTTGGAAAGTTGCCAACCTATAGGGAATCGACCTTAACATTATTGTCCACCACCAGAACGTGAACCTCTCATACAAGCTAGTCAAGTAAAAGACCAGGATCTTCAATATTGAAATATGCTAAATCATTAAACAGGAGGTCAACAAGCTTTTAGAGGTAAGGTACATTGTAGAAATTAAATATCTAAGTTGGCTTTGTAATATAGTCTTGTCCTTAAGAATGAGGAAAAATTGAGAATGTGTAATAACTTTATTGATTTAAATAAATCTTTCCCTAAAGACCCTTTCCTACTGCCTCACATTGATTTATTAGTTGATTCTACTGTTGGGTATGATTTTTCAAGTATGATAGATACATTCCAAGGTTATTACCAAATTTTTATGGCTCTCAAGAATAGGGACAAGAGCTCTTTTGTGGTCCCTAATGGTGTATACTATTTTCTAATCATGACTTTTGGGCTCAAAAATACAGATGCAACCTATCAAAGACTTATGAACATTATGTTTAGAAATGAGATCAATAGGACCTTGGAAGTTTATGTAGATGACATAATTGTTAGAATAGAAAAAGAACAAAATCACTTAGCCGACCTCAGTCATATATTTTCTATATTGAGAGCATTTGGCATGAAATTTAACCCTAAAAAGTGTATGTTCCAGTTGAGAAGAGAGAAGTTTCTAAGCTATATGTTAATTATAGAGGCATCGAAGCAAACCCACAGAAAATCCAAGCTATTTTAAATATTGCACCTCTTTGAACATTTAGAGATATTTAGCACCTAGTTGGAAGAATTATAGCCATAGGGTGATTCATTACTCAACCAGCTAACAAAAGCCTACATTTTTTCAAAATCCTCAGGAATGCAAAGAAATTCCAATGGATGGAGCAATGTGACTAGGCCTTGGTTGAATTGAAACAGTACCTATCAACGCTACTAATGATAGCTAAGCCTAAGGTTGGAGAAGTTTTACATATTCATTTGGAAGTCTTGTCGGCAGCAATCAGTTCAATTTTGATCTCAACTAGGCATGACACCCATTGACTCATATACTATAATAGCAAAGCGTTACATGGCCTAGAACATAATTATTTAGAGATTGAAAATTTTGACCTTTCTTTGGTTACTAACGCTAGGAAATTAAGACCCTGCTTTTAATCTCACTCCATTGTAGTTTTGATGAATCAACCATTGAAACAAATATTGTCCAAACTAGATATGTCTAGATGGTTGACAAAGTGGGCCATGAAGTTATGGAAATTCAATATTACCTTCCAGCCCTGAACTGTTGTAAAGGCCCAAGTGTTACGAAGAGACTCGACTTGTCCGACTCAGTCGACTGGATTCCATCTTGTGGACTCTGTATATCGATGGCTCAGTGACTTCCTCAGGATAAGGAATAAGTATTTCCCTATGCTCTCAACAAGCGAGAGAGTATGACTTTGCAATTAAACTTGACTACCCCATTACCAACAATAAGCTGAATATGAGGCCCTTTTTGCTGGCATGAGGATGGCCATTATAGAGGAGTCGAGCAGTTGGTAGATTCTCAACTAGTTGTAGAATAAGTTGAAGGAAACTTTAAAGCTAAGAAAGTTATGATGAGCAATTATTTGGCTGCGGTCAAAAGGTTACATTAGCTATTCAAGAAATTCACCTACAACCAAGTCCTTCGATTAGAAAACAAAAAGACAGATGCCCTCTCAAAATTTGTTAGCTCAACAAAAGGGACCAGGGATAGAACCATCATATTTTTTGTCCCTAAACGACCCACTGTCGATGGTTTCGACTAGAAATTGGTTAGAAAAATTTAAGGGGCAACTCCTTCCTAGAAAGACAAAACAAAAGCTTAATTAATAAAATGGAAAGTTCCCAAGGATAGGCACAAGCATGCAAGCTCAAAGGTTAGGCAGCAAAGTTCGCCCTCGATGAGCATGGTTAGCTTTACAGGAGATCAGTTTTTGGACCACTATTAATATGTTTGACACTAAAACAGGCTCGAGGGGTCTTACAAGAAGTCCATTCAGAAATCTATGGCAACCACTCTGGAGGACAATCTTTAGCCCACAAAATCATCAAATATAGTTATTTTTGGCCAACCTCACTTAAGGATGCTATCGACTTCACCAAAAAATGCCCATTTTGCCAAGTTCACTCCAACAAACCTTACTAACCTGCATTAATGTTAGTGCCCATTGATCATATGGCTCTTCGATTAGTGAGGGATAGATATAGTTGGCTCATTCTCAAAAATCACAGGTCAAAGAAAACTCATGATTGTTGTAGTCAGATACTTCGAAACGTAGGTCAAAGCAGTGGCATTCCTAAAGATAACTGATGCGGACATTAAAAGTTTTGTGTGGAAAAACATTATCCGCCATTTCAATTTGCCCAAAGTATTGATATCAGACAATAGGATGCAGTTCTAAAGCAAGAGCACGAGGCACTAGTGCAAAAGCCTGGGAATTGAACAACACTTCACTTTAGTTAGGAATCCTCAAGCTAATAGGCAAACAAAAGTCACCAACAGGATTGTACTAGACTACCTCAAGGCTTAACTTGAAGCATCTAAAGCGAGTTAGGCATACGACCTCCTTAAGGTGCTTTGGGCATAGAAAACCACCCTTAGAATTGCCACAGGTCACAGTCCCTACAGTTTGATCTATGGATCGAAAAAAGTCATTCTAATAGAAGTGATACAACATACTACTCGAGTAATTCATTACAACCTGATCAAAAATAACTCTAAAAGAGAATTCGACCTTGAGATACTAGTTGTGTTAGTATGCATACACAATAATGTAGAGATATAGGTCGAATATAGCCTAACATTACAACAAGGGAGTTCGACCAAGAAGTTTCAAAGTGAGAGACCTTGTCCTCAGAAAGGTTGGAGTCTTGAAGAATGTGGGTAAACCGAATCCAAAATAGGAGGGCATATACTTGGTAGTTAAAGTAGTGAAGCACAATTCCTATCAACTGGCGGGTATGAATGGCAATGAGCTCTCTCGATCATGGAACACAGTGAACTTGAAAAACTTTTATGTGTAAAGAGACTAAGGTCTCCACTCGACTGCATTGCAATATGATTCCAAATCAATAAAAACTACTTACATTTCTATGATTATTCACTCACACTAGCAACTATGGTTTCTAACCTAAATTGATAGACGAGTTCATCATTTAAAGTCAACCATAGATTGATTTCAAACAGCAAATTAGGGGTCTTAGCCCAAATCAATAAACAAGTTGATCATTTAAAGTCAACCCCATAGTCGACCTCAAATTGGATTCACACAGCAAACTAGGGTTTTCAACCCACATTAATAAACAAGTTGATCATTTCTAGTCAACCGCATCTCCCAGCCAAATATGGCTTCAAGACCAATTATTCAATGAAAGAGCTGATCGATTAAAGTCAAACATAACTTCAAATAAACCTTGTAGGTTATCAATGCAATCAATTCGATTCACCAACACATGCGTTACAACACAAGCGTTAGTGCAGGAACTTGAAGTCAATTTGATAAAGTCAGTCTACAATCGACCATGGTACCAAGCCAATTTGTTTGATCACAGAAAAGACATCTTAGGTTGTCTAAATAATCAATAACAAAAACTATTTCAAAACTTGTTTTAAATAAGTCAAGTTTATTTGAATATCATTAGACTTATTCAATTATTCCTTTATAAGTCGATCTTGTAATTGATCGCTAACTTGGTTTTGAACCAATTAAGTATTACCCATTTCATTTATTAGAGGATTGCTTTATTCGATCGGTTGCTTAAAAGAAAAATATTTATTTCATCACACATTAGCGCAATAAATTGACAAAAATGAAAGCAATAGAATAAAAGAAAATGCATTGACAACATATAAAAAGAGCAAAAAGTTACATTTCATAAATTGAAACATCTAAGTACATGATTACAAAAATCGTTCATAGACTTCATCAAAATGCCTTGTAGGGAAAATAGACTTGAATTAAATAAAATGAACGAAGACAACTGTGATAACTGCGACCCCAGCTCAGCTCAACCCAACTCCTTCCGCTTCTGCTCCCTAGGCCGCCATCTCATCGATAACACAATTGAGCTCATCAGACAAAAGCATACGAACAATGACAGTAGGAATGTTGACCTCTTACTTAGGCACAAATGCTTGCAATGGCTATACTGCAATAGTAAGTTGTGGTGGGCCTGCTTCCTTATTCAAAAATGCACACTCAACAGGTGGAAAGTATATAGTGATGTCCACCTTGGCATCCCAAATGTCGAATGCAAACTCATTCACAAAATTGAACTTATTCACCACCGAGACCACTCATGGGTTAGCAATAATCCCAATTCCTACAACATGTGCATTTTCAGCGAGTGCAATTTCATCGATAGGTGGCAGGTCAAGGTAATCCTTGAGCTGTTTGGTTTGAAGAGGATTCAGACATTACCTATTTTATGGGAAAAATTGGTACCCTAAATATTCTAGTGGTTTCACAGCATTGTTGAAAGCCTTCTTCACATCATCAATTATGAAAATGATACTACATCTTGGAACGCCAAACACAATAAAAACTGCTACATAGCCTCTTTTTGAATGCCTAGGAGCATTCTGAAAAATTCATCCTAAGCGTACATGATCGCGCTCTTATACCTATGCACCCGATCAATTTTGTAATGGCCTCCACCTCCAACCTGACCTTTTGCAGCAACTTATCCATCTTGCTTTTCTCAAACACAGCCACCATAAGTTGCATATCTCTCTCCTTGATTTATGTCATCAATTATGCAATCCTCGACTGTGCAAAGTCAAGTTGGGTTTTAGTAACCTCCATCTCAGTTCTCTCTCTCTAAGGCATTTCTCGATCACCCAAGGCCAACTCCGACCATTAGTAAAAATGGTACCCCAACTGGTTCACCTATGATAAAGATAAATTTAGGTGAGAAATTTAAAGCCAAATTCGAACACAATGAGTTAAACTCAATGAGACACTTACTATGTTGGAGTGAAACACTCCAACTGGCTTATCCTAAGCATCTTCTTCTAGTTGGACATAAAAAGTTTGGCCATCATCACCTTTAGGGGTGTTGCTTCAGTTGACCCTATCGTCATCATTGAGAAAGAATTTTAGACCTCAGTGAAGGGAAGTTGAGCAGAGAAAATAAATTATCATTCGATCGAGGCCTAAAAAGATCAAATCTAGTTATGTGAGGAGAGATACCAATTTTTCCTTTTCCTTTGTTAGTAGTGGTCCTCATCTAGGCAGTCCCAGGTTGCTCAGTAGCTAGTCATTTTTGTCAAGAAGAAGGGTTGCTCATCTTGATAACAGTTAGTTGAGCTGGTTGAGGAATAGAGGCAGGCAACGATGCTTATGCCTATGGGGTGACCTGAGTAGCACTATTTCAATGTGTGCCTAGCAAGAAATTGCCCATTGATGTGTGTAGTTCATAATTTCAACTCGATCAAAAAAGGCAATGAAAAGTGAACACATCATAATTGACTAGAAGGTTGAGCACAAACAAAAATCTCAAATAAAGCAGATTGATTGTGGTATCTACTTGACTCCTTGGTACTACCCAACTTTCAGGACATTAGGATATGGAAAAGGTTGGAAATGTTGACGAGGAATGGAGGCTAGTCATGAATATGCATAAGAATAATAAAAGTGTATAGAGTCAAAAAGCAGTTAGAAAAAAGCTGGGTAATGTAAACTTGAACACCATTTAAGAGGTTGACTATAGACTATGCTAAGGGAAATTGAAGCCCACACTTAAAGGCATCCTCAAACATAGTGATGCAACTAGTTAGAGGCTGATGCATCCTATCATTAGGACTAGGGATGATCAGCTTGAACCCTTGAGGAATATGGTATGCCTGCCTAAGCAACATGAGATCTCTATCTATAATTTTGGATACAATCTCACTATAGTGGTTGGGCATAAACAACTGACCATAGGAAACGGGAAGATGACTTAGTCCAACCCTACCCCCAACATCAACCTGAGTATCAATAGAACTACTAGAAATTCTGCTATCATCAAATGACACACTAGACTCATTAGTTAAGCCCTCGGCCCTCTGGGTTGAACCCACATTTGACTATGTCTACTCACTATTGTTCCCCTTGTTGTTATCCCCATCAAATACGCTTAACATATTGAACATGCAAAATATGATTGAAGTAATGAAGTATTGAACTTGCGCAAAGTAGTAGAAGACTTACACAGCTAGAAAGATTAGAGTAAGACTTGATTAACTGAAAGAGTAGTAAAATGTGGAATTTTGATATGCCAGAATGCTGTAAAAGTGAAAATAAAAGCTTTCCCATGCCTATTCATAGGCTTCAGTCCATAGGCAAGTTAACTGTTAATCTGACTGACTATCGACACATTATTACATATCTACTGGTTGTCTTTCTGCACTGCCCAAGGTAACAGTCACATTAGATGCACTGAAACCTAGGTTGATGTTTGAAATTTAAACTTCACTAAAGCGTTTAAAGCCTAATCAAGCCAATTCCAATCTCTTTAAGCCAACTACTCCTCATTTCTTCTCGTTGATACTTTTAATCAAGACCTAAGAGTGGGAGAGACTTATGATATGGGATAGTCCAACAGGTTCAATCCAATAACACTTGACTGAACAAAAGCTACGATGTAGGATAGTCTAATTGGCTATCTAGCCTAGCCCATTGGTGACGACTAGGTTATCAATCAGACCCAACCTCACTGAGCTTTTATATCAACACGAGTATCAATATCTTATCCAGTCAACCAAAATATGGTTGATCAGATTGAGAATGTTTATTCAGTACCCAACTAGGGGATATTTGGATCTAGTAAAGTTCCATTGTGTCGACTAGAACATGTGCGAGTGACTTATAGGCAAGTACCTACCTCAACGCAAGAGGTCGAAGGGATGTGATCACCACTTTGCTGCATTGAATGCTCTAACAAGCAGCATGTCTTTGAATTAATGACACATGCCACCACTAGTACTATCTTTTTGGCAGTGTAAGAATAGTGTGCACCTCCTGCGTACCACCATATCCTAGGGAGCTGAAGGAGGTGCTACTTGTAATAATACAAAAAATAGAGAAAACCTAAAGATCCTTAGGTGAAAACAAAGGCCCTCTATGTATATGCAAGGACATCATTGACATATCAACCTCCCTAGAAAATCCATAAACACCCCCATTGCCATTCTCCAACAAGGTATGCTTAGCATCACTCAAAGCCCTCATTGTGCTATTCTACCTTCTAGTTAATCAAATATTAACTTGAGCATCAGAGTGTCTTACCTCGGCTAGCTTGACATATGCTATTGGTTGCAAGACTTAGCCTAACAACATCATCAAATCTTAGTCTTAACCTCTCATCTGGTCAATTCAATTAGATATCAGCCTAGTATATCTCTAAACAGTTCATACCATCATCAGTGCTCATTATGGCTAGATTTAATTAACGTAATATATGGAATGATTGATTAATGTCTTCTTCTTTTTTTTCTATTATCTTTTACCAAATTGATAACTTTTTAATAATTTAAGGAAAGAGCATTTTTCTGCATTGACATATTACATTATCTTCAAATAATTTGCAAAAAAATTATAAATCTAAATATGCTTTCCATAAATAACTGGATTCTGACTTACCTTTTTCATGGAAATCATCTAAATTGATTATCATATCTTTCATACTATGAACATCTATCCTTCTTGGCTCTAAATCTTGCATCTCTAGCCTAATGAATATATTATGTGATTTGGTTGCCATAATTATTTTAAACTATTCTTTCCTTATTTATCTACTAGAATTTGTTAGAATGTGCAGGAATTGACTTTCCTTATTTAATATTATCACTTAAGGATTCTAGCTTAAAATTCATATCTTCATTAAATAGACAAGAAGACCAATTTTGCTGCATCATAACTTGAGTCCGCAATTATGTTTCAATCATGAATCTAACAGCTTCTTGCCTTATGGGTTGTTTCCTTATTTGAATCTAACGGTCACTTACCAAATTGGAACTTATAGCTTTTGGTAGTACATCTATATATTGAAAAAATATGCAACATTCTAAGAGTGAACCACTTAATTGGGAAAAAACTTTGTTAAGTGTCTTGAGGAGTTGTGTGATACTCTCATACATGTTTTGTGCTTAAGTGTTGCTAATTCCTTGCTCTTCATGTATGTTTTCAGGGGACCTTGTGGTGAAAAAGGTCAAGTGGAGCTTACCTTCAACGGACCTTAAGGAGACAAGAGCAAGACATTTTATGTCTCAAAAGACCTAGTGGTGAAGAGAGATGGGAGTCGTACTTGCTCTTGAGGGATCTCGTGAAGAAAATAAATCGGCACTTAGTTGCTCTAAAGGCCTCTAGGTGTAGAAACCATTAGGGCAATACTATCTAGAATCTTCTGCAGTATTTTTTGGTTCCAATCTAGAAGAAAAGACTAGAGCTTGCCGTATGGAGTGACAACAACTCGTGCATTAGTTCATAAAGGTTGTGCAAGTGAATCTCCAAGCCTGCTCATAAGTAGCTAGTTTCACAATGCTTTGGAATCTGCCTTATCCCATCTGGTATTCTGGTTTAGCTCTTTGTGAAGAGCTGGTTTTCACCCTACTAAGGTGTTTCTGATCCTTTACATTTTTTATTGTCAAATTACTTTTATTACTTATAGAAACATTCTCACATATTAATTAATTTGACATGTTCAAATTCCTATGTGAAAACGTAAGTAGAGGAGTAGGCTTGCCGAACCTCTATAAATACCAGTATCATTTTACTTCTATTTTACTACTTTATTTATCACTGATCTGACTAGTAGTTGAACTGGAACTTGCAAATTCGAGTTAGTGACTAAAACTATTTTTGCAAAGACTTAAATAATTTTGAAAGGCCAAAAAGTATTTTGAGTAATAAACTTCCTCTACATTAGAATTTCCTTAGGCCAAATTCACCCCTATTTTAGGCTTATAGTCACTCATATTATGCAACCCCTAAAATTGCGAATTTAGAATTTTCTAAATTTTGAATACAAATTTCGTCAAATATATGGTTCCTAACATAAAACTAGGATATGCACATAAGAATCAAGAAATTTAAAAATCATTTTTCAAAGAATATATATGAAATAATTATTTCTGGATTAAATCTATACAAAAGTTTTAAGTAATTGTATAACACTTTTTTCTATCTTGAAGTATAAAAAGAGGAGAGGAAAAAAACTAACAAAAAGGATAACAACGAATGTGAAAAATATTTTTCTAAGGTCATGGAAAATAGATAGCTTTATATAAAAGCTGACACTATTTATTGAGGTTCAAGTGTACCCTATTTTCCTTGATATTTTATGAAGTTTAACACACCCATCATGAAGATATGTAGTAGTTTCAATAATGGAGAAATAAAAAGCATTTAAATGAATAATGGATAAATTGTGTAGTAAGAAATAAAAGCTTAAAACACAAGCGTTTGAAAATTTATGCTATGTTTGGACATTAGAAAATTTTGATGAGGAAAAATATGAAAAGGTTCAAAAATAAAACATAAAGTAGTATCATTTGAGGGGAAAATTCATTTTTTGTCCTCTAACTGTGGCCTTCTACAAAGAAAGGACTTTAATAATTTGTATTTTTTGATATTGTTCATGCAATTAAGAAATGTAGCTTATTATATATATATATTGTAATTCAAGGACATCTTTTGGCAATTTAAGGTAGCTTTTAGCTTTGAGCCTTTCTTAGTGAGACTATTAGATGCACTTGCAAACTAATGAACAAGATATCTTAAACTATTAAGCATTTGTGTACACCACAACAATAGAAATTCACATAAAATCACTCAATAGTTAGTGTAATAGTTCAAATACAATGTTTATTTTGGTCCTGAATAGCTGTTGGTATTCATGAGTACTCTCTAAGATTTCATCCTTGAAATTCTCGTAGGAGTGTTCCAATACTTACTTACATAGATGGCTTCTTATTAAGGGGTTCCTAATACACCTTGCCTTGAAAGTTAAAGATATAAGATTTATTAAAAGTAGTGCTACGCTTACAATTTTGGAGGTGGCACATTCTACTTATGGGAATAGAATTGAGGTTTTGGCCATTATTGTGCTTGCACATCTAACTACAACAACTTATTTTTCTCTTTGAACCTATTTCTTGGGATCTCTAATCATACAGGCATGATTCTTATTATGGTGTCTCAATCATTTTATAAGCTTAAGTCTCATTCTCCTTGATTATGGTGTCTCAATCATTTTATAAGCTTAAGTCTCATTCTCCTTGATAATTATCTACTTGCTCTCTATTTAAACCTTTTGTGAGCAAATCCACAATGTTATTTTTTGACTTTACATAGTTAATAAAGATACCTAATGGAATTATATTAATGAAGTACATGTCAAGACTTACCATTACTCATACTAATTTGTGCCCTTCCAATTGCAAATTGCAAATTACCTGCACAAGTTTATGTTAATTAGTTAGGAATGTCTTCAAATAATTGGTATAGTCATTCTGCTACCTCACTTGTCTTATAAACTCAAATCTATTGTCCTAATGTAAACTCACATATATCCACTTGTGGACTTAGTCTAATTAGAGTTTGGTTATCCAATCATTGTATTTCTCAACTATAACTAGTTTGATATTTTGTGTATTGCAATTCATAGTTCAAGGTATGTTTCAAATACCTTAAAACTCTCATGTGACCATCAAATGTTCTTGTTTAGGATTACTACTAAATCTACTCAACTTACCAACAACATATGCTCGATCTAGTATCATACAAATCATAATATACATGAGGCTTTCAATTATGCATGCATATTCTAATTGAGCCTTTGCTTCAACTTTATTCTTGGTAAGTTATTGATTTACGTCCATGAGAGTCTATATAGGGCTACTCTCATGTTCTTCATATAAAATTGCTATTTAGCAACTTCTTCATCCCTTTAAATGTTTCATTTATGCTCTCCATAATTAATATATCATCGACATATAGATAATGTAATGAACTATTACAATGCCCTTAATATACATATATTTATTGTACTGATTAACTTAAAATCATTTGCTAGTATAACTTCATCAAAATTTTTATGTCATTATTTAGATGCTTGGTTTAAGTTGTATAATATGACTTAACTAGCTATACACCTTCTTTTCTTAGCTTAGAACCACAAACGCTTTCAAATGTTTCATATAAATGTTTTCATTAAGCTTGCCATTTGGAATTCCATTTTATGATTTTCACAATTATCAATAGCTGCAAATGCCATTAATAATCCAATGGTCATTATTCTAGTCAATGGGAGTATGTATCAGAGTAGTTATGACCATCCTCATGTCTATACCTTTAACTAGTATCACCTTATATTTGTCTATAGCATTATTAGCTTTCATTTCCTCTTCAAAACCTATACATACCCTAAAGGTTATTTCCAAGAGACAAATACTAGCTCCCAATTATTTTGCATCATGGACTCAATTTCCCTATTTATAACTTCTTTCTGTAAAGGAGATCAAGGAGTTGCCATTGCTTCAATGAACATTCATAGTTCACTTTCTAAAATATAAATTAAGAATGACAATGCACTTTCTAATATATAAGTTAAGAAGTCAAATGCAAAAGATTTAAATGTTCTAGTTCTTTTGCTATATCTATGTTCATTTCTCTTTACTCGATTTTTAGACTTCTTAGGCCTTATTAAAGAGATATGCCCTTACCTTACTTCTTTCTTTAAAAGAAATATTTCTTCAAAGAAACTTGTGTTCCTTGACTTGATAATACTATTAACATGAATGTCATCTATATTCAATTTATATATGAGGATTTATATGTCAAACTGTATTATGCATATCCAATAAAGATTCTATCAATTGTTTTAGGTCCTATCTTGACCATGTTATGAGGTGAAACTCCTAACTTCACTAGACACCCCACACTCAAAGGTATGAGCAGGAAAGCAGATGATCCTCCAACGTTTCATAGGGTATCTTTTGTATTTTCTAGTGAATTGTAGTTAATATTACCTTACCCCGCATGATTTTAAGTTCTCTTGCATTAATCAATAAAGCATTCATAATTTCTTTTGAAGTTTTGATTTTTATGTTCTAAAATGGCATTTGACTGTGGTGCATATGGAACTATCACCTATGAATTCTTTTGTGTTCAACCAATATTCTTCAAATAGGTAAGTATATTCCCCATCTTTATTACTTCGAAATACATTTATTTTCTTTCTATATTGATTCTTAACCTTATTTTTATAGTGTTTAAATATTTTTAATATCATATCTTTTCTTGAAAAGAGATGAGCATTACAATAACTTATCTAATATCAAAGGAAGTTATAATTTTTTTTGGCTCCAAATTGCATCATTGAGCTTGATTAGTTTCCATTTACAATGTTTCATTCCCTATATTTTGATAAGTTATAAACAACTTTTAGTTTGAGCATACATGTCAAGTGCCCCAATATCCACCTATAATACTTGGGATTTTCCACCAAGTTACTTTTGATATAACAACTAAAACATTTATGTCTTTCACTTCACTATCAAAGTTGGTCCACTTCTATCACATTTGTTTGACCGTATAGCAATTACCATCAGTCTCCTTCTAAGAGTAGATTCACTTTCTATATTCTTAGTCCTATAATCAAGTTCTTGAGGCTCATGTCATTACACTTATGCTTGAGATAATTCTTAAAGTCCTTCCAACTATGGGTAATTTTATTTCTCCAATAATCTTATCACTTGAAAAAACTCCCTAATTATCTTTCTTCCTTAGCCAACTCATGCAAGATTAGTTAGAACTCGTTGAATTTGAGACATCATGAATTGGAATCCACTATTAAAAACACTAGGAACTTACTTATAGTGAATTTCTTCAATACAATATCATCATCTTATGCTTTTTTTCAAGTGATTGGCAATGCCTACATGTATCAATTTTCTAAACTTCTTAGGTTTCTCACCATGGATCCTACTGGAATAGGAATAAAGACAAATGCGACTGCAAGGGAAGCAATGTCATAGGCATATTTGACATCAGACTCAACATTTGCCATGTTTGTTGCTTGTGCTTGCAGTTATGTTAATTTTTAAAATAAACAAACAACAAGCTTATTATAAAATTAGCCTCGAATCCTTAACAATTTTGAACTTCCAAATTCCAATTGAAAATTAGAATTTCCAAAATGACAAACGTTTTGCAAATAAAACTCAAATAATTACTATATGTAAACACAATTCTTTATGAAAGTACAACCACCACTTATATGGCAAACAATTCAAAATTCAAACAAAGGTATAATCATTAGTTTGTAAAAAATCAAATTGCATTTTCTTAAACCAAACCATCTATATATTCTGGTCATTTAAATAATTTATATCCTAAAATGATTGGAATGGACTGTATAGCATACTATGTGCATAATTAGAAAGTACAATAAAGTGTTTACCAACAATAGCCCTTTGCAACCAAGCGTGCGAGAAATTTCTTATTCAAATTATAGTTGTGCTCATGAAAGCCTTTTAAACTACCCCAGCTTGAGATGCCTATGTGAACTATGCATTTATGCTACCTTCACTTGAAATAAAAAAAATTCCAAAAAAATTTGGGACATTAAGGTATTGGTATCAAATAGAAAAACATTTTTAGAAAGATGGCAAGCAATTTGACTAACGAGCTCATTATCTATATCCTACTTCAAACTTTAAGCATTTATCATGGTGAAATTTTCATTTCACCATAAAGGAATTTGGATTGGTAAAGTAAAGTGACTTCAAAACTTGGCTAGATTATTTTCATTTCAAAGAATAAAAGGTAGAGATGAATAGCCAAAATCAAGTGCACACCCTAGCTTAAGGAAAGCTATACATCTTCTACTTTAATAGCATGCCTTTGGTTTTAACTCCTCGTCCTCAATGGATACAAGATCCCGTATCTTTTGGTGACTACTTCTGCAATGCCACATCCTACATGGACTAAATACTAAAATAATGGGTACTACATAAGCTTTGGTCAAAGAACTTTTGTACATCTATTTGGATATCCTTTTTAAGCAATTTGATCATTGCTTAATTTTTTGGATGTATTCTATGGATTTGGAGTCAATTTTCACATCTAATAGGCTCAGGGCATACAATTAGTATCAAAGCCATCATCAGCCAGAATATTGAGAGTTAAGTGTTATATGGGGCAAAATGCTACTTAAGTGTATCCATCTATTGAACTTGCTAGATAAAATGCTATACACACAAGAGCTACTTCTAGAGTCCCAACACCTAGTGAGTGATCTTAGATCTATGTCACACCACAATAAAGACATTATATTCTGAAGGAGGGCTAGTTATAATGCCTCATCTAGTATGGATTAAATACTGAAAGAATGAGTGTTATACCATCTTTGGCTAAAGAACTCATATGCATTCATTGGATATTCCTTTGGGTAAGTTAATCATAGCCCAATTTCAGGATGCATTCGATGGGTTTGGAGGCAATTCTTGTGTCCAATGAGGTTGTGCACCCAAGGCATAACACCTTTGATCTTTCAATTATTATACCCAAACATTTAAAAAAGACCAATTTCTAAAATTATTGTCTATATGTAGTTGCTAATTTCCTTGAATTAATCATGACTAAAATTTTATTCAAGTTAAACTTTTGATCAATTTTGTAGAATAACCTCTCAAAGAAGTTCTTAAAGGCATGGTTAGCTTGCTAAAAGGATCGGCCTCCCAATTCAAGGTGTTCTTTTATTTAGAAATTAACCTTATACAAAAGGTTTTTCTATATGAAGAGAAACCAACAAGAGCTATGAGCGTGTAATGTATATAATGATACAGGGAAAATTATATATTTCAAAAGTTAATACTTAATGACTTTGATGTTTGTTCTTTTCAGCTACTCAGATCCATAATATAATTCTCACCAATGACTTTGATTTAATTTTTCACCATAGAGAATGATTAATTTTCTATTATTCCATGTTAATTAAGTCTTGTTTTGGAAACTACATATTAATGATGTATTAAACTAGAGCCACACTGTTATCTATTTTTTAGTATTATATTTAAATAAAAATAATACATTTTGATTATTGGTGATATCAAGTAAGGTGAATGAGCTATTAACTAAAGTTTAAACTTATTGTCCAAGTGAGACCATAGAATTTCAATGAATTAGGCCAAATAAGTAAAACTATTTTGGGCCCAACAAACCCCTAAAGCCTCATTTACTTAGTCTAATGGGATGTAGGAAAACAAGTTGAAATCTATGATGATGTTGAAGATTGTGATCATTTTATAATTTTTATATTATATTTAATTTATATGAAAAAATGTAGAATGATAAATGATAGCAGAACATATTATTTAGTTGTGTAGATAAAAAATATAGGATAAACTGCACATTAACAAAAAGGCTGGTAGTTAAAAAATCTATTTTTTATTAACTTCTAGGAACTTAAATGTGGAATCTCGAAAGTTTCAATCCTTATTCAAATACATACCAACTAATATTCCAACCTTTATACCTTATAGCCTTTTGCATAGCTTATTGCTAGTTGCTAGTCACTCATTGCCCATTGTCGCCATTAGTTATTGACTATCTATCTTCATTACTGTTGCTTGCATTCACTGATAGCTAGCTTCCTCCTAGTGGGCATCTTCTTCTCTTACCAAACTAAAATCATTTGTTGTTCACTTAAGTTCATGAACTTTGCCACTACAGCACCACTTTAACTTTATAAGCTTTTAAAAACAATGACAACTACCAATCTATTGAGTTTGTGTGGGCCAGGAAGGGGCATGGAACTATGGTTAGAATGACGAACAAATAAAGATCAAAGTGATGTTCCATGTCGATCTTTTTCTTCCTTACCCAAAATAACTACAGCAACAATTGTTGAGTAGGTAAATCAAGTATAATCATATTTACAAAAGCTACTATGAAATTTGTAAGAAAGTATAACTTAATTTATTTTTTTTGCCATATTTTCTAATTGTATTAGTGTTTGTAACTATAGTTAGATAATTAGGTTGAGTTTGTTGCACATTAGTTAGTCAATTTACTAGATATTTCATTTTCCCATTCTTTTCCTTTGTATAAATACCTTTTCTCTCATTATACAGACTACAGATTTTAGATTCAAGATTAATGCAACTCAGTTTACACTTTCCTCTCAAATTACCTCTAGTACTTGAACATGGTATCAAAGTAGGTACTGATGTAGCAGGGACATAAGAGAAATTGAGATTAGAAATTCATAATATTCAGGCTAAGAAGGAATTAAAGATTGAAATGGAAAATCTAGGGAGAAATCTCAATGGAGGAATTACAAACATGCAAAAAAGTAGAGGCGTCAATAATGGAGATCCTTTGCTGTAGCTATCAAATTATTCATGTATGATATTTGTTTCTACTCCATTGAATGGAAACAACTATCTTGCCTAGAACAGAGTTATGAAAATCACGTTGCAGGCTAAAGTGAGTTAAGGTTTGTGAATCAAAAATAAACTATGCCGGATATAGATAGTGAAGAACCTGAACAATAGAGTATGGTAGTTGCATGGTCTAGTCCTGGATACTGAATTCCATATGCAAGGACATTGTTGATGCTTTCTTTATACTATACCAACTAGAAAGTTATGGTTTGATATAAAGGAGAAATTTAGGGAAAGCAATGGAAGTTTGTTGTACCAGTTGTAGAGAGAAATAGCTTAATCTCTCAAGAAATATGAGCATCATACAATGCTACACTAAAAACTAAGCTTTTGGATGAATTGCAATGTCTATAGCTTGTACATTAATGCAACTTTGGTGCAACCAAACAAGTATCAGATTATAACACTTCCAACAAACTAATACAGTTTTTGATGGGATTAAATGACAAATATGATCACATTAGGAACTAGATTAAGCAACATATATGATCACATTAGGGACCAAATCTTGGTTAAGGATCCTTTGCCTAGTGTGAATTAGGCTTACTCCATGATCTTTAGAGTGGAAATAAAAAGAGAAATTCACACGGTATACACAAAAAGCTTGGACAATATTGTGATGTTAGCAAACAGTTAAGGTTATATAAAAGGTACCAATCTAAGTTAGGGTGCTCAGAACCACAAAAAATCCAACAAGAGGTCTAGTCAAAAGAGGACCAGAAAGTCAAGTCTATGTTGCACTCATTGCAACTATATAGGACATACTAAGGAGACCTATTTCAAGCTAAATGGAACACTGAACTGATATAAAGAATTACTAGAAGCAGGGCAAAGAGTGGACTCAAAATAATACCAAATATAGCTGAGACTCTACTGGAAGCAAAGATAACTAAAGAGAGTCCTTTAACTATAGACCTAAGTAATAGAATTAGAAACTTCATATGAGGTCAATAAGTTTATAGAAGGAAAAAATGCAACAAATGGAGCTATGGTGAACATGGCACACTTCAATGACTTTTTAGGTGTGAAACTTCACTCATTTACTTTTAGTTCACTTAGTTTGTCAAAACTTAGTAGCTAGATCATAGATGTTGATGCCACTAATCACATGTGTTATGACATTAAACTGATAAAGAAACCAAAACTTGTTAAAACATCCAACATATTTTATTTACCATTCACAAACCCAAACTCACTTTAAGATGGTACATCACATACGTGATGTACATTTCACAACTAATCTTGTCCTAACAACCACTCCACACAAACTTGTTTTTCAATACAAAGCTAATAAATAAACTTTTAGAAGCATCATTGATAAGATTTCTTTCTACCTAACCCATTGTCTCCTGCATCACCTACAAATTGATGAAGTGCTAGCTATAGGAAAGATGATAGTTAAACTCTATGTCTTGGACTTTATATGTTTTAACCTTCACATGTTATCCCGCCATACAAAACGTTTGGCTGAGAATACTAAAGTCAAGTCTAGCTCCTTTAGTCATACTAGCAATAACTCTATTAACTCATGTTCTATAAACAGTGGGTTTAGAAACTCTTTATCTGTCTGGCGCAAATGATTGGGACACATTTCCCCTACTATATTATCTCATTTGCATTTCATTAATAATAAAGACACTATCAGTTTACCTTCTTGAAATATTTGCCCATTAGCTAAGTAAGCAAGATTAGCCTTCCCTATAAGTCAAACAAGAACTACAAAATTTTTTGAATTGATCCATATAGATCTTTGCGAGCCCTATACTCAAGCCTCTTTAACTTGTGCACATTACTTCCTCACTATTGTGGATTATTATAGTGAAGTCACTTGGACTGTCTTGCTGTCACACAAATTATAGGCTATTTCCACACTTGGACATTTTTTTAAGATGATGGAAAATCAATTTCAAACTAGTGTCATGACTATTAGATTAAATAATGGGACTAAATTTACTAGCCAAGCTATCAAACACTTCTTTGAAACCCTGGAATCTTGCATCAAAAATCTTGTCCATACACCCCCAATAGAATGAAACAGTAGAAAGAAAGCATAAACACATTTTATAAATTGCTAGAGCCTTACTATTTCAGTCACATGCACCTTAGCAATTTTGGGGAGAGTCAATCTTAATAACTACTCGTATCATAAATAGACTTCCTTTTGAACTACTTTATGGAAAAATACCCAACTATGACAATTTAAAAGTTTTTGGATGCTTATGCCATGTGGTCAACATCTTACCGACAAAGAAAAATTTGATCTTAAAGCTATTCAATACATATTCCTAAGATACAGTAATGGTTAAAAAGCCTTCAAAGTGTATGATTTACAAAATCATAACATGTTGGTATCTAGAGATGTCATTTTCTAGGAATAGTTTTTCCGTAACAATGTCACTCCTCAAATAATACTCTTAGTCCTATCATTCTTTTAAGTGATCAAAGCTCAGAAGAAACTCCCTCCTCTACTTATCATGCCATTGATAATCAGTCTATCCAACCTATTGATCCTACTACCCCTTATTCATCTCCTATGATCAAACATAGTACCAAAATTAGACACAAACCAATAGGGATGAATGACTACATGTTGAACATGGCCTAGTCTAAATTTTCCTCATTCGCAAACCAGCAATACTCAATTGCAATCCCTATAGGAGCACCTTATTTCATAAAAACTTGTCCATTCTACATTTTACTTGTGTTTAATGATCAATACATGGCTATTCTAGCAAAAGTATCTATTGTTACAAAACCTACCTCTTATAAACAAGCTAGTATGAATCCAAAATGGGTTAAGGCCATGCAGAATGAACTATATTCCTTGGAGAAAAATGAGACTTCGTCTCTAACTACTCTATCTATAGGATAGAAGCCATTGGTTCAAAATAGTGTATAAAGTGAAATTTTTACCTGGTATCATTAGATAGATTGAAAGTAAAGTTGGTTGCAAAAGGGTATAATCAAGTGGCTAGAGTTGATTACTTTGACTCTTTCTCTCATGTAGCTAAACTAGTAATAGTACAACTGCAAAATGTTGACCAATTCATCAAATTGACATAAATAATGCATTTATACATAGACACCTTCATGAAGAAGTTTATACGCATCCATAAAAAGGATACACTAATGCTCAAAAAGGACATATACACAAGCTAATTGAATCTCTCTGTGGGCTTAAAGAGGCCTATAACAATGGAATTATGAGTTCTCATCTCAACTGAAACAATATGGATTCAGATAATCAAACCAAGATCATTGCATGTTCACTGAGTCTACATCCACCTATTGTCTAGCCCTACTTATTTATGTGGATTATGTACTGTTGATAGGAACTAATGAAAAGGAAATCATAGCTATCAAATCATTTTCATATTAAAAGTTTACCATAAAGGATTTAAGTTATGCTAGATATTTGTTGGGGATTGAAATTGCTAAATCAGATGTTGGTACTTTCTTAAATCAGAGAAATACATCTTTGATATCTTGACAGATACTTGTCTTCTTGAAGTCAAAGAAGCTAAGACACCATTGCCTAAACAACAACAATTTGTTGCGGATAGTGGTAGTCCACTTGCAAAACCAGACAAGTATAGAAGACTAGTTGGAAGACAAGTATACCAGCAGCTGAGCCAATATGTAAATACCCCTTGTTAATTACATTGGAATGCAACATTCCATATCTTAAGATATCTTAAATGTTGTCCCTCCACAAGATTATTTCTAACTTCCGACAATGATATGAAAATCCAAACATTTTGTGATGCTAACCAGGCAACTTGTCATGACAGCAAGAGGTTATTAACTGGCTATCGCATCTTCCACGGTCTTTCTCATTTCTTGGAAGACCACGTAATAAATCACTGTATCCAAATGATCTAATAAAGCCACATATAGGAGTATGGCGACAACCATTTGTAAGATACAATGGATTACCTTCATTCTACAAGACCTTCAAGTTCCCACCTCTTTGACAATCCCACTGTTCTATGAAACAAGGCTGCCTTTCACATTGCAACCAATCCCATGTTTCATGAACGCACCAAGACTTGGAGATTGATTGCCATTTAGTATACCATCAATTGAAGCAAAGTTTTATTTCCCCTTAGCATGTCCCTAACAAGCTGCTGTTAACTGACATCTTTACAAAAGCTTTGTCATTTCCTCAATTTTCTCATCTGTTGTTCAAGTTGGGTTTGATTTATCACCACCAACCTCGAACTTGAGGGAGGACTATAGAAGAATATAACTTAATTTTATTTTTTCTGTTATATTTTCCAATTGCATTAGCTTTCGTAACCATAGTTAGTTAGATAGTTAGGTTAAGTTTATTACACATTAGTTTGCCCATTTACCATGTATTTCTTTTTCCCATTCTTCTCCGTTGTATAAATAATTTCTCTCTCATTGTACAGAACACAGATTTTAGTTTCAAGATGAATGCAACTCAATTTACACTTTCCTCTAAGATCACCTTTGATACTTGAACAAGATTGTTCACAGGACTTGACGAGGTTCCAACATGAGATGAAAATTTTTGCATTAGGTTCCAAGGTAGGATGGAAGTTTTTGAAGTACTCCATTTTTTAAATGAAGGTCTAATTTGGCAAAGACAAATCAGTTTGCATAGCCAAGCTATGGTTCTAACTGGAATTCTATCCATCTCTATTGAAAAAAATGGATGATTGCTATGCACATGTGTTGTGGCACCCCATCCAGGAGATACCTGCTTTGGACCAAGGTGCTACTCTAATCAAATTTCCACAATAAAAAATTCACCTCCAAAATTCTCATTTTAAATAATTCCATAACAATACAAAATAAATAAAATGCTCAAATCGAATCCTAAAATTCAAACTCCACATATATTTCCATAACCTTTAATTTTTAAGCAAATATCCAACAACCTAAGATGATAAGCAAACTCAAGATTGATCCTAGTCATGTTGAAAATGGCAAGCAAGAACTAAGTTCCCATAACAATTTACAATCCTCAAAGGCTCACAATTTAATATGTACACCGATGTCAAAAGATAAAGATGCCAACCTATTACTAGACATAATATTACATTACTAGCGTATATATCATATCCTTACTGATTTAGATATCTTGATAATACTATTTACACTATACACAATGTGGCCCAAGCTCATGGTGTCTTCTATTTCTTTAATCTAGGGCAAAGAGCAAGAAAAACAATACTAAGAGAGTGAATCCAAAGACTTAGAAAGATAAACATCAATATATATATAAGATTTGAGTGATTATGTCACATAATGAATATTTATATCGTATATGAAATATTGAAAGTACATGTTGAGATTAGTAATTAAAAAAAACCTCAATAACAACTTGCACCATAATTGCCACTCAAATTGAAATAAAACTAATACCACTTACAGGTCGGCAGAACAACATCCACAACCAAAGGACTACAAGTCAGCAGAACAGTCTCCACAACTAACGGACTACATGTTGATAGAATAGCCTCCACAACCAAAGGGACTATGGGCCAATAATACAGCCTCCGCAACTAAAGGACTATGGGCCGGCAAAATGACCTCCAAAATCATATAAACTAGTTACATATCAAAACTCACAGTCAACATCATAAAATATGGCAATGGGCTCGATAACACATCAATTAAATCATATTATAATAGTTTAAGGTATTAAATCAATTTCTCAAGTTCAGTGAAGGAGTCGCAAATATGCGCATTAGAAATGAAATAGTAAGGTTAATATATGAACCCAAGCATATATAAAGGAACATAAAACAATATCATATTACTAAACATAAGTTCTTTCCTACAAGAAAGTCTCATAATATATATCCAGTACAAACCTCACCTTAGTCTTAGTGCCCACACTAGAGGTCCTCTGCTGATCAGGGATGCTCAGATCCTCATCACCTATTTTCAATAAGATGGATATAAGTATTAATACTGTCAAATCGTATTTACTATCAATAACTACAATTGTTTGAATATTTTAGTTATACTTGTTCATTTATTCCTTCGCAAATTTCAACCTATTTTAATATTCACATTGAGGTATTCAAATATTATAGCTTTATTCTTTCTAACCACCTAAATTTAAATATTAGAATTGCTCGACAAAGAGCTCATTTAGGTGATCAAAAGTTCTATCCTATTATTGAGGTTCAAGTCTACTTTCTCCTATTTAGCACATTTAACTATAATAATCATTTTTTATTTCAATTTATAACTTCAATTTCCTAAATATGCCAATTTGGTCAAACAATATCAATTACATATTTTATCAATTCCGGGTCCATATTTTAGTTTCATTATTACTACTCAAATTAATGTTCTAAATCCATAACTACTAATTTTAGCCCATGCTCATAGATTTGGTACATTCCTCTATGATAATCAATTTTTATTTTTATTTCACAGTTTAGGCATCCTAACATGTCAATTTGGGCTTAATTATTATTAATTAGTCTTTTATTCAATTTCGGGCCAACACATCGCCTTACAATTAAAATTCTAATGAAAAACTTTAGTCCATGATGAATGAATTTAGTCCATTCGCCTCGAGTTTACAATAGCAATTGATTTTAATCAATCTAACATTCCATCATATTGAATCAGGAAACATCGAGTTCAAAGTCGATTTGCCACACAAAATTAGTCAACTTGCGCTCAAAATACAATTTCCAAGCCTCTGGCCTAAAGTTGTCGGAGTGTCGCTGCTGTTGCAAGCCACTATTCACCATCGCTAGTACCAAAATCAAGCTCTACCACCACTAATCAATGTATCTCCTCACACCCAACGAAAGCCCTCAGTCAATTATGTGCTATGTCGCTTGGTTCCCGATTAATTGAAGAAAATTGCCACAGCCCACCGCCATCACACGTTTTCTTCAATTACTCTTCCATTAGTGGTTGAATCCCATTATTGAGATTACCATGCCACTCTACTCGTCTAGCCCATCATAACATATCCCTTAGTTGTAAGTTTCAGTCGTTGGAATCAAGCAACCAGCTGCCACCGCTACTTGCTCCATTCAATCGTCAATTCCCAACGACTCGCTGATTATCTCATTGCCAATTTAGTATCAATTTGGTTGCTGAAATGAGAGTAAGGTGGTGGTGGTGGTGGCTTTGTTTTTGTGGCTTTCAGTCAATGGTGAGGGGTGGTGTGGAGGAGGTAAGCTAGGGTATGCATGTGAGAATTAGCTAGGAGAAATGAAATAAAGGTTGTTTTATATTTTTCACTTTTTCAAAGTCACACTTCAGCTCCAAAGCTTTTCCTTAATTTTTTGTTTGGGCCCTCAAGTTTTTGAGTGCTAACATTGGCCCCTAAACTTCCAATTGACTTCTTTAGCTTTTCTTATTCACATATTGACCCTGGCTTTTTAATCTTTGCAATTAGGTCCAATTTTATTAATTTTCTGTCCATATATTTTTTTCCAATATCGTACTAAGGTCTTTAAATATGATTTACTAAGCCCTATTTTGAGTTTGTTGTTACTATTATTATTTTAAAATCTTAGCATTCTAATTTAATTTGTTAATTTGAAATTTAAGAAAAATTTCATACCCATGTGTCAGGGTGTAACAATTCTCTCCTTTAGAAGAGTCTAGTCCCCAAATTCTCAAATATAACACACCAATGCTTATAAGAGGTATTAATATGGGCACTTTAATTCAAAAGCATGCCATTAAAGCTTCTTCAATCCAATATTGGCTAGTCACATTCACAATGTCAATTATCACTACCATGTCTATAAGGGTTGATTAATACCTAGGTTTATAATCTAGCTTATCTTCAAGGTGAGGTGGAAAGATGTAAGAGAATGAGTAACATTAGTTTTTCTCAAAATATTGTAAATGTAAGCCATACCTTAGATAACATTATTTGAATTCAGTATGTTCCTCTTAGTAGAAGCATTAGCACAAGTTGGGTCCTCTATCTTTCATTAAACTCCGTAAATTATTTTTCTTTGTCTCTTTGGATGTCTAGGATTGATTTCTTGTTCTTAGGGCAATTCTTAACATAATCTTGATCACTAACGCACCATATGCACTTTTCATGTTTCTTCTAACATATAAGTTCCTTATGATGGGTGTTGCCACAAAATCTCCAAAATTCTCTTAATTTTAGTTGGAATGGGTGAGGATTATTTCCACTAAGCGAAGGTAGCTAATTGATGTGTGACCTTGAACCTTTTATTGTTTCCTTCCAAGGTTGCTTCTCCCTCCATTTTGAGCCTTGAACCTAAAAGCATTTCCCCATTTAGTCTTTCTTTCAATCTTACGTAGCTCCTTAAGTTTTGATTCTATCTACATAGCCTTACTCACAGCCCTACTATATTCACAAGCTATAAGTATTCTCTACAACTCAAGTTTTAGCCCTTCAATGAACTTTCATGTTCTGTCTCTCATCTCTTAATATATAAGGTGCATATTATGTTAAGGGGTTGGATTTAGCTTCAATATGGCACACCAATATAGATCCTTAGGTAAGCTCCATAAACTCCCACTCCCAAGCATTGTTTACGACTTCAAGTACAACAGTATTCATAAATTCACTTTTAAAGTTCTCCCAAGTACAAGATGTTCCTTCTTGATTCCACTGATGGTCCAATGATCTCCACTAATGATAGGCATCCTCTCCTAAAAGAAAGGTAGCATGCCTAATTTTCTGTTCTTCTGGATAATTCAATGCTTTAAAATTTTTCTCAATCTCTTTGACTTATGTTTCTGCCTTTTGATCATCTAGTTCACTTATAAACCTTGGGGGATTATGTCTAAGAAATCGTTCTAGCATTCGATCCTCAACAAGTTCTTCAATATTTCAAGAGCTGCTAGCTTGACTTTGTTGCTAACATAATTATATGAATTGCTGCCACATGGTGAACATCTGTTGTACAGCTTGTCCTCTGATTCATTGGTTTACTGGTAAGGTTGGCATTGTTCTTTCCACTTGTATAGGATATCCTTGGTCAGAAGTATTACCCTCTTAACCCTCTTGTGCTCCAAGTTAATTAACAAGTGGTCGTCCTCTATGACCTCGAATAGACTAGGATAAGGGAAATGGGTGAGGTCGTTCCCATGACGTCATTTAGTATATAAAATTTTCAAATCCTACTAACTATGCAAAATCTACAGCATCTAATAGAAAATTCTATTAACATTCAAACTTCTATCGGTTCTTGTCATAATATACAAGATGCGTTGAGTACAGGCATATTGCAAAATAGAAATATAATTATACCAAACTAACGTTAGCAAATGAGTTCACATCAACTTATACATAAGTTTATATAATATCTTCATTAAATTCATTATTTGTCTAATTAAGGATGAACAAAGTTAACTAAGTCCAATATTATCATCAAAACAATGCATTTCATTTCATTCCTCATATGACTATATATGAAACATATTCATCTTCGTGTGAATACATGCAACTACATACTTTAACTATTCTACAAGTCCATAGTGTTGAATTATAAAATTTTCCTTAGTTGAGTTAAAGCACAATTGATTATTCTGGAGTATTGGTCAATTTTACCTATGGTTTTCCTTGAAAACTTTATCTTCTTCTTCCTTGAGTTTACAGTATGATTTCTAAAAGCTTCACGAGCAATCTTTCATTCTTAATTATCCGCAGTCATCTTATAATCATACTAGTGAGCTCTTTTATTATCACTAAATTGATTATCCCAAATATTTGGAATTATAATCGTATACACACGTTATTCACTAATTCACTTAAACGATCTCCTTATGGGGAATATTTCCTTTTTTCCCTCTTGAATACCTTATGCAGTCATAGAGTTCAATTTCATTATCAAAGTTCCAATTTTGAATTTACCCCATCATCTAAATCTCGATCCTATATATACCAAATACTTATTACCCAAATGACATTTTTTGTTTCCATGTTCTATCATTCTAAAAATACTTTCACAACAACGTGATACTAAAGATATTATCCCACTAGACATTAGTAAAGTCATATGCATGATATCTCAGAGTAATGGATTATATACTGACTAGCCATCCCAATACTAGTCCTTTACTCGTTGATACTTGGCATTATCCTGAAAGTTCATATCCTAGCAAAACTCTCAAGTTAAACCTAATCTCTACTAATCCAAAAATTCCATATTTCGAGGATCTTGACAGAGTCCAAGTTTCCAAACTTAAGCTCTTATACCACTTCTGTAGTATCCTGTTTGGGAGGCACCTACTTCAGACTGAGATACTACTCTGATGGAATTTTCAAAAATTTCCAAAAACAAAATATTCACCTCCTAAATTCTCATTTGAAATAATTCCATAATAATACGAAACAAATAAAATGCTCCAATTGAATCTTAAAATTCAAACTCCACATATATTTCTACAACATTAAAATTTTAACAAATCTCCAACAACCTAAGATGATAAGCAAACTCAAGATTGATCATAGTCATGTTGAAAACGACAAACAGGACCTAAGTTGCCACAACAATTTACAATCCTCAAAGGCTCATGATTTAATCTGTACATTAACATCAAAAGATAAAGATGATATCTTACTACCAAACACAATATTACATTACCAACATATGTATCATATCCTTACTGATTTAGATACCTTGATAATACTACTTGCACTATACACAACGTGGCCCAAGCTCAGGGTGTCTTCTATTCCTTCAATCTGGGGCAAAGAGCAAAAAGAACAATACTAAAAGAGTAAGTCCAAAGACTTAATGAGGTAAACATCAATATATATATATATATATATAAGATTTGAGTGATTATGTCACATAATGAATATTTATATCATATATGAAAAATTGAAAGTACACATTAGGATCAGTGATTAAATAAAACCTCAATAGTAATTTTGCCACAATTGCCACACAAATCAAAATAAAACCAAAACTAATAAAACCTCCACAACCAAAGGACTACAAGCCAGTAGAATGGCCTCTACAACCAAAGGGACTATGAGCTGGTAAAACGGTCTCCACAACAAACATAAACTAGTTATACATCAAGACTGACAATCAACATCATAAAAAGTGGCAATAGGCTTGATAACACATCAGTTAAATCATATCATAATAGTTTAAGGTATTAAATTAATTTATTAAGTTCATTGAATGAGTCATAGATAAATGCATTAGAAATGAAACAATGGGGTCAATACATCGAACCCACACATATAGAAAGGAACATAAAGCAATATCATATTACTATACACAAGTTCTTTCCCTAACAAGAAAGTCTCGTAATATATATTGAGTACAAACCTCACTTTAGTTTTAGCGCCCACACCAGAGGTCCTATATTGATTAGGGATGCTCGAATCCTCGTCACCTATTTTCAACTAGATGGACATAAGTATTGACATTGTTGAATAACATTTACTATCAATAACTACAGTTGTTTGGATATTTTAGTTATATTCGTACATTTATTTTCTTGCGTGTTTTCATCCTATTTTAATATCCGCATTGAGGTATTCAAATATAATAGCTTTCTTCTTTCCAACCACCTAAATTTAAATATTAGGTTTGCTCAATAGTGAACTCATTTAGGTGATCTAAAGTTTTATCCTAATGTTGAGGTTTGAGTTTACTTTCTCCAATCTAGCACACTTAACTATAATAATCAACTCTTATTTCAATTTATAACTTTAATTTCCTAAATATGCCAATTTATCAAACAAAATCAATTACATATTTTATCAATTCTAGGTTCATATTTCAGTTTCATTATTATTACTCAAATAATTGTTCTTAATCCATAACAACTAATTTCAACCCATGCTCATAGATTTGGCACATTTCTTTGTGATAGTTAATTTTTATTCTTATTACATAGTTTAGACATCCTAACGTGTCAATTTGAGCTTAATTATTATGAATTAGTCTTTTATTCAATTACAGGCCAACACATCGCCTTACAATTAAAATTCCAACAAACAACTTTAGTCCATCACCAACTAACTTAGTCCATTTGACTCAAGTTTACAATAGGAATTGATTTCAATCAAATATTCCATCGAATTGAATCATGAAACAATTTAACTAATTAAACTGAATCTTTACCCAATTAAACCGAGTTTGTAGTCGATTTGTCACATGATATTAGTTTACATGCGCTCAAAATATAATTTCCAAACTTCTGGCCTAAAGTTGTCAAAGCACCATCGCGGGTCGCCATCACCAAAATTAAGCTCCGCCACCATCGATCGATGCATCTCCTTGCACCAAGCAAAAGCTCTCAATCAATTATGTGCTCCACTGCTTAGTTGTCGATTAATAGAAGAAAACCGCTACAGCCTACTACAGGCTACCATCACACCTTTTCTTCAATTACTCCTCTACTGGTAGCCAAATCCCAAAATTGAGGTTACCACGCCCCTCTACTCATTGAGCCCGTCGTAGCCCATCCCTTAGTTGCAAGTTTCAATCACTGGAATCAAGCAACCTGCTACCACTGCCACCTGGTCTGTTTGGTCATCAATTCCTAGCCGCTCACGGGTTGTTCCACTACCAATTTGGTATCAATGTGGTCATTAGAATTAAAGGAATGTGATGGCAGCTTTGTTTTTATGTTTTTCAGTCAATGGTGAGGGGTGTTGTGGATGAGGTAAGCTAGGGATGCATGTGAGAATTAGGTGAACTGAAGGGAGGGCTATTTTATATTTTTCACTGTTTCCAAAATCACACTTCAACCCTAAAACTTTTCCTCAATTTTCAATTTGGTCCCTCAAGTTTTTGAGTGCCTAACATTGGCTTCCAAACTTCCAATTCACTCCTCTAACTTTTCTTATTCATACATTAACCCTACCTAGCTTGTTAATCTTTGCAATTGAATACAATTTTATTAATTTTTTGCCCCTATAATTTTTTCCAATGTCATATTAAGGTCTTAATCAATTTAAACATGATTTACTAAAGCCCATTTCGAGTTTATTTTTTTTTAAATCTTAACTTTCTAATTTAATTTGCTAATTTGAAATCTAATAAAAATTTCATACCCATGGGCCAGGGTCTTGCAAGTGTAATTTGTGTTAAATTAGTGAGGGATTACATGATATTTTTACTTCATCATTCGACAAAACCCAACTCTTTGGATAAATTGATCATAGTCTAAGTGAGGATACCTTATTCACCCTCATCTCATATTCTTGTTGTGCTACTCATTATCTATCGAGCCTCACCTTGCAAGAAGGCATTGAATGAGACCATGATGAAGGCTTTCATCCATTACCGTAAACAAAGCCTTAGGGTATCATTACAAATTTTCCCAAATTAGGTATTGTAAGGTGAACAATTTTTATTGTTCTCAATATTTTCTGCATATTATCTTCTTTCACAAATATTGACTTGAACATAGAAGAATTTTTGCCTAGGAACACATTGCCAAGCCTAACTGTTTATTAAAAATTTTAGGATCAAGTACTATTTGATAGCCAAAAAAAGCAAAAATTCGAATCAAAAAATAAAATTTCCTATACTCACATCTTTTGCCATCATCTGTGAAGTCCTTGCTTTCGATCACCATATGAACACAAAACTCAGTACTAACGTTTAAGAACCTATACTTAGGGATGGCAATTTTCGATACGACACAATAACAGGACACGAACCAATACGATATTATTAGGTTTGTGTTGGGGGTTATTAGGTTGAGTCGATATTGGGTCAACCCAATAAGCAACACGAAAATTATGGGTTGATTCATGTTGGGTTTCGGGTTACCCGATAACACAATAATAGCCCAATATTTTTTGCATTTTTAAATAATGACTTATTATTTTCGAACAATTTAACTCTAGATTGATTTATAAGAATTAATTATTATTATTATTATTATTATTATTATTATTATTATTATTATTTACTATGTAAATTTGACTACTTAGTGATATTAGGATAATTATTAATCATTAAATAGGATAAAATATACTTATTTGTTGGAATTCAACTTCATTATTGTTAAAATTAAGTTGTGCAAAACTTTTGATTTAACCTAAAAATTTGTATATTATTGATATTGTAAAAGAAATTAAATGAAATCCAATTATCAAATTGCTCTATAGTACAAAAGTTGAGCTCCTAGAATATAATGTTGTTTTTTCTAACTTTTTGGCATAAGTTGATTTTTTCTCAAAATCTTACTATAAATTAATTTATTTTATTAAAATTCTAGTTGAACATAAAATGTATAGATTTTTTAGATAAATTATTAATAAAAAATAATCATATACAAAAACAAGTTGGGTTCAAATTGACTTAAAAACTTTCAAATTGGCTTCAGATTAAACAAAATTTTGTAATATCCCCACCTCAATACAACACGAAACAACTCAACACGGTACGATTGTCATTCCTACCTATACTTGGTGGTAAAACTTACATCTTTAACAATTAACAGCAAGGCATAATGCCAGCGGATGAGGATTGGAGTGCTACACAAATATGGGCCTTATCAAATTTACCCTCGAACTCGAAGTCGAAACTTCTGTACATGTAACATCTTCCAAGCGCTCAAGAAGCATGTGACAAACTTCAGGATATTTCAACCTTTACAATTAAGATAAAACCCAAGGTAAGTTGGGCTAAAGAATCATATGATATAACGATTTTCTAAAAAAAAAATTTCACTTTGTACTTCCAAAAATTTTGTAAATTTTATTTATATTTAGATCAAATTATGTAATTATTCCGACAAAATAAAATTCAGGGACCACCCGCGACATTCAATTTTACAAAGAGATGATATATTACTTTTCGAATTGTTAAATTCTCGTAAGTTGTAGAGCTGGTGGACCCCACTTCTAGAAGTTGGACTTTGATTTCTGCCATCCCTCTGATTGTTCAGCTAAAATTCATCAATGAGAAAGCAAGCAAAGACGGAAAAGTGGGATGAGTTGTAGAAAGTTAAAAAAGCCTGTGACACTAAAAGCACTGCCCGGATTTGACGAAGCAGACTAGGAAAAAACCCAACAGAAATTTGTTAGTAACGACAGCAGCACATCATTTTCAGACAGCGAAAATGCAACACTGATGGAAACCTTAAAATGGGAAGCACGGAATGTGACAACTATTGGGCCATCCGCAGTTAAGCTAATATAACTTGGACCAAAATTTCACTGCATTCATCAACATCCGTACAGCATTATAACCAATACTATAACACGGAAGCAAACAGACAAAGCTGCAAGCAGACGGAAGACAAGCACGGTTCCCTCATGAATTGATGATTTTTCTTAATAATCAACATTCTTGAGTATTCTAAAATACAAGATGCAGCTAAACAACTGACAACAGCAGATGATTTAAGAAAAATAAGGCACAATCCCTGCTCTTTGAAATAAAAAAAATTTCACGATCTACATACCTGAAATGTATATGCATAGGGATTTTACTCGCACCAGCCAAAATTTGAAGATTATATCTGATACTGATGAAGACTGCAAGCAAATGGGTACAAAGACCAGTCAAGAACTCCACATCACATTTTTGTTTGTCTATATCTACTGATATACAGCAATAGAGTAGAAGGCAATGAGAGATCTTGAACAGCATGCTATAAGCAGCTTTTACAATGGAGAGAATAATACCACTTGATCGAAGTAATCACACACTGTTATGCCTCAACAGCAGTAACAGCTTCTTCATCAGTTGTCTCAGATGCAGCCTCCTCAGCGACCTCTTCATCTATAGCTCCTATAATAGATTCCTTTTCATTGTCCGGTTCAACATCTAAAAGCTTCTCTCTTAGCTTCTTCATGAGTTCATCTCTTGTGCTTAAATTTTCAGACAAGTATCTCTTGAGAGCATCCTTACCATGAAAATTCTGATTGTCCATGTTAAGGAATGAACCAGACTTGGTGATGAACTTGTGTTTGCATCCCAACTCTATGAGCTCAGCTTCCCGACATATCCCTTTACCAAACTCAAGCTCAAACTCTGCAGTTCTGAATGGAGGTGCATGCTTGTTCTTTACAATCTTAACAACTACTTGGCTTCCTATAGTCTGCATAACAAACAGTTTAGTCTACTTTGAATGGAATCATTACAACCTATTGCACTTTATTTCTCACGGTTTCAGATATAGCATACAGACCCCAGGGGTTTCACAAAATTTGATTCCAAATAAGCTCAGAATTTCCAGGTTTAGTTAACATAACAAGTGACAACATTTTTTCAAAACAAATGTTAACAGATGCATTGTTTTGGCAGAATTCAGAAAAAGACAGGATTTTCATTCAAATGATAGAAGGGTGTGGAAAAACCATAGAAGTAAATGTCATCTCGACTGTTTCTGAGATCCTACTTGCAATGTTCAGTGTCAAATTTGGTTTAATTGTAGCACTGGCGACAAGTGAAGAAGTTGATCCAACATATTCCAAATTTCATGATCATTATTCTCTTTCAGGACCATGGAGAAGAATTGCAACTTAGTCATTCTTAAACTCCAAGTAAAAGAACATCAAAGAATCCATATGTGCACAGAGAATAGCAACAAATGTTTACACTTGAAATAATTTTTTGAAAAAGAATTTGAATAAATTCCATAAAAAGGTGAAGTCATTGTATATTGGCTAAATGAAATTGACCAAACCATCAATTGAAGTGTTATGTAA
>JACGDI010001560.1:248361-297032 GCA_014898725.1 Jacaranda copaia | reverse complement strand
AGGAGCTTCCAGACATCCGAAGAAATATGAGCAAGATTCATACCTCTTCTCCCTTCTTGACCAGCCCTGTTCTCTTAATATTAAGGCGTACTGAAGCATAAAATTTCAGGGCATTCCCACCACAAGTAACTTCAGAGGGACCACCAAATCCTCCAAAAGTGGATAGCTTCGCTCGCACCTAAAATTATGTGTAACTTATCAGGACATAAAATGAAGAATAGCTTTGCTCCTTTCGAGCAGACACCAATTTCATACCTGATTTGTTTAACATTCAAATAGATACACATCATCTACATTTTTTTCCTCCGGCAGTCCAAAAAGAGGAGCTTAAGTAGTACTGTAATTTGACAACCCCAATGCATTGTCTGAGTGAGGGTTGTGTGGAGGTAAAAGGTGGGAGCTGAAACTGAGTGAATAAAATTTCTTTTACGATATTGGCAGAAGATTTCAAATATCGGAAGTGGGATCAGAAAGATTTCTCTTGCAAAAATGACATTTTTCTCACTTCCATATAGATGGAAAACACAATCTACCCAATGCAACATCTAAGAAACCAAACAATTGTTTCTTCTACTAGGAGTAGAAAGTTTGTTAGTTAGAGATGTCAGTAATTCCATGCACGACAATACATGAGGTAAACAACTCAGGCAAAAAAACAATGGGTGAGAAAAAGAAGCAGTCTGACAACTCCATAGCACTATAGGAATAACAAGGGGCCTTAGATCTTGTAGAATGCCCTTAAAATATAAGACTATTTTGTATACACGACAGGAAACACAACAGCAATACAAGAATGATATCAATGCACCATTAAAGTTCAAGCTTTAAATATATTATTCAAAAAGGTACATCTTTGTTTATCCTAAGTTGGGATCAAACTCTCCTTGAGAGTCATAGTTTTAGCACTTCGCTACATCAATATAATCTTACAGACTATCATTCCCCAACTATGTAGGGGTAAGGAATATATGTATCTATTCTTGCAATTGCCATAAATATTTGAGAGAGTTTAGTCCGTATAACTTCCAACTGACAATATCACTTTGAAGCTAGAATATGAATAATGAATTCAATGAACATCTAAGCTTGATAGTTTAAAAATTTTACGAACAAGCAGGGAAAATAGTGCCCCCACAAAACAACAAAAACCGGATGATTCCCAAGAGTTGAAAGTACACAGGTCTAATTAAAATGTCCAAAAGATTGGAAGTTGGAAGGACACAAATCCACTAAGTCTTGACTTTCTAATGACATCTAACATGCTTCGGATTTGTTCAGAAAATTTATGGGTAAATAAGGTGATTAAACTATTTAGCAGGAAGAAATATCAACTACTGGTCTGAATGACAAATGAACAACTGCATTTGAAGGAAGAAACAACAACAGGCCAATAGTGCAAGGTGGTAACCTTGAATGCATTTATAGAAAAGGTTTTAGCATGACTCCAGAACCTTTTTTTTTTCCTTCCCAATGCATTTAAAGTGGAGAGCAAGCAGACAAAAGAAGTTAATAGCTCCAACTACATCTTCCTTTTGGTGTCCATATATGAAAAAGAAAATAAACTGACTGGATATAACACTTGACACAAGAACGAAACAAGATCCTTGCCATGGTGATGTGTACTCTCACAAATCTATACAAGTGCATCTGAGAGGAGGCTAAGTTATATGAATTAATATTCACTGGAAAAGATCTTGGTAACTTGGCTCTAACAATAAATTCACTCCAAAAGGAAAACCCAGAATATGAAAACAAAAACAGGAAGAAAAATAGAAAGTAAAAGTAACATATAGAAAATTTGAAAGAGGAGAAAAATTCAGAAACACAAGCAGAGAGAACATTAAAAGAAAAGGAAGAGAACATATCTCTGCGACAACAAGAATTAAACATGCAAGAAGGAACACAAACATATTGCAAATAAAGACCTTCCATATAGTTTGCCATGAAAATTTTAAATAAAAATTGTAGTAACCAGCATATAATACATAATCATAAGAAGACAATAAAGTAGGGTATAGATATCTAAAGATCCTTGAACGCATCAGAAGTTATGGATCGTGCCTGATTTGTAAAAATTAATATCGTCTGTGAGAGAGATAATGAGTGGCTCAATTTGCGAAGTGCCTGACTCATAAGTCTTGCTTGCATTGCCATGTGCGCATCTCCCATTTCACCATCAAGTTCACCTTTAGGGACCAGGGCAGCTACCTGCCAGGGGAAAAGGAGAAACACAATGCAAATTACAAAATATTGTCAATATTTTTACTCCAGCCCACGAAATGCAGAAACCATGCCATTTTACTTACACTATCAACAACAACAACATCAACTGAACCACTTCGAATTAGGGTATCTACCAAACTGAGAGCTTGCTCACCACAATCTGGCTGCGAGAGAAGCAAATTTTGAGTGTTTACTCCAATAGCCTCAGCTAAAGTTGGATCAAGAGCATGCTCGGCATCTACAAAAACGCAGTAACCTATACAGCACAATAGCAAGTGGAAGTGTAAGTTCAAACTGAAACTAATATCATTTCCACTATGAACCAATTTTTTTTTTTTTGTATAGGAAATCACAATAAGAATATTCTAATTATATATATATATATATATGGTTTATGAGGTCGTCAAAATTTTCATGTATGTTTGTGTATTTGTTAATAATGAGGTCAGCATGCCTAATGGAGGTTTTCTTTCTTCCTCATTTCCACCTCACTTTCCTGTTTCCAACGTGCACTAGTCTTCTTGATAAGCTCGGATGTCATGTATATGTATAAAACTGGTATAATAAATTTGAGTCACCATGTTGTGGATGCCCTTGTGGGAAAAGTTTAAGGCAGACGCAAGATAATACATAATGTTTTTATTTTAAAAATACTTTGTAATATGAGATAACCAAACTAGCCCAACCCAATAGTTATCGACTCCATTTAATGCTTCTAGGCTCACTTTATATCTGAAGCCCAACTACGCTTCCAAACCCAACTGGGCCGAATCACTTGACCACAATTGCCAGATCGAGTGGATAGTTCTCGACTCTACCCGACGGGAGGCTTCAAGCCGCCTAGTGCATTCAACTATTTCTTTGGTCGACCACTTTCTATGGTCAATCACCGTCGACCAGAGTGTTCACTCCGACGCCAAATCGTATCCCTACCGCATCAATGCTATGACAATCAACGTGTCTCTACATTAATGACACATACCGCCCCAATACTATCTTTGCCACCAACTCTATCAGGAGGCGCCTCTAGAGTACTATTCTCCCAAAAAAGCAGAAGATGATACCACATGAAATAACATAGAGAAGAGAAATAGCCAATAGTTCCCAAGCAAGAACAAAAGCCCTCTACATTTGATAGGGTTATCTTAGATATATCATTCACCTGGAGAAAGCTATAAATACCTCATTACTAGCCATCCTCCAGATAGGCCATTTTTACCATACGCTTTTACTTTGCTACGTAATTCCCTTACTCGACCAATATTAACTTAAGCGTCGAAGTGCCTTAACCGAGGGCACTTCAACTAGCCTGACGTTTGCTAGTGGGTGCAAATTTCAACCCAAGAAAATATTACTGTTGGATCATTCGACCTTCCTGGTCAAATTAGCCCAAATACAACCTAATCCAATAAAACAGCTTTCAACCTCATCACTCTTAATTTAGGAGTTTTATTTTAGCTTGGCCTGTTATGGCAGGACACCTTAATATGAGTTTTTCCATTTTCATGATTCCTTTATATGCTTTCCTTATTTTCTTGTGATCTCTTTTTAAAAGATAACATTGACAGCAACAAGACAAAGTAAACTTTTTATCACAATCCTAAGAGGTTTGAGTCTTTCTCTCAATGAGTCATAAGGTTCTTGCTTCCTTTAACAAGCTTGATCAATTCGTCGTCTCATAGGTTAACCAAGGATCATAAAAAGGCTCCGTTTTTTATTGCTAAATTCCCAATTGTTGCCGTGTGACAAGATACTTATCACTTAGCAACAAAACATCACTTTTTTAACTCTCTTTTGAGATCCTCTTGATGCTATGGTGGTAATATCTAATGTGAAAATATTGTAGGAAAACCCAGGCGCACCCCATCATTGACAATTTGGAGGATGGATTTGGATATGCACCAAAAAGAAATCATGGTTTTTTCTACACACACCAGCTTTAGAGCCAGAAGGTTTTTTTTTCCCCTTTCCCAATGTATTCATCAATAACTTTGAATTAGGTAATCCTTGATTTGCTTCAATTTCCATAAAAGTACATTTTAATTTGTCTTCCAGAAGATTACCCATAGAAAAATCATACTTATTGGTACATAATAAGCAAAAATTTTGGAGCTAAGTGCCATATAAACACATATGTAGCTAGCCAATTAGCCTCAATTATGTCAACTAACAATTCAACAAATTTTGTTGTTAATATCTCAATAATTATCCATTTCCTTATCCAAAAGAGTCCAAATTTTACATAAGGTAGTTTAAATTGAATTTTACATGTTTATAATTTTTATTCAATTATCTTAATAGTCATTCTACTAACTAACATTAGTTCCTTGGCAAGGTTTATATCCTATGACTAACAACATTAAATGTAACATTGAATGAAAAAAGTAATCAAAGAAATTAACATCAAAAACAAAATTTTAAAACACATATGTTCTCTAATAATTTTCAAAATAAGAAATTAAATATGTAAACAACTTAAAAATACATATCTTTAGTCACATGATTCTGTAGAAAGTTCTTGAAAGATCTAGTAGATAAATATAAAAGTGAATATTATGATGTCATAACAATGTAAACATAAAGAGAATTGTAATGTCTAAAGGGCCCAAGATGTCAGATTGGTGAATAACTTCTCTACTTTTTGGGAAATATCACAAAAAACAGAAAATGGAAAATCAACTTTTTTGTCTTCCTTATTGAAGTCCAAGAACGACCTTCCATCTTCCTTATCTACATATGCTGCACATTTCACATTGTCCAATGAGGCCATCTTACCAACTTCAAGAGGATGTAGGCATGTAGCTCCAACTAAAGCCGTTAAAACAAGTTTCTGAGTTATAATCTTTATGTAATATAACATGATTCAGACATCTCTACAAGATAAGGAAATAGTGACATTGACGCAATTGGTAAAAATTTACTGACAACAATCTACAGAAATAGTACGGCAAGTACATACTAATCCTGACACATAAAACAATCAAAGTTAAACAATTTTGGCTAAGAAAACAAGCCTCATGAAAGTAGAGCAAAGACAAAGTAACTCACCTCCTTGTTTTTGTGCCTCAGCAATCACATGCAAAGCAAGAGTTGTTTTCCCAGAGGCTTCTGGACCATATATCTCGATAACACGTCCCTGATATTACTCAAAAATGTCATAAAAACTAATAAAAACATGGACCAAGAGAGAGAGAGAAGGGGGAAAAAGAACCATTCAACAGCTTTACATTTACGTGAATGCTAAGATATAAGTATACAAAATTAAACAACAAAAGTTTGCACTTATGTATCAACAAATAAGTTCAGGAATAAACTCAGTAATAGAAATGAGGAAAAGCATCATGTACAAAAGGGTAATAGATTGCATGCTCATTAAGAAGGTCTAGAAGACAAGCCAATTATATTAATAGACCAATCACCAAATTTTAAGACCCACCAAACCACAAAAGTTCTTGCTGGTGAATGCTCAAACAATTTTATTGATAACTGATATTTTCAAGATTCAAAATCTTTCCTCATCCTAAGTCTTTACCAAGTGCCATTTGCCAATACATTTACAATTTAGGTTTATAGGGCAACAAATAGTCAAATGAACCCTAAAGAGTTAAACTCCACAAGTATGTCTCATATGCAATTCAAAATCTTTACTCATCCTAAGTCTGTACCAAGTGCCATTTGCCCATACATTTACAATTTAGGTTTATAGGGTGACAAATAGTCGACTGAACCTCTAAATAGTTAAACTCCACAAGTATGTCTCATATGCACAATATGAAATTGCACCATGCATACAGAACAATCTCAAATTCTTTAAATATAAGAATAAGATACCTTTGGAAGTCCTCCTATACCTAATGCAATATCCAAAGCAAATGATCCAGTAGAGACCACCGCAGTATTCCTATAAGAGGTTGACCGACCAAGCCACATAATCGATCCTTTTCCAAAAGATGCGGTGATCTGATCCAACGCTAGCTTCAGTGCTAAATCTTTCTTTGACATATTTTCTTCACCAGAATCACTTGAGTCTGACTTTGATTTCCTTCTACCTTCAGAAAGATGGAATGCAGAATTAACTTACTTGAACCTTTCAACAAGAACTAACATAGAAATAATGAAAAGAACAACAAAAAGCAAATCCTTTCAAGCAGTGAAGTAGGGGAATCCTAGGCAAAAGACCACTGATGATGCAAAAAGAACAATGTACTCATAATCCTCATTGATCAACCATGAAGTAGAAACTCGTTCTCATCAACTCAAGTACTGTAGAAACCCTTGGCAAAGGTAGAAAGGTTCAGATCAATAAAATTTAGTCAATGTACATCCATGCTATTACTTTAACCGCTCTTTTTTCTTCTAAGCATGGTTCCTTAAAAACAAGACCTCAATAGTACTCTAACAAAAGAAGAAATACTATCACATATATTAATCTAATCCAGGACTCAATATAGATGCAAGTAATCCAAAATGCAATTGCTGTTAAGCAAGTTAAGACCATAAGATGAATGCAGGAAACAAACACACAATGAAACTTTCAGCACCTTTGGTGGAAAAGTTGCACAGCTGAGTAGATGTTTCCAATAATCCCCTCTTGGATTCCTGCAAAGCAATACAACCAAGATAAAAAGTTTGAGTTGTGTAATAGCCATTTCCTGCCATCCAGCCAACTGAACCCCCTCCACTGTTTCCTTCCCCCAAACCCCATACAAAAAGAGAAAAGAAACCATTATTCATACCCCAAGCAATAGATATATTCTCTCACTTTTTCAAGATAACGCAAAAAATACATAACTAATTGAAGAGTTCACCAGGAATATGTTTCATATGTACATTTTCTGCACAAGATTAACATTCTGGGTTCAAGTTTTCTGACTAAGCAAAGATCCTCCAAGAGAAGGGAAAATGAAAAGAAACGCAAACAAACAAACATAAACACAAACAAGGACCACTTCATTACATACCTTCAGCTAGAAAAAGAAAAATAAGACCTTGCCTAAACATTATGGGTACATATTACACTCTATCAGTATCAAGGTTATCCTCACTTTCTCTTGCTGAAAAGAAAATCCCACTTCAAATAGAAAAGAAAGAATAATAACAAAGAAAATATTGCCAAAAATACAGAGCTAATAAAAATAAAACAAACCGGCAATCGAGGAAACAGAGTGCGTCTCAAAGAAGAAGCATTTCGAAGAAGCCGCGACATTTTCGATTCGAATTAAAAAAATAAATAAAGCCTCGGAAATTTGAAAAGGAAAGAAAAAGAAAAAGAAAACGTCCCTCCTTTTCAACAGTACGCAGTTCCAGTGTTCACTGTTCACCCACTCAAACAGCAATCCTCTTCAACATTAGTGAGTAACATGCACTCAAATTCTCAGCCAAAAAAGAAAACATCAAACTTGAACTCGGAATCAGCATGCCTGTTTGTGCTGAGAGATAGAGGGAGGGAGAGTGTGTGTGTGCCTAGGAGAGGGTATTTAGGGTTTGTGAGTTTTCCCTCCTTTTTCAACTTCTGGTTTGTGGGTTCTTTTCTCGTTTTCTTCTTTTATAATTAATTACTAAGCATTGCGCCCACACGTGTAGAGCTTCTTCGTGTCTCATATGATATTGTAACTGTAATAAATTATTATCACAAAAATGGAAACTAAGGCCCGTTTGATTTTTCGTTCTCAATTTTTATTTTCATTATTTTTAAAATTTAAAAAATAAATTAAAAATAAGTTTGTGTTTTAATAAATTATTGAAAGAGCAATAATTATGTTGTATTTATAGATTGTAGGTAGAAAAAGATAGTAATAATAATAGAGAAAAAAGATATATAAGTTATTTAGAGAAATTATGTAGGTTATTGAAAATTTTATTTTGATAATAAAAATGAAAATATATTAGATGAAAGTATTTAAAAAATTATGTATTTCTATTTTCAATATACTAGAAAATGTAAATATAGAGTTTGAAAATGAAAAGGCCTAATCAAAATGGTTTAACTTAAAGAATAGCTCATCTGCATAGGTAATATTTGTTTACAAATTATGTATTTTGCATTATATATTTTAGGAGAATGAGTTTTGTGAGTAGGGTTGAGGAATGTGAAATTTGTATTAGAGAATGTGATGTGTGTTTGTTTGTGATTTAGGAATAGTAAGAAATTTATTTTGGGAAAATTTGATATATTTGTTTATGTTTTGGGAGGAGACAAATTCTATTATAATAGTTAAATCAATACCTTATTTTGGATTTTGAGAATGTAAATGAATTTTAGTAGTATTTTTTATTATTATATAATAATAAAATATTATGATATGTAACTATATATATGTGATTGATAATAATTATGATGTAAAAAATATGGAATGTTTGGTCATTTGCTAGTTAAATTGGAAAGACAATCTGAACATTTTAGAAATCCATTTTGGAAGAAAAGAAATCCATATGTTTGATTACATTCTCCCAAAATAAAATTATTTTGGGAGAATGTAACAAAACATAGCCATACATTTTCATTTTTATTTTCTATTCCTATTATTTTCAAAAGTTGAAAAATTAGTTATTATTTGAAAAAAAAAATTATATTTGGATGTTTTGCCTAAAAATAATGATTTAGTAGGTATAAAGTTGAAAAATTAGAGAATTTATAATTTTTATACCTAGAAAGACGTGCTTTTCAAAATATATGTATATTTTAATTTTTTTTTGACATGACAGTGGATGATTTATATCAAAATAAATTTAAATTTGATTGATATAATAATAAGATGATAAGTAGATTCATGATTAATTGAAAATTAAAGTAAGTAATATTTTAAATGAAAATAGAAAGAAGTTGATGATTTTCTATTTTAAAATAATTAAAAAAATGAAATGAGCTATTGAAAATGAAACCAAACTTTTGGAAATGCTCAAATTACATAAGCAATCTACTCTTTTTTTTTCACAATTTTTTTAAACTTTTCTTTTAGGTTAAATGTATCCTAAGAGAAATCATCCAACATTTTTAAATTAACAATTCTCCCCTTTATTACTTGAAACAACAAGTTATGTTCCCTTCTTGGCACACACGTTTTGAGCACACCCAATATAGATTTTTTTAAAAGTATTTGGACAACTTCTTTTTTTTGAAGGCAAGACAAGATAAGATTTGTCTTCCTCAAATAATGCCAATTTGAAACTCTATTTGGGCATATGGGGTATCCATCCACTTCTATGTGTGAATGCAATAAAAAAATTACAATAAAGGTGGTTAAAATTGTAGGAAGTTTTCAAAAGACAAGCTCTGTTACTGTTACAATTTTCATGAGTATATGGTTGATGGTTGGAAAGGCGAGTTGGTCCTTTAAAAGAATTTCAATCACATATTCATCTGACAAGACAATGCTTTGGAAACATAAATCTAAAATTGGAGATTGTTGTGAAGTTGTTGAAGTCATACCAAGGGTTTCGAGTGCTCAATCAAATGAAAGAAATTATATTCATATCTCGTTGTTCATTATTGTTGTCTTCTTCATGATTATAATTGTATTGTTGGCAAAAGAAATTAGTATAAACTTGTAACAATTTACCACTTTTTCTTTCTTAGTTGATGGATAGGAATGGAAGTTTTGTTAATGAAAGTTTAGTTGGTGAACTATGTTAATTAAATTATACTCATGCTTGCAAATGGACTTATTAATAAGTTATTTAATTAGAATGAATGAATGACATTGAATCTGGTAAGATTCTATGTCAAATAAAAAAAATGCAAGAGGCCATAAGCCAAAACAACACCACCAACAATGGAAAAAAGGAAAAAGAGCCACTCCAATGGTAAATTAGTAACAAGAGTAGTGCCTAAACCAACTACACATATACTGCCAAAAGTTATCAACAAAATATAGCATTCAATACAATAAATTAACCTAAAATCTGCAAATAGAATATAGCATCCAAAACTATAAATTTAAGCTACCCAAAAAATAAATAAGCTAACAAAATATAACTATCAAAATATTAAATTGCATGCCATCCAACTATATCCAAGTCATAATATATGTGAGGCTTATATCAAAACAATATAAAAAAGCCATCATATCAAATGTATACTATTTTTCAAAGCATCCAACTGCCAAACAAACCAAAAAGCATGCATATACTTTTTCAAAATAGCGTACCAGCAAGAAGGACAAAAAAAAGAAAAAAGAAACTCATTGACAAAACCACACTGAAAATCATAAAAGTCATACCACAAGCCCAACCAACATCTCACGCTTTCTTGTTCTTTTCCTGAATTCTTTTGGACCTAATTTCTAATATTTTGTAGAATATGAGGTTTGCTCACCTAACGTGCTCTTGTTGCTTGTGCAATTTCAGTATTCGCCCCCTCTCTATTGAACTTGAAGCTTTTCTTAGCCCAATAATACATCATTCTTAGGTCCTTCATAAATTTTTTTCTTAACTTGGTTTTCTATTTTTAGCATCCTATTCATAGAAATCATCGAAAAAAAATCTAAATCTTAGTGAATGAGATCTAATAGCAATTGAAGCAACATAAGAAAGGTAAGAAATTTCTTCTTTGAGTAGTCACAGCGGCAGTTATTGGTGGCTAAGCAACACTGTGTTGAACCTTGACTTTGATATCTTACAGCTTGGCTTTGGTTGGGTTGTTCAACTTGGCTTGGCTGCCTTGAAGCTCTAGATGATTAGCTTGGCTTGTCCTATAATGTAATAGTTTTATGCACCACATTTTACAAGAAATTACATAAGTAAAAATGATTAATTTAATGTAGCAACTAAGAAGGTCTTTTGGTGAGTTCATAAATTCTTCAAAACGTCTTATAAGATGTTGAAAAACATGTAAGATGCTAGAAAGTGCTCTGTCAGATTTTTTCCAAAATGAATTTATAAGATCCTAAAATAAAATTTTAAAATTTTATAAGCTCTTAAAAAAAAAAAGTAAAAAGAGCCTACCTTATTTTCAAAATATCAATAAACTCAATTGATTTTGAACCATTTTAGCTATAGAATTGTCATTGTTAACATTTTATAAACTCCAAGATTATATTTTATCCAAACACTTTAATAACTTATTTTAAGAATAAATTTTAGAAACTTATAACATTCAAAAACATCTAATTAAATGTAGGAGTCTATAAATTTTTTTAAATAAACCAGGCAAATGCCTTCTAATTAAAGTTACTCATTGAATTCTTGGTTGTCTTGTTCTTTTGCTTCTTTAATCCTAGCTTGCACAGAGATGAATAATTAATTATGTATATGACATGTTAATGGTGTACATATGAAATACAATTTATCTTTGTTGCAACGTGTATTTTTTATTTATTTATTTTTCATTTTTTTGCAACAACATTATTGGATTGAGGTTGTTTGGTAGCACTTGGTTGTCCAAATCTAGAAGAAATTTTTCCTTACATTAAAGATTTATGATTAATAATACAAATTTGGTGAAGGAAAATTTTAGACATTCAAATTTACTTAAAGTCTTATATAATTTTGAGCATGGATATGTTGGAATAATGTGCACTAGCTGCAAGTAGTTTTTGCAATAATATGAGAGTCTTTTTCTTGCTGAGACTATTGTTTGCAACTCATTTGCAGTATTCTTTCTTATTTTTTTAGGTTTGCCTCTCTTTCGTATCTAATCTAGTGCCCTCAACAGTTGATTGTTCGTCTTGAAATAGTAACCACTTGAAGGAATAACATAAATCATGTTTAATTATACTTTTATGTATGCCTCTTTCTTCAAGTAATAGCTACATAGTCTTCAATTTTGTATCTTATCTCATGAGTGGCAACATAAGCATGGCAATATGGAGATCCGCTTAACCTTGGTTCTTTAAGGTACAAAAGAACATAACCTTGGATTTCTAGGCTTAACCAAAAATCCAACCTTTTACATAGGTAAGGTCGAACATGTAACAAGTGCTTTACGTTGAAGCAAATTCCTTTAACACTCTTAACAACTTTTTGCGGGATAAAGTTCAAACTCAACTTTTATGGATAAAGTCTAACCTTCAAAAAATGCATTCTAATGAAACGAGTTTCTTCAACACCAGATCTTAAGGATTAGTCTCAACCTTGAACATTGCATCCCCAAGAAACAAATTCCTTCGGTGTAATGACTTTAAGAATAAGTTTTAACCTTACAAGATAGACACAGAGAGAGTAAAGGTTAAGATTATACAAAGCTATTATACGGTTGAAGCACAACTCCCAATCTAGAGAATAAGAGAAAAACATATTTAAGCTCGCTAGGCTTGAGAGATTTTGAGTGAAGCTTGAGAGATTTTGAACATAGGTGAAAACACAAGTTTAGAAATTTTTATAATGTCACTTTTCTTCATTGGAAAGCCATCTTCAAGTATTTATAGGGCAACTAGATATTTATGGATATTACTCACTAGAATGAAGTCTTTCCAAACTTTTCTCTTTGGTGTAAAATAATCTTTATTTTCAGGTTTAACTTCTTGCTATTTTCGTTTTTGTTCAAATGAGTTGTCTTCATAGTTGACCTTCTCTATAGCAATTTCAAATTTCAAATTCAAATTTAAAATTTAAACGTTGAAGCTTCTAGGTATTTTAGCGGAGAAATTGAATTTTTTAGCCTTTGTCATAAATAAGTGTCAATTCCTTCTCATAACCTGAGATTCATTCTTTCCATTAGGCAATCTTCCAAAAATTGGATCAAATACAAACTATTACTTTGATCTATTTGTTCACCAATCATCACTTCCGAAAATCATTATTATCAAAGATTGGTTTGTTATCATCAAAATATATGATTGGAGTACAAGGTCAACAATCTTCCCCTTTTTAATAATGACAATCAACCAAGTATTCCAAGAAATAATTCTATCCAAATAAGTATAAATGAATACTTACATAGACCTTTGCCAAGTAATCCATTATCTCCCCTTGAATGAGAGATTTTTGCAAATTTTTTTCCTCTTTAATTTTATAACCATTTAATCTAGTTCCTTGTGAAACTTTTGACAACTTAAACTCAATAGTTGGATCATATCACATATTTTTCATTTGAGGGCAGTAATTAATTTAACAATTGTAAAATACAAGTAAGCACAGTATCATAGTAGGCAGCATCCACTAGAATCATCAACTTAGTAATTTAAAGCATGAGCTTATTATCGAAGCAATAAAAGATTTCAATTTACTCCAATGCTTTCAATGGATTCAGATTGTAACGTAAGTTACTTCAGAGTGAATGATTAGATTAATAGTTTCTGCTTATATATTAGAGCATTTAGGATAAAAGAGATTACTAAAAATGAGAAACTATATCCTCAAGGCATAAATTATACTGCATCTAAGGCCAGTTATCAGTTGATAGTGACAACATATTAGAGCAAAATGAAACCAAGTCATTATATCACAGAAGTTCTCGAAAAATTTTGTCAAAATATTATCCAAGAGAATATCATACCATAAATACTAATTAAAATTTCCAAAATTATTATAAACACCACAATCAAACTACTAAAGCACCAAAAATCATGCTAAACCATCAGAAAATAAGGAATACTTGCCATTCTCACCCTTTGATATAATCAAGATGGGGTTAAAGTCAAAAGAGATAGAGAAACTTTAGCCATAAACCATTAAACTAAAATAGTAATAATATCCAGAATTAAAACATTTAATCATTCATATGCAAAAAAGGTAAAAGAATTTAGCATAAATAAAAATTATCCTTACAGATCTAGAAATTTGTTTGAGATAAACTTAACGAAAAGAAACAATGCTTCATGAATGCAATGATGTAATGTGTGGCAGTATCTGAAGCAGTAAGTGAGGCTAAGAAATGGTTTAGGACTTAGATGTCTTTATGAGGTAGGCTTGGATGGAATCAACTTTTGTGTGTAAAGCCTTAAGGAGAGAAATAATTGGTTCTATCTTCTCATCAATTTCCTTCATCACTTCCCACTTCCTCATCTCAAAGTTACCATCCTTTTCACTAGAATTCTTGGTTTCAGCTTCCTCCTTCTCTTCAATTTCTGTATCCTTTTCCACACACTTTCTTTAACCTACCACCTTATATTTGTACATGACAGAGTGATCTTCCTTAATTGTGACCCACTAACTATTTTTTCTCTAATAGAATCCCATCTTCACAAAACTAGTTGTGGTGATCTTGTGTTTCCACATTTCACTCCTAGATTTCTTCAATTTTTTAGGCAATTCCACTTTGAGCTCTTTTAATATCTTTATAAAGAGCATCCCATACGGAAACACCTTAGCTTTATTACATAATAGTAAATGATGTTTTTGATGATGAGGTAACCAAGGTTAACCTTGAAACCACTTAAAGTCTTATATATCAAATACACTATCATGAAGTTCATATCAATGGTATGGATGTGTCTAGTGCAACAAAGAACTATATCAGGAATGAGCCGGTGAAGCATTTTATTGTAAATATTCATCCATTACATGCTTGCTTGCCAACAAACTTATCAAAGCCCTTTCCTTTTCACAGCATTTTTTTCACAGAATCCTTATCAAAATACTTTTTTTGTTACACCACTCTTTTATTCCGAAGAACTTGTGTTCATCATTTTCACAGCTAAGGATTTAGCATAATCTCTAAAAGGTCAACTTAATGTGGGTTCCATTAACATACAGCTCTATCATAAGGTTTTCTTTCTCTTTACTAGGGTTCATGTTCACAAAGAATTTAAGAACTAACTTAAGGTAAGCAAAGTCTTCTATTTTCATGATTGAATCCAAACCAGCTTTCCTAATCATATTAGGCAACTTGGTCTCAAAAAAATGAGAGAAATCAACTAAACTTCCAAACTCCACCTTTTTCCCATTGTGTTTGTTTTTAAACTCAGCTACGTAGTATTCTGTTAGAAAATGACTTTTTCTCTTCTTTTGAATCTCTGCTCTCTACTTCCTCAAATTGTTCTTTCTGCTTGGTCTTTTCCTTGCTCCCTTCACTAGGAGTTGACTCCTTTTTACTCATAAACCTCTATGTTTCTTCTTCAATCTTACTTTTGATTTTCTCATAACTGCTCTTAGATTCAATTTTAGCTCCAATTTTAGAAATGGTTTCTTTTGCTTTTCCTGTCGAAGGGGTTCACTTATAATTTTTTGGATAAACTACTTTCAAAATCACTGGAGAGGTTCATAGTTCCTTATTTATGTTTAAACTTTTAATAGGTTTTGATGGTGGTGGTTGCCTAATGGGTGAATAGGCGGGTGGTTTATGTGCAGCATTTCGCTTGGTTCCCTATTTTTAGAGAGTTTGAAGGTTAAAGTTTCTTTTTGGTTTGAAAAATGAGAGACTGAGAGAGAGGGAATGAGTGTGTGAATATGTAAGTAAGATGAATGAATAATATGAAATGATTTTGGAAATGTTTTTCAACAATTAAAAGGGCAAAAATGTAAATAGGCTCATAAGTGAATCTATTTAACCAGTGGGTAAAAGAGAGTATCTTCAAAATTTTCTTACCAATGAATAATTAAGGTCTCCACCCAAATAATAGTTACCAAGGCACTCTAGTTATGGTAGAAAATTTGAAATTCAAATTTCAAACCAAGTAGTTGATCAGATAAGCCAATTTTCAATAATTTTTCCTGCACAAAGACAATTTAAACATAAAATGTGTACCTTTAAATAACAATTTTAGCTTCTAATGCATTCCTTTACTTATTTCTTCCCATGGCACATAATTAACTGATTTCCACTATCCCTAGATCATTCCAAATTTTGCTAAAGCAATCTTTAGTGAGGGCTCGCTGAAAATGTCAGCTAACTAAAATTCAGTACTCATAAAACAAACACATATATCTCTTTTGTTCACGTGATCTTAATAAAATGATATTTCACCTCAATATGCTTAGTTTGAGAATGATAAACCAGATTCTTAGTAATGTTTACGACACTTGCAAAGCACTAATCCATAATTACTTAAAGTTGTTTCATCCTTGAAATTTGAGCACAGCAATTACCTAATGCAATATATTCAGCTTCAATTGTAGAAAGAGCAACAAAATTTTATTTCGTACCAAACCATGTAATAAGACTTTATCCTAGAAATTGACATGTTTCTTTTATACTATTACAATCTAATTTACATCCAGCATAGTTAGCATTCGAGTAACCAATGAGTTCAAATTCTTTATATGTAGGATACCATAAACCATAGTCAACAATTTCTTTGAGATATTTGAATATGCATTTAACAGAAGTTAAGTGAGACTTCTTAGGATTAGATTGAAAGTATGCATATATGCATGTAGCAAACATAATATCAAGTGTACTAGTAGTTAAGTATAAAAGACTATAGGACCATATCTCAATACCTTTTTCATCAGTTGGTTTGCCATTTTCATCTTTATCAAATTTAGCAGTTGTGCTCATAGGAGTCAGTGCTTCCTTGCAGCTGTCCATTCTAAACTTGTTTAGTAGTTCTTTGGTATGTTTTTATTGGCAAATGAAGTTACCTTTATCAAAGTATTTTACTTGCAAACCAAAGAAGTATCTAAGCTGGCCCATGAGACTCATTTCAAATTCTTCTTTCATCTTCTTGGCAAAGTTTTTACACAAAAAATTGTTAGTTGCTCCAAATATAATACCATCAACATAAATTTCTACAAGCAACAAATCAACATTATGACTTTTGGTAAACAATGTTGTATCAATTGTACATATTGAGAATCCTTTGTTTATCAAAAACTTACTCAATCTTTCGTACCAAACTCATGGAGCTTGTTTCAAATTATATGCTTTAGTAAGTTTATAGACATGGTTGGGAAGCTCTTATTTCTTAAACATCTAGACAATATTCTACATAAACTTCCTCATTGATGAATCCATTCAAGAAGGTGCTTTTGAGGTCCATTTGATATAAAGTGAATTGCTTGTGATATGCAAAGTCAAGTAACATGCAAATAGATTTCAATCTCGCGATCAGTGCAAACATTTCATCATAATCAATTCCTTCTTCTTGACTATAGCCCTTCACTACTAGTCTATCTTATTTTTGAAGACTTTTCCATCCTTGTTCAATTTGTTTGTGAACACTTATTTCATTCTAACAACTGGATGGTCATTTGTTCTTTTCAAATTATGCTAGCTCCTTTTTCATAGCATCTACCCATGATTTATCATTGAGGGCTTCGATTTCCCATTTCATCTTTTTCTTGTCTGGAGAATGATCTTGTCCTTACTTCGTCTTTTAAGCTACCAATGACTTGTGGTGTAGGATACTTTGATGCTTGTTAGAATTTTCTCATCATTGTAGTTCTTGCATCAACCCTTTCTTTGGAAGTATCTGCTTCACATTGTTTGGAAGGAGAGCTTTCTTCTTCCCTAATCTTGACATCAATCAATCTTAACTTCCATTCTTTCTTCACTTAGTAAGGGGAATAATATCTACATTATCTTTGCTCAAGTGTTCCTTGGCTTTAAGAAGGTTAGTTTCATCAAAAGGTACATACATAAACTTTTGAACCACTTTCTTTCTTTTATTATAAACCATCTATGCTTTACTATACACAGAATATCCAAAAGATATTTTTTGTATAGTAAACCTTTTATTTTAAACCACTTTCTTCTTCACATTGTTTGGAAGAGGAGATTTCTTTTTCCTTGATCTTAACATTAGTCCTAACTTCCATTCTTCCAAAAGATATTTTGTGTATAGTAAACCTTTTTATTTTAAACCACTTTCTTCTTCACATTGTTTGGAAGGAGAGATTTCTTCTTCCTTGATCTTAACATTAGTCCTAACTTCCATTCTTTCTTCACTTAGTAGGGGGAATAATATCTACATCATCTTTGCTTAAGTGTTCCTTGGCTTCAAGAGGGTAGTTTCATCAAAAGATACATATGTAGACTCTTGAACCATTTTCTTTCTTTTAGTATAAACCTTATATGCCTTCCTATACACGGAATATCCAACAAATATTTCTTCATTCACTTTAGAATCAAATTTTACAATAGGATCATATGATCATTCAAGATAAATTATTTACAACCAAATACTTCGAAGTAAGAAATATTTGAAATTTTACCTCTTTATAATTCAAAAAGGGTTTGATTCAAGATAGGTCTAAGAAAAACTCTATTAGACACATAGCATGTAGTATTCACAACTTTTCTCTAGAATGATTTAGCTAGATTATACTCGTTAATCATTGTTCTAGCTATTCCAATCAATACTCGATTAATCTTTCTTTCAACGACATCATTTTTTTGTGGGGCTCTAGGTGTAGAGAAATCATGAATTTATCCCATTTGATCATAAAAAGATGCAAAGTAATACTCATTAAATTCAGTACCATGATCAATTCTAATTGTGCACATAAAAATCATTTTTTTTTGGTTTTGCAACTTCTTAGTAAAAGGTATGAAAGCTTCTAAAACATCATTCTTATTTACAAGAAATATTACCCATGTATATCTAGATTAGTCATCAACAATAATGAGAGCATACTTTTTACTTACAAGTGTGCTTCTCTTCATTGGACCAAAAAGGTCAAGATCCAATTGTTCCAGTAGTCTAGATGTAGTTACCATATTTTAAGCTTTGGATGAAGACTTTAACCATTTTCCTTTCTGACATGCATCACACAATTTATCTTTCACAAATTTGAGCTCAGGAACTCATTTAACAAGATGTTTCCTTGAAATTTAGAGATAAGTTTCATATTCACATGTCCAAGTCTTTTGTGCCATATCTAACTTGAATCTTTAGCTACCACTAAACATTTCACACTTTGATTTGAGAGATCACATAGCAGGCATAGAATACATTTTTCTCTTTTTGTGAAGTAAAGATTAGTTGTTTATCCTTCAATGTAGTACACTTGTGAGGTTTCCAATTAAAACGATAGCCAACATCTAGTGGTTGACTTGTACCAATAGATTGTGCTTCAATTCTCAACTAGCCATATGTTATTGATACCAATGGGATCATCTTTTTTGTTTTTCCAATTCCAAGAATCTTTCCATCTATGTTATTAGCAAAAGTGATATGTCTTAAGTTTACTTTATTGATTTCCAAAAACTTTGTTGGATATCTTGTCAAATGTCTTGAGGCACCATTGTCCAAGAACCATTTGTTTCTAGTTTTAGAGCATTCTAGAAAGTCCTACAATCATAGAATTATTTTTTGAGTTTAGGTACCCATATGCTCTCTAGGTCTTTGAGGGTAACTCAATTCAGATTTCAAAACCCATTCATAATTCTTTTAAGTTTTTTCCTTCTTAATAGAGCATCAATTTGTCGTGTGGCTAGTCTTTCCACAATAAAAGCATGTAATAGGCATTTTCTTCATTTTTTTTAAAGCTTCTATCATAACCAACTCCGACAATGCTCAAGGAAGCATTTTGCATATCAAGTAGTTTATGCAAGTTTTCTCTTCCCATGGTAAATTTCTCGAGATTCTTTTCTAGTTCACAAACTTGATTTTTCAAAAAGAGAATTTCTTCTTCAAGAGCTTTATAATCATTCTCAATTATTCTTCATTTAAAAGAGGGTTTTTATTTTAGAAGAGTATCTATCTTCGCATCAATAGTAGCTAAGAAAAGTATTAAATTATTGATTCAGTCCTTTAAAGAAAGATTTTCAGTTGGAATAACATCTACTTCTATCTCAAAAGCATCAAGAGAAAGCAATAGTTCAACTATTTTCTTCTCAAAAGCTTTGCTTTTAGCAGAAAGATTTTGAACATTTTTTTTAAAGTTCATTTTTGCAGCAAGATGTTTTAAATCCTTTTCCTTTCCTAAATAGTAACATGAAATTTATCTTTAAAATTATCATCATTAAGTGCTATTATATTCGAAGTTAGAATTAGAATATACCTTAGTTTGTGAGAGGAAGCGAAAGTTTGCATACTCATCACCTTATCTATTCTCATTTGATTCATCTTCATCACCATCCCAAGTGGTTGCCATATCTTTATGTTGCTTTTTCTTCTTGGAAGCTTTCTTTAACTTAGGGCATTCTGGATGAACATGCCTAAGCTTGTGGCATCTATAGCAAATAATAGGATTTGAGAATTTTGATTAATTCTTTCCCTTTTTTCTGAGCTTACATCATTCTTGCTTTTTTGAAAGCTTTCTTTCTTCAATTAAGGAACTTTGATCTCCTCATAATGAGTGCAGTTTCTTCCTCATTTTCATCATCATTGTTAGTACCATTTTCCTCATATTGCTTTTCATTTAAGGTTTTGAATGTGACATTATTTTCTCTTCTACATTCAGTAAGTTGCTCCTTAGTTAGAATTGTCATTTCATGTGATGTTAGTGATACAATGATTCAGTTATACTGAACTTAGTGAGATCTTTATTTTCTTAGATTGTTGTAACTTTGAGAATCCATTCTCTAAGTAAAGACCTAAGAATTATTCTTTGTTTGTCTTCTTCATAAAACACTTTACCAAGTGCATTAAAAGGAATAATGATTTCCATAAACCTTGAATACATTTTCTTGATGTTCTCCTTAGGCTTCATAGTAAACATCTCATATTATTGTACCCAGATAGTGATCCTTTTAGCCCAACTTGATATGTTCCTTCATGTGTAACCTATAGTAAATCTCACATTGCTTTTGCATTTTCACATAACCTTACTCTTTTGTATTATTCATTTGTGAGAGTGCATGTAATGATATTTCCATCTTTGGTGTTAAGAGAAATCTTTCTCTTATCTTCAATATTATATTTTGATGAAGTTTTATTCTATATGCCATTTTCGTCTTTTGTGTTTGGAATGAAAGGTCCTCTATAAATGATTATCTACAAATTGAATCTTAAGTAATGATATATTTCTGCATTCTCTTTTTCCAATTGGGATAACCTGTTCTATCGAATAAAGGTGGCCTATTATGAGATAATCCTTCCTCATAAAGCTCTATGGTAGTCATGGTGGATCTTACACTCTAGTTGTTAAACCTTTGCACAGAGTGAACATAATCCAATACTAATTTTGGTACAGAGTTTGAGGATAAAGGGAGGGTAAACTATGCTATTTCAACTTTTTGCGCATAATGGCATACTTCCTAGATTGTTTCTTTCCTAATCTTGTCAGTTGAATACTTGTAATACTCAAACGAATAGTTGATTACTAATAGGGTTAAAAACAATATGTAGTGCAGTAATAAATGAGTCAATAATGTATAAAGTGAAAAATAAAGCAAGTAAAGAACACCATGATTTTAAAGAGCTTTGGGCCAGAAGATCCTACTATTCTACCTAAACTTTACAACTTAGATCTTGGAAAAAATCACTAGATCAATTTTTATAGGATCAAATCCAATCTATTATACATTTTTTTGTGGGAGCAATCCTAACCCAGATTTTTAAACAAAAGCAATCCTAACCCAAACTTCTATATTTGAGTAGTTCTAATCCAGTCTTTTAAAGTGCAGAAGGACTAAACTTTAGCCTTTTGCAATTGCTAAAAACTTGAGTTCTTTAGTGTGCAAAAGAACCTAATCTTAGCTTTTCCAAGCTCAACCAAAACGTAACTTTCTGGATAAGGTCGAACTTGTAATGAGTGCTTTACCAAGAAACGAGTTCCTTTGACACTTTTAACAACTTTTTTGTCGGATAAAGTTCAAATCCAACTTTTATGGATAAAGTCTACCCTTTAGAAATGTATGCTAAAGAAATGAATTCATTCAACACCACACTTTAAGGATATATCTCAACCCAAAATAGTGTTCCCAGAAAACAAATTTCTTCGACACTATAACATAAGTGTTAACCTTACAAGAAAGACATGAAAAGAATAGAAGGTAAGCTTATACAAAGCTATAACACGATTTAAGCATAGCTCCCAATCCAAAGAATAAAGAAAAATGGATTTAGGCTTGTTAGATTTGAGAGATTTTAAGTGATGAAAAATCTTGATGTGGCTAAATACACAAGTTAAGAAATTTTTGCATCATCTCTCTTCTTCATTTGAATGCCATCTTGGAATATTTATAGGTCAACTAGCCGTCTAGTTAAGAAATTTTTGCCTCATCTCTCTTCTTCGTTTAAATACCAACTTTGAATATTTATAGGCTAATTAGCCATCTATGGACGTTACACACAAGAATGGAGTCTTTCCAAACTTTAATCTTTCGTGTAAGACAGTCTTTGCTTTCAAGTTTAACTCACTATGATTTTTATTTCTGTGTAAGCGAGCTGTTTTCATAGTTTACCTTATCTATAGCCACTTTAGACTTCAAATTCAAATTTGAAATTTAAACGTTAAAGCTTTCTAGTCATTTATATGGGGAAATTGAATGTTTTAACCTTTGCCACAAATGAGTGCCAACTCCTTCCCATCACTAGGAATTCATTCTTTCTGTGAGGCAGTTTTTCAAAAATTAGATTAGACATAAACTATTGTTTTGATTTATTTACCTATCAATCACTACTTCAAAAAATCATTAGTATCAAAGGTTGGTTTGTTATTATTAAATCTATGATTAGACCAAAAGGTTAACAACTTGCATCATAACATTCACCTAAATTGCAGTTCATCACCATCCTTCCCGTATTCACCTAACACCTATATTGTCAACCTTTCCTTATTCATATTCATTAGGAGTTACTTGATCATTTAAGTTATGTTCACATAAAAAGTCACGCCCTTATCATCAATCCCCTGAGAACCAAAACTCACAGATGCATCACCATCCCACCTCATCTTCTATATCACCTTTATCTAATTCGTCTTTCTCATCTAATTCATCAAATAAATCAAACCTTCTAATCATTTCACTATTTTTCCTCTCATTTGCATTGTGAAAAGTCTTTTGACTTTGAACAATATTACCTTGTGTGTCTATAATTGAAGTTGTTATACTTGTTTCTTTAATATAAATAGTTATGAAATGAGAGCTTATTAAACCCATCTACATTTCATTCATACTATCATTGTCATACAATAATCTACAACTATTTTGTAATAAAAGCATAGATTCATCCTTTTCCCCCACATAATTCATAGACATAACCAAATATAATTTTTTTTTCTTTTTAGCATACTCAATTTAAAATTAGAGAACAATTTTTTTTTTTTGCCTCTTTTATATATAACAATAAGGTTCCTCACAAGCTTTCCCATCACCTACATTTCAAGAGGATGCGAATCATCCATTTCTCTACAAAATGAACAAAAATAAATTGTCAGAATGTTTTGAGTAAAGGGTTATATTCCATAAATTTTAAGTATTTCATTAATTTTATAGAATAGACAAACATTGAAACCTAAATTTAAGTAATGTTATTGATGATGTCATGAGCATAGCAGCGAGTGGTATTTCTTTAAACTCAAAGGACTCACAAGGCCGCACAACACTACATATGGCTTAAGCTAATAGGCATCTAGATATCATTGACTATCTTATCCACAATGGAGTAGATGCTGAGGCTTGTAGCCTAGAGAAAAACACACATCTTCATTAGGCTTGTCTAAATGGCCACATTATGGTTGTCAAACATCCAATTCTTGCTGAAGCTAATATCTTATTTCCAAATAGCCAGGAGAGAACTCCTATGGATGAGAAAGTCAATAAGGGAAAGATGGACGTAATTGATGTAATCAATGAAGCAACTGCTCAGGTTGATCTCAGAGGAACAAGAGTTTCATAGTCTTACAAGTTTGTTCACAAGATCAAATGGAACTATATTTAAATTTTGCTTATCTTTGCTTACTACAAGATGTTTGGTCTTTGGGTATTCTACTCTCAAGTATGCACTATGTATACCATGAGATGTCTTTTGATCAAATATATTCACAAATTTGACAAAAAAGAAATGTTATCAATAAGGGGTTACATTTTAGAAATTTTAAATATTTAGCAATTCTATGGCAGGTACCCTCAACTACCAAGAAATTCAAACCTATATTGAAGTAATATGTTCATTATAGGGTTACATGTTATAAATTTTATAAGTAATGTGTCTTAATATAAGTCAACAATTACATTATAGGGTTACATTTTACATTTTAAAACCCTAAACAATCAACAATTTCAATCCTAAATCAAAGTAATTTGTCTTATCTATAATCAAGAATTTCAAATATTTTATCAATAATTTTAGAACAGTAAAAAATATTTAAATTATATGAACATGAATTTCAGTAGTATTTAACAAGCAAAAACCCCAGATAATCAAACACTCCTAAACCCTAAAATACTAACACAAGCTTCAATAACAATATTCAACAAGCAAAAATCCTAGATAGTAAACACTCCTAAACCATAAAAATATTAACACAAATTTTAGCAACAATATATAACCAGCAAGAACCTTACTTAGTCAAACCTTCCAAAATTTCAGTATATAAATGCAAAATATATAGCAATGCAACTAATGTTCAACCTTCAGTTCACACAAAAATGGGTAATGTGTTACCTCCAAAGTTCGAGGACTATATCAGTTTTGGGCTTCATTTGCTAAAGGATTTCAACAATATAGTTCTAATTGTTAAGAGGAATGAACAAAATGTGGATTAGGTACTTAATTAAATTACAATGTTGCTTTGAAATAAAGATTCGATTTAGAAGTTAAAATGAGATTTGAGTAAAGATTTTAGTGAAATGTTGATATATATATATATATATATAGAGAGAGAGAGAGAGAGAGAGAGAAAGAGAGACTTTGGCTCTACTTGCTTATGAGATTTTTTCTCACAAACAATCCTGAGAATATGTTTTGCCTGAGAACATGTTTTCCCTGAAAACATGTGATTGCTTGTGAAAGTTTTTTCATCTTAGAAATACACCCCAAAAAATCTCTCTCACCAAACTCTCGCCTATCCTTTCCCCATCTTTATTTCTTATCTAAAAGGTTGGGGTTCTCTCTAGCAGATTTTTTCTTTGAATTTCTTGAAAATTTGAGAAAATCTATGAGGAAAATCTTGAAAGGTTCTCTATTAGCTTGTCACCCCCACTATTCACTCCATTGCTAGGGTATAGGTTTTCATTCCATGGGAATACTCTTGTCCATTTATGCCACTTGGAGGTCTATATATCATGTATCACACATCTTCACCTCACCATTTGCACACATGCACTTCATATGATTTGGTGCATGCTAGCTTGTTCAATGGCATCCTCCATCGATTCCTCAAAAAGTGTTTGTGCTTTATCTTCCCCTTCCCTAAAATACTTGAAGGCAATCTTTGTTGATTCTTGGGCTACTGTATGTTGTTGAATTGGATGCACCTATTTCTGGTATTAATTTGAATTTAACACTATGTTTTGTGTTGATTTATGATTAGGAATTTAATTTGATTCTGATTAGGGCTTTTGATTAATGTTTGAATTTGTTTATGATTAGGGCTTTTGGTTACTATTTTAATTTATTTTTGATTATGACTTGAAGTTGTTTTCGATTAGGGATTGAATTTGTATTTGATTAGTGCTTGAATTTGTTTTAGATTAGTGCTTGAACGTGTTTTTTATTAGGGCTTTACTTGTACCTAATTAGGGTTTTAATATGTTCTAAATAGGCTTCAATAGGTCAAATGCTTGTTTTGTTATATATAACTAATGGATTTACTTGCTACTGAATGGATTTGCCATTTTCCTACATATATATATATATATATATATATTCAGAACGACATGAATTTAGAAAAAAAAAATTAAAAGAACAACATAGCTGATGTTCTGGTATGTTGCAACATAGTTTCTTTTTAATATTTGAGATAATAGTTTTTGCTAGATTTGGTCAAATGCTTGTTTTATTATTTTGGGTAAATGCCTATTCTAATTGTATATTTCTGAGGTATTACTAGATTATTATACTAATGCATGTTGGAGCTTGGAGACTTTATAGAATTATAGGGTATATTTTCTTAAAGGCTTTGTAAAATTGAGCAATTATTTTTTTTTTATTCTCTTGTGTTTTTTGAACAATGGTATCCTTGTGGAATCCATTTGAGATGTTTTGATTTGCTATGCCTTTTGCGATCATATATTATGCACTTAAGGTATGTTCAACTTAACATTTAGGCTTTAATTTAATTGTTTAATTTTCTTAAAATTTTTGTGTATGTATTATGTGGCTATGAAGTTAAAATGCTTCTCCTTTCTTTAATGTCTGGCAAAGTTGTTTTATATGTTCACCTTAAGATTTATGATACTTTAGTTGTACTTATGCTTTGCTTGTATTTGTATTTTGGTGTTAAATTTGATATTGTTAACTCTGTTATGGTTGATAATGTAATATTTTAATTCATTATTTGACTGTGCATACACTGCATTAAAAGAGGGGCTAGCTTGGGGTTTCCTAGCTATGAGCAAAGAAGTAAGTCATTCTCCCATGGTCATCTTTAGGACATTTGTGCATGTAGGGAAATGTTCATTCCCACCGGTTTGATTTCTATTGATATATCTTCTTGGATATATCCACAATTGAATTTTTAGGCTTAAGGCGGGTTGTGGCCTTGATTCCATGTTTTTATTTGACTCACTTATTGTTCATTTATATGTTTGCTTTTTTCTGTGTATGTGTGCCATGTGCTTGGTTGATTCTTTTTGCTGCAATTGTTCTCTTATCATTGTATGGTTCACAATTGTGCAGGGGTCTCAATTTTAATATAGGTATGCATAGGTTTAGTCTTTATTGTTGTGCAAAGTATGAATGGGGTATTTTGCATTGTTTTAATATTGATGTCCTAAGGGTCCTTACATTAATAGAGAGTCCAGGTTGCATCCAATTTTGATTTGTGTTCCACCACGTGCACTTTTTATCTAGTTTTGGATAGGCAATGTATGAAAGATATTACATTAGGTTAGTGGATAGCATTGCATTGTTGCTCATAAATCACAATCATACTCAATTAAAAAAGGGGGTGACAAGCAATAAAAGTAGGCATAAGGACATATTTATGTTTTACTATAATCCAAATCGAATATTTAAAAGATGGTTTAACAAAAAATTCTCCAAGTATTTTGGGCAATTAGATGGTGAATCACAATTCTATTTGGACAAATCAAAAATTAATTTCAATTTTAACAAACAACACCAAATGAGAAATAAACATTTTGCTAAAATTAAACTTGGTTGGGATGAATAATTGGAATGAAGGATTATAATTCAGAATTGACCTAACACCATATGAGATTTGAAATAAAAGTATGCTAATGTAACATTGCATAATTAAATTAAAGTGTAGTCAGAGAAATTTACAATTTCGTTTAGTGTAAGCTATTGATTGAAAGGTAAATAATATATTAACAAGGAAGAACTAAATACAAATTTCTAAAATTTTATTAAGCATTACAATTATTTAAGAAAAAGTAAAATTTGATTGTAAGAGCTAATGTTAATACTCATAATTAATATTCATAAAATTCTAAATGTAATTAATTCAATTTAAGAAAATTAGTTTTTATTAGGGAATGAAAACATGATATATTTTGTCATTTATATGAAATTAGTAAACACTAATTTGAACACATATATTTATAATAAAAGTGTACATGACTATTGATATAGAATAGCCCAATAGGCATAACCCAATAGTTATTGACTTTATTAAATGCTTTCGGGCTCACTTTGCATCTGAAACCCAACTACGCTTCCAGACCCAGCTGAGTTGAATAACTCGACCACAATTGCCAAGTTGAGTTGATAGTTCTCAACCCTACCCAACCAAAGGCTTCAAGTTGCCTAGTGCATTCAGCAATTTCTCTGGTTGGCCACTTTTTATGGTTGATCACCATAGACTAAAGTGCTCACTCTGATGCCAAATCGTATCCTTACCGTATTCAATGCTCTGACAGTTAGTGTGTCTTCTCATTAATGGCATATACTACCCTAATACCTCCTTTACTACCAACTCTATCAGGAGGGGCACCTCCAGAGTACTATTCTCCTAGGAAAGCAGAAGATGATGCCACCTGAAATAGTATAAGTATGAGAAATAACATATAGCTCCCAAGCAAGAACAAAAGCCCTCTACACTTGATAGGGGCATCTTAGACTTATCATCCACCTAGAGAAGACTATAAATACTCTATTGTCAGCCACTCTCTAGGTATGTCATTTTTACTACACGCTCTTACTCTATTGCTCGATTCTCTTACTTGACCAGTACTAATTTGAGCATTGGAGTACTTTAGTTGGGGTACCTCAGCTAATTTGTCATTTGCTAGTGGTTGCAGATCTCAACTCAAGAAGATATCACTGTTAGATCATTCGACATCTCTGGTTGAATTAGCCTAAACATAATCCAATCTAGTAAAATAGCTTTCAACCTCATCATTTTGGCACCATCTATGGGAAACTTGAGATTGCAACTAAGAAAAATAGCGAACACCAAGCGAGTTGTATCCAAGAGGGAGAAAAATAGAAGGACAGCGTCTCCTCCTCCCCCTCGGTCTCAACAAGGATTACACACCTCGAGCCCAAGCACCCCACCGGAGCAAGTTGTTATCCTAACCATGCCTTAACTAATGCAACTAATAAGTGAACAAATTTCCACCCAAATTTCTGCTCAACTTTTTACAGCACTAAATAAGCACACAACTATGCCCGCACCAGCTATTAGTGCAACTCCGCAATTACCACCACCAGTAAAAGGGTCCCTCGGGACAGTTGTAGTTGCCCAGAGTTCAGGCGCCTGTCAACCAAGCGAGAAACCAGCCCTACGTGCCTCCATGGAGAAAGGGCACAACCAAAGTTAAGGGAAGAGATTATTGATTCTATAGACTACTAAGTTTGACCTAATCGAGCCCCGCAACACAATAGGGTCAAATGTTCAAAATTAGACCAGTATGAAGAGATCAATAAATTAGCAGATCATGCAGCCCAGCCCATTTAAGCCCTGTAGCGTGATAAAGCTGAGTGTGTGAAGCCCTAGTTCGACTGTAATATGACCCAAATGGATCAGGAAAAGTGAGAAGAAGTTTCCCACCAAATGTAGAAGTTGAATAGACATCTTGATGAGATCTTGAGAAGAAACACTGAGAGGATCCCAAACCCCAAGAGCCTCTAGAGGTCTCGCTGTAAAAGGGGTTTATCATTTATATAGAAGATAATTGATGAGCGCATCACCATTGACACAAAGGTCCCAACCAAACTCCCACGGTATAATAGCTCAACTGATTCCAATGAGCACCTGATGCAGTTCGAGCACATGATGAAACTACATGGACATAATGAATACATACAAGCAAAGATGCTAGTTACCACTTTTCAGGGTATTGCTCTTGATTGGTTTGTCAAGCTTGAACCATCGTCGATATACTTTTATGACCAACTATGTGATAAGTTTTTGCACCAATTCGTCAGTCGACAAAAGGTGAAGCTCCCCTACACCCATCTCCACATCGTCAAGTAGAATAAGGGGGAGTCTCTTTGTGACTTGTTTACCAAGTTCAACATGAAGGTGCTGAAGATTGACAACTTTAGGATCAAGTTCCTAATCGATGTCTTTTCCTAGGGCTCAAATACAATGATTGCACCAATGCTTTAGTGCGAGAGTTCCCACGATCAATAGAAGAGTTGCTTGACCTGGCAAAGAGATATATGACCCAAGAGAATATGAATAAATTGAAATTTGAGAACCCTAAGGTCGAGAAAAAGAAAAATAAAGAGAAAGATTACTAGAAGTAGAGGGATGGTCGTTGATCTCCAATAAAATGCTTCCATGATTACACTCCACTGAACCACACGAGAAAGGAGGTACTATTCATAATTCAGCATGATAACCTCCTTAAAAAGCCAAGGAATCATTGAGACTAAGGTAATGAAAAAATTAAAAAAATATTACCACTTTCACAAGCAAATTGGGCATGACATAAATGATTAGTTCAATCTCTATGATGAAACTGAGAGCCTAATCATACAGGAACATCTCAAATAATATGTTGTTGCACCATGATTGAAGAGGGCAGAATCAACCAGACTCCTCATAGAGAAAGGTCTATTAGCCTAAAAACAGACGATAAAGGAAAGAAACTTTCCCTAGATAACCGTCTGCCCATTCAATGAGTAATTGGCATGATTATGAGAGATCCCATTACGGAGACTCAAAATCAGCAAAGAGATAGACATAGAGGAGGCTAAAGTCAACCAAAACCTTCCCAATAGAAATAATATTCCATTTATCCACCAGTACAAAGCCCATCTCCTTCACTAACAATGACCTGGACCATTTGAAAGGAAAAAGCATCAACCATAAAGCTAATTGTCCTATGGTAGTCTCCATTGAGATTGCCAACTTTGAAGTTATGAAGGTTTTGATCGATAATGGTAGATCTACCAATATCATCTTTTTCTCAACACTAAAAAGGATGAACTTAAGCTAGTTGAAATTTTAGCGTACCCCTTTGGTTGGATTCGGGGGGTTGAAAATCATACCAAAAGGTTCCATCAATCTCTCTACATTATTCGAGGAGATGCCCCATAAAATGACACTGATGATAAATTATCTAGTCATCAACGTTTTATTTGCTTATAATGTTATAATTGGTCAACCAGCTCTCAATAATTTTTGAGCCATTGTATCAACTTATTACATGAAAATCAAATTCCCAACTCCAGTAGGCATGGGCAAGCTGCTATGCAACATCAAGAAAGCCTAGTGATGTTACACCATTGCAGTCGAGTTGAGTGAGCAGAAGACTCAACTGCAATTAAAGACCTCAAGGGATGCCCTTGCAGCGAAATTTGAGGAGGGCCATGCCATCAAGAAGCGAAAGTTGAAAAATACTAGTGTGGAGCCCATCAAGGAGTTTAAGATGGTCGAGCTAGAGCCTGGGAACCCTGACAAGACCACTAGGATTGAAATAAATATAAGCCCCCATATGGAATGTCTCTTGGTCAATTTTCTATGGAGAAATATTGATGTCTTCGCCTGGAGGGCATCCAATATCTTGGGAATCGATCCCAGTGTAATTGTTTATTGCCTCAATATCGACCCTTCATTCAAGTCGATTAAATAGAAGATGAGAACCTTCAATGCCGAGAGAAGCCAGATCATTGAGGAGGAAGTCAAAAAACCTTAGATGCAAGCTATATTATAGAAATTTAATACCCATCTTAGCTTTGTAATGTTGTAATCGTTCCCAAAAATGAGAAACAATGGCGCATGTGTAACAATTTTGCCTATTTGAATAAAACTTGCCCTTAGGATCCTTACCCCTATCTAAGGGTATCACTAGATATTCATGGCCTCCAAAAATAGGGACAAAACCTTTTTTGCAGTACCCAATGGAATTTACTACTTTTTGGTCATACCTTTCAAACTTAAAAATGCTGGAGCAACCTACCAGATACTGATCAACTTTATGTTTAAGAATGAGATTAGTAAGTCTATGGAGGTTTATGTTGATGACATGATTGTCAAAATAGAGAAAGCCAAGGACCATCTGCTCGACCTCAACCACACCTTTGCCATATTATGAGTATTTAGTATGAAGTTAAATCTAAACAAGTGTACGTTCGGCATTCAATGAGGTAAATTCTTGAGCTATATAGTTAGTCAAAGGGGCATTGAGGCCAATCCATATAAAATTCATGCTGTACTAGACATTACCCCACCTCAAACAGTAAGAGATATACAGCGCCTGGTCAGAAGGGGTATAGCCCTTAGGAGATTCATCACCTGTTTGGCCGACAAGAACCTATCTCTCTTCAAAATTGTTAGAAATGCTAAGAAGTTAGAGTTTTGGTGGAATGAACAGTGTGATCAAGCTCTGGATGAATTAAAATAGTATTTGTCCTTGCCCCCCTTGCTCGTGAAGCTGGAGCTCAGAGAGGTACTACACATCTACTTAGCTGTCTTGAAAGTGTCGATCAGCTCAATCTTGGTTTTAACCAGGGCGAAAAACCATCAACTAGTTTACTATTGTAGTAAGGTGCTCCAAGGACCAAAACATAATTACCTGAAGATTGATAAGTTTGCCCTAGCGTTAGTCACTATAGCTCGGAAGCTGCGAGCATACTTCTAGTCCCATACAATGATAGTACTAACAAACTAGCCATTAAAACAAGTACTCTCAAAGCCAAACACATCAGGGAGGTTAACAAAATAGGCCATCTAGTTAGGAGAATTTGATATCACCTTTCAACCTAGAATAGCCATCAAAGCATAGGTTTTGGCCAACTTCATCGCCAAGCAGGTCGATCTCCCTAAAAAGAGCAACAAAACTCCTCTTGTTTAGACTTTACACGTCGATGGATCATTGATCATGTCAAGAGGGGGAGTAGGAGTGGCTCTCCATTCCCCATCAGCAAAAGAATATAATTTTGCGATCAAACTTAATTATGCAATCACCAATAACAAGGCTAAGTATAAGGCCCTCCTTGTTGGGATAAGGATAACACTCGACTGAGGAGTTGAGCACCTAGCAGTAATCATAAACTCCTAGTTGGTTGTGAAATAAGTTGAAGGAAATTTTGAGGCTAAGGACTCAAGAGGTTAGAAAACTACAACAGTTATTCAAAAAATTCATTCTCAGCTAGGTACCTCGATCTGAGAACGAGTGCGTGGATGCCTTGTCCAAATTTGCTAGCTTGACTAGAGGTACAAAAGACATGACAATAACATTTTTGGTTGCTAACAGAACATCAGTGGGCACCCTTAAAGAAAATTTGGTGGAAAGCATCGAGGAGAAAATTCACTCATGGCAAGATCTAATAAAACTCTACTTAAGTCACGATATGGTCCCCGAAGACAAAAATGAGGCACTCGCCTTCGAGGACTAGCCACCAAGTTTGCACTCAACGAACATGGCCAGCTCTATAAAAGGTCGATCTTTGGACCACCCCTAAGGTGCCTAGATCTCGATCCCGATCCCGACTAGGCTTATGAAGTCTTATGGGATATCCATTCAGGCATGTGCAAAAACCATTCAAGAGGAAGATCCATTGCCCATAAAATCATCAGATATGGATATTTTTGGCTGACTCTACTAAAAGATGCTATTGGTTTTGCTGGAAAGTGTCCATCACGTCAAGTCCACTTGAACCTCCCACACCAACCTACTATACCTATGGTCAATGTTCATTTCACTTAGCCATTCGACTAGTAGGGGATCGATATTTTGGGATCATTGCCAAAGATGATGGATCAGAGAAAGTTCATAATTATGGCAATCGAGTACTTCACCAAATAGGTCGAGGATGAAGCTGTTCCAAAAATAACTAATGCGGCTATCAAGAGTTTTATCTAGAAAAATATTATCTCCTTAAGATCCTCATTTTAGATAACAGAACGCAGTTTTAGAGCAGAAAAACCCAAGTTGGTGCGAGGCCTTAGGAATCACCTAACACTTTACATCAGTGGGTAACCTTCAATCGAATAGCCAGATAGAGATAACGAACAAAATAATCCTTGACTATTTGAAAGCCAGGATACAAGGGACCGAGTTGAGTTGGGCAGATGACCTCCCTAAGGTGTTATGGGTGTATAGGACCGTATAACCATGGGTTATAGCCCTTATAATTTGGTATACGATTCTAAAGCAGTCATCTCCTCTGAACTCATACAACACAGAGCTCAAGTAATCCACTTCAACCTAATCAGAAACACCTCAGAAAGAAAACTCGATCTGAAGATAATTAATGCGTGGAGATAAGAAGCTTATAACACTATGTAATGCTATAGATCAAAGATGGCGAAGAACTATAATAAAAGGGTCAAATCGTATCGCTTTAAGGTTGGGGACTTTATTCTCAAGAAGGTGGAGGTATCCAAAAATATTGGCAAACTTGACCCAAAATGAGAGCGGCCTTATATGTCATGAAGGTATCAAAGCACAATGCCTATCAACTTGCTAACATTGATGGAGACGAGCTCCCTCACCCATGGAATGCTATCAACTTGAAGAAATTCTATGTATAAGAATGTGTTATAATCATCTTTATATTCTGTGATATAAATAAAGTTTTAGCAACACTACTATTATTCACTTGTAATGTTACAACCAGGAACACTCCCATCTACCTCGCGTAAGCTAAAGTTTCAAGTCGGCTCCATAGTTGACCTAAAAGCAGCTTCAAGCTAGCAAAGTAAGGCTTCTAAGCCAAAGTTTCAAGTCGATCCCATAGCCAATCTAAGAGTGGCTTCACACTGCGAATTTAAGGCTTTTCAACCTAAACTATGTAGTCGGTCCCGTAGTCAACCCAAAAGCGGTTTCACGCTACCAATTCAAATCTTTTCTGCCCATACTATGTAGTTGACCCCATAGTCGACCCAACAAATGGCTTCATGCTACCCAATTATAGCTTGTTAGCGCCAATCCTATAGTCTATCAATGAATTAGCTCCCTGTTGCAAACTTAAGAAACCTCAAATTCGACCAGAGTAATGAAATGCAACTATAAAGTTGAAGAAAATTTTAAAATAGAATGTCAAAATATTTCAATGTGATCATGTATATCTCTACAACAGTAACCTCAATCGACAGTAAGGTTGTTAAGGGGTTCATGTTAATTAATTTGGTTATCAACCACACATTTATGATAAGAAAGTTGTATTTGACAAGAACATTGTAAAAGAATCAATTATATATTGAAGAAGTTAGCTTATACTTCATTAAACCAAACTGTCGATTACAAACTTGAAGTTAAAAAAAAGAAGAAGAAAAAAAAGATTACAAAGGTGCAACATTGCCCACAATGGGCAACCACAATCTTAGAAGGCAGAACCACAATCTTAGAAAATAGGAGTTTCAACTTTGGCTCGTCCCATCACATTTCTCCTGACTTGCCTGGGCACCCTCATCTTAGTTGAGCTCGAGCATCACTGATGCGAAGGGAAAAATTGCTTATGCTGGCTATGAAGGCCCTACCACATCGCCCATAAAGTCAGTTAAGCACAACAAATACTGGGTGACATCGACTTGTCCGTCCCTGATTTGAAAGACAAACTCATTAGTAAAGGTGAACTCTCTCACAAAAGCAGCAAGCCTCCTCTCAACCTAGGCCTATCTTTGATGAGTAGCTGTCATTGGCTTGATTGGAGCTTTTATTGCAGTACTCTCTTCCACGCCCTCCTTGACTAGGTTCTCCTCGGGCTCGAGATAATATTACAATTTCTCATCCAAAATTGAGCTTATTCTATCTTTGTCCTTAGCCTGAAAGGCATAGCCCAAGTACTTATGTTGCTTGACTGCTTTCTCAAATGATATGCAGGCATCATCGATCAAGAAGATCATGCTAGCATCTTGGAAAACTAAGCCGAGCATAAACTGTTCTACTATCTCCCTTTATATCAAAGAGAGCTTCCGAAAGAACACTACTCGGGCCTCCTCGAGCGTAGCTTTATGACCAACTATTTGACTAGAATCGTAGCTCACTTGCAGGTTTAGTTGAGCCTTTTTCAACACCAAATCCATTCGACTCCTTTCTTGCACAGCCTCAACCAGCTATTGGTCTTTCATACTGAGTTGCTCTCGGAGGTCAGCCGCCTCTTTGGTCAGCTGGTCAACTCGAACTTGGGATAATTTAAGCTGAACCTTGAGAGTCTCTAGGTCTTTTCCTTCTCACAGTTGCTCCCAGTTAGCCAGAGCCAGCTCTGACCTTCGATAAAAATGATTCCCAAGCTGGCTCACCTAAAATAGAAGTTATCATTAAATAGTGTAATCATCTGAAGGTAGCATTCGATGAGAAAATAATCAACCTTACACTTACCATATTGTAGTGGTATGCCAGAGCCCTGATCATGCCAATCTAGCTCAGGTTCATGAATTTTCTTTAATCAAAGGTAAATAGTTCAGCCACCATGCATTTGAATGCATTGGGGCCCATCGACCCCGATGATATGATCGAGCTTGAATTCATCATCTCCATTATTGGATCAATCCCCAATTGAAGCCATGACAACCTAAGTATTTGAAATAAAACACCCATCACTGCACTTGCCGAATAGGTTATAAGCCATGGTTGCCTTTTGTTTACCTTTGTCGCCTATCATCCTCTTGGGCACATGGCCTCCTTACTCGGCTATCTACCTCTTGCCCCAACCCATTGGTTGCTGTGAAACTCTTCCACTAGTTGAGTGGAATGAGGTACTTGTTCGATCTCTAGGACAGCTGGGGCGATGGTTAAAGGTGCTGCAGCTATCAGTGAAGCTCTACTTTATTGAGTGGCTACTCGACGGCGCTCTTCATTCCTTGGCCAATACCTCTTGCCTTGCATGAGTTATGATTTCTTCTCGATCTACCAATAGAAGACAATCTAAGAAGCAGTTAAAACTGAGCAGAAAGATGTGAAAATACACAATTATCGCAATCAAGAAGAATTTCTACCTAGTTGGTCACTTACAGGAAAGTTTAGGTTAGTCGGCGTCAAGCCAACTAATACTGAACATTTCTCTTCAATCAGTACCGAGGCCTCAATTTGGTCAAACTCGACCAAGTCCTGAAAAAAGGTATTGGGCCAGCTTAGGGTTTGGTTTCCTGGCATCTCAACATGCCTCCTCCACCACCCTCTGGGAATATTAAAGTCTATAGGCCCTCAAACATATAAATAATATTTTTTTCACTCTTAGCCATATGATGAGGTTAGGGTGATTAAGAACTTTTTATGCGAATGTACCATTGGTAGTAGAACCCAAACTCCTTAGTGCTACCCAACTTTCAGGACATGGAAAGATGAAATAGATTTGAAAAATTAGCAAAAGAGGTCAGCTTGCAAAATAAGTGCATCAGTACGGCAAAACTATACACCGTGGCAAAATAATTGGGTAGCAGTTGCATTATGCAAACTTCTAGGAGGTCGATTATGGTAGGTACAAGTAGAGACCTAAGTCTACACCTAAATCTCTCCTCAAACACTATAATACACCCCCTCAAAGGTTAGTGCATCCTACCCCATTACCCAGGCACCAAAAGCTCAAAGTCCTCAATAATATGGCAAGTTTCCAAATCTATACTAAGTCAGCAGGGATAATCTTGGAAACTATCTCACTGTAATGGTTAGGTGTGAACAATCGACCACGCAATGCTGGTGCTTCACTAAGCCAGCCTCGCCCCTAAAGACAACTTTCTCATCACTCGAGCTGCTAGAGGTTGAGCTATTAGATGTGCTCTCATCCCCAACATCCCTATGGAATTGTGCAACTTAGGACCTAGTGTCTTCACTATCTGACATGCTTGACATGTTTAAAACACAATTAAAGGAAAATAGAAACTAAGAAATAAACTTACAGGTTTTTGTTGAAGAGCTCCAAAATATGGAAAGGAATTAAGGGCTCTAAATGCAAGAATTGACCAGATCGAATGCAATAAAGGTGTAAAATGAATATTTTACCGTACTTATGTATAGGCATTCAAACGCGAGAACCCAAACGGCAATGATAATTACATCGCTGTAACTTGACACTTCATGTGGCTCAATGTACCAAAATCATTAAACGCACCAAACCTTGGTTGAGTATTCAAAAACCCTGATCAAGTATTCAAAAATATTGGTTGACAGTTCAAAACCCCAATCAAATGTCCAAAACCATCAATTAACTATGTATACTCCCTGCTCCTTCTCATTGACAAGCTCAATTAGAACCACGAGTAAGGGGAACTCATGATATGGGATAGCCCAATAGTTATCGACTCCATTGAACACTTCCAGGCTTACTTTCTATCTGAAGCCCAACTACACTTCCAAACCCAGCTTGGCTAAATCGTATGATCAACCACTTTCTCTGGTCAACCATTTTTATTGATCAATCACCATTGATCAGAGTGCTCACTTTGGCATTGAATCGTATCCCTGTTGCATTCAATGCTCTAATAGTTAGCGTGCCTCCGCATTAATGGCTTATGCTACCCCAATGTCACATCTGCTACCAATTATGTCAGGGGGTGCACCTCCAGAATACTATTTTGCCAAGAAAGCAAGAGATGATGCCACCTGAAATAGTACAGAGATGAAGAATGACCTATAGCTCCCAAATAAGGACAAAAACCCTCTACACTTAATAAGGGCATTTTAGACATATCATCCACCTAAAGAAGGCTATAAATACCCCATTGCTAGCCACCCTCTAGGTATGTCATTTTTACTATATGTTCTTACTCTACTACTTAATTCTCTTACTTGATTAGTACTAATTTGAACGTCAAAGTGCCTTAATTGAAGGTACCTCGACTAGTCTGACGTTTGCTAGTGATTTCAAATCTTAGCCCAAGAAGATATCACTGTTGGATTATTCGACCTCCTAGATCAAATTAGCCCAAACACAACTTAATCTAGTAAAACAGCTTTCAATTTTATCAACTGTTATTAGAATTACAATTTTTTTCAACTAACACTCGATTCTTATACTAATGTGTAATAATTTATACGTAATGTCTCTCTCAAAAAACTAATATATACATAATGAAATTATCATTATAAATTTATTAGAAATAAAGTATTAATAAATATAGTAGAAGTATGTAATAATATTCCAATTAAAAATTGAACACTTTTTAATATATAATTTATTATAAATTATGAATATATTAATAAATAAATAAATAATGTCTTAATATATTAGTTTTTGATATTTTAATAACCATTAAAAATTAATAAAAAAAAATGAAAATGTCGAACCTAAATTTGTTATAATTAATGGGTTTAAGTATAAACAAGTCTTACATAATATATATGAAACTTGCATGAATAAATTTAAAATAAATTTCATTCGTGAGGTAAATATGTTAGTTGGGCATTATTACATCTGAGGAATAGTCAAATAGGAATGTATTGTACTAGTCGAATACATTTTTTAGGAACTAAACAATTTTCTACCTAAGTGGGAAATGCAATTATAAACATTTGAACAAAATTTGCCAAGTGAACTAATGAATATGTGCTTATGTAATATGTAGTTTTGGTAATTATGTTTGTCATGATGCTTGTGTTATTTGTAATTTATTATACTATTTCAATAAATTGTTGGCGAGATGGCACAAACGATTATAATTTCTATCTATGTGAACATCAATTGGAATTAAGAACATGTTGTTGTACACAAATGGAATCATGTTCACACTGCAATCACCATAGTCAAGGTGAGGATGTTGTATGGTGTAAGCAAAATGAAACGATCTTTATCATGCTTATGTATGATGAAGTCCTTAAAGGTAGTGCATACGGAGCAAAATTCTTGCCTTTCTAGTGAATTGATTTGATGGTAAAGATGGAAGTGCCATGTTCATAATATGACTATTTTGTCAAATGAGTTTAAAGAAAAAATGGAAGGTTCGGAGATAAGTGGAAGCAGTACCACAAATGGCTTACAACTAATAGGCAATTTGGGTAGGATGACGAAAACAACATTTTTATGGCCTCAGATGAGTGTTGGGCAAGGTGGCTAGCGGTGCACGGGTTTGTTTTTATAGTTTTTGTGATGTATTATTTAATGAGTCTCACATACTTAAATTAACATTATCATCACTAACCTTTCCATTGAAATGTAAGTTAATTCTAGAGATACATCTTTTTTTTTATCAAAGTCATTGCACCACTACAAAGAGCTTACAACTATTGGTGTGCCTACTACTACTATGGGTTAGATGGCAAGGGTATCGACCTAGGACACTGGGCCCAGAGGTCAATGTTGCTAGAGGATGAATATTTTGGGAATAGTTTAGATGACGTCCATAACATAAGAGATGATTATAATGACACTGGATATTCATCACCTCCAACTTCCTAGGTCCCCCGACCTCAATTTGGGCCATCCTTCTCTACCTCCATGTCCTACCATTAGAAAAAAAAATTCATGATCTAGTGATTATTTCTACCATGCACTCTTTTCCTCGAGCTAATGAGGTTATTACTTCGAAGAGTGATCCTAACTCAATAAGCATGAAAGAGATGTGTGTGTAAAAGTTGAGCAAGTGTCTCAATATGCCTGATGACCTACTGTATACTATGAAATTAGAGGACTTGATCTATCATAAGATGTTCCTTTCCTTCTTTCCTTCCTTCTCGACCGTAGACGTGGCTATTTGGAGACACTTCTATAACTGTCTATCTGCCTAGTTGATATGCACATATGCTATGCTATTATAATGTTTAGTTGCACTCTTATTATTTTCTACTTTTTCTTGTTATGACATAAATTTAATTTATGTGTGTTTGACTTTGTATGCCGCAATTTTATCTATAATATCATCCGTTATTAATTAGTTTGCTTACAATTATTGAATACTAGTAAATGAATATCAACAACATTGACCATTTTAAATTTTCTTAGATTGAAATTTTGGTATGAATGGATGACAAAAACAATGGAAGTGTACCTAATATAATGGACAATGTATTGGACAACATCCAAAATGAAAATACTAGTGTTGTAAAGAGAAATCTAAATAATGCATTCAGAGGTTTTCTATACGTGCACCAGGCATCCCCTTGCTCCTTTGAGAATCAATTGAGAATACCATTCAGGGATTTGCGATATTACAACGTAGATTGTTAGATTGAGTTGCTCCTAGGACACGATAGTTATTTCTTCAAACTATTGATGATGAGTACAGATATATTATGTTTGCTTTATGCTAAGAGACCGTGGCCTAATTATAGAACACTAACATAATAGGATTATGATTGAGGAGAGTATTGATGCATTCATTCAAATGGTTGCCATGCATTACTATCACAAAAATAGGGCAAAGAGATTCCAGCATTTCATTAAGATTATATCATGGCACGTGAAGCATTTCTATGATGCTTTATGTTGCTTGGAACCTAAATACATATGCCCTCCAAATTTTAATACAGTATCAAACTACATATGACATAACAGAAACTTGTATCCATATTTTAAGGTAAATCACCACTTTATTCTATTACATGTCCGTTACATAGTTATGTGACTTATTCTACAATCTTTGCGAATAAGATAGCATGGGAGTGATTGCTTGCACTATTACATTAGCTATTATGGTGCCTGCATTACACCCCATGTACTCTTGTAATTAAGATCTAATGCTATTATTCATGGCAAAGACAGAAAGGAATTACAGCCATTGGTTCTACAGTTGCCTATTATGTGGAAACCATTGAGGCACGATCATTTGGGCAAAGAATTAGAAACATCATTGTTCCTAATCCTCTCACACACAGTCATGTGTGAATGGTTCACAGACACATATCCTCTTCCATTTCATCTTACATACTCATAGACTTATCCGAGGGTGCTTCATATAGGGGTCCCAACCACACATCCATATTGGTTGGCCATTCAAGCCGTGCACCATGTCATCTTAGTACTCCAGTTGGATGAATGATATGCACATACATTTCATTTGTCTTTCTTATTGTCATGCTCGTACTACTTATTCGTATTGTTGGCTTCTATTGGAAATGTATTTGTATTGTACAACACTTATAACATTACATATTTTGGTTCACTTATGGTATTATGCATATGGAATATAAAAAACTTCTTCTTTTTCTATCATGATTATAATGTGTGTGAAGCACAACTATAGACGGTTTCTGTTATATTTGTTTTAATGTTCATTATTTTACTTCATTGTCATAAGCAAACACAATCACAGGTTTTGTTTGAAAGACTGACATATATAAACATAGTAATGTTGCAATAACTATATCAATACTCCATTTCAAGTATGCCGCCTTCCATGCATAACCAATTGATGGATGGGTTTTTCCATGATCCGTTCTGGATAGAGGAAGAGAAGATAAAATTACTGTAGATCATGATGGCTACTACGAATACCAGTGATCTCTAACCACGAAGTCAAGTTGTTATTGTGCAATGACCTTTCAGTACAACTATCCCACAAGTTTGGGAGGGAGGTCATAGTTCAAATGGTGAGGATTAAGATCAAATAGCTATGCAAGCGCTACTTCTCATTTATTGACTACACATTTATTCCAGGGGTGCACCACAACCCCACTACTAATATAGTGAGAGTCGATAGGTTGTATTGGGAGCATATACAACATGTATCTATTCTCTTTATATTTGTCTTTCTATTGTGATGCATACATATTTTCCGATATGTGTAATAAGGTATTATATGTAATAAGAACATATTGCTTAACATTATTTAACACACATAGGAGAGCGCTAGGCAGTGACTTTTTTGGCTTGGGGGAGAGCCACTATACATCCAAGTGGGATATATTTTCACATACAGACGCCTATCGACTTGGATGGTCATAAGGGAGAGATCATCACACTGATTGTCATATCAAACCCAACGATGATCTTGCCCCCGCTCCGCCTATGGTACACCTTCTCTCCCTCTATTCCTCATGCTCTTGAATGTAATCATCTGCAATCCATATAGGTTATTCAACTAAGTGACTCCTAGGGCAACATGGTTGTGCTGACTTCTCATGAGGGTACATATGAGAGCACTGCGAGTCACTCTTAGCCGATGTAGCTGACATGGGAGGTGGTTGGAAGAATATATGATGATCTTCCACTGGATATTGTTTGAGTGGTTGTTATGTTTCTTATTTTATTATATATTCAACTTTAAGTACTTTGATTAGACAACTTTTACTTTTTCTATTATTAGTACTCTGACACTATAAATTTAAATTGTGGTCTTTTTAGTGTGCTTTATGTGCCTTTTTCGTTTAAATATATCAATGAATTTAAGCACAATTTATTTTTTATATATAATTAATTCATAAAATACAATTATATTTCCATATAATTTATTAACATTTATATAAATTTACTCGACAATAAATAATAAATACATTTTGTAATCTCGTATTGATATATATATTACTATTAAAAATAATTATCTGCATAATAAAATTAAAGTATACCTATATTACATTGTTTACATAAAATTATTTTCATTATTTACAATTATATTTCCACATTATATTTTCATTATTTAAATGAAATTATTTTCATATTATAACTAGTCAGACTTAATATTTTAATATTCAAAGATAAATTATTTTACAATATAATTATGTACACATATAATTTAATATTTAAAAATTAATTTGGTTTCTAAATATTTAACTGTATAAAAGTGTAATTTTAACTTTAAATTTTTTAAAATGTTAATAAAATAAATTATTACATTAATTCAATATTAAATTTTATTATTTATGGTATGGGATATTTTAGATTATGTTTTATTAATGTTAATTTAATCTACAAGAAAGTATATATAAATATTATATAATATTCATTACATATAAAAACTCATACCTTACAATCAGTCAACATCTCATAAGTTTTTCTCATAAAAAATCGCATAACCAAACACCATCTCACAACTTTTTCTAGCAAAAAATATTATAATTAATCGCCATCTCACAACTTTCACGTCACATCAACCCCACTTACTACATTTTTACCTAACAAAGAATCACTCTCTCTTCAAAAAATTTTCTATCTCACAAACACAAAATCTCACTATTCTCTACTAGGAATGAGAAATGAGAAATGAAATCATAAGCAATCACAACCTTAGGAGTTGCCCTTGAGTTTATTTCTTGCAAATTTTAGAAATTTTTTTTGAATATAAATAGGGGTAATTCAAACATTTTCTAATTTAGAAAAAGGAAAAAATTTAATTAGGGTGAGTGAGTATTGCTCCTAGCAATAGAGGGAGGTAAATTGTTAATTTAAAAATATTAGGAAATTTTGCATCAATTAGACACTTTACAAGGGGTAAAAATATATTTAACCCTTTATAATTGTTCAATGGCATTTCTAAAAAATGTTTGACATTTTCAATTGTTAATGGTCCGGAAGACGATCCAAAAATTGAAGATGGGCAAAATATACGTAAGACTATAATATAATAGCTTTCAAATTATTGTAGTACACATGGTTTCCCTCAACTACTTAATTATTTATTTTAAATATCAGACTATTACTTTAAATGTGATTGAATAACATTTTCTGAAAGTACCTCGGATAGGACAGACACCACCTCAAAAGAGACAAAAGGAAAAGTAAAAATTTTTGATTGATTATGGGCTTTTTTTTGTAATTTTCAGATTTCCCATTTGATCATTCATCTCACCAATTTGTTGGAATAAATGATTGTTGATGACTTGTCGAGTCAAGTCATAACTAACATCCTGAGCTTTGGATCCTTACTCATTATAGATTTTTTTAGATCTCATTTTATTATTGATGCCACCAAAGTGATGAAGCAAATGATTACGTAATGATGGATAGTTGAATTGAGAATGTTAGCATGCTAGCACCTAAATACCACCGCAAGGTTCATCTTAACAAATATTTACAAGGAAACCAAACCCGCAGTAAATGTCGCAGTGACATTGGCAAAAAACACAAAACGGCCCCTTGAAAATAAGCCAAATCCAACCCCAAAATTCACTTTGCATTGATATACGACTCATTTAGGTCAAGAATCTTGAGATTATCCAGTCACTAATGAAAAATGAGCCCTGAACAAACATACACCAGAATGGATGACCACAAAAATTATAGGCATCACTTTATCTCAAAACAAGAAACTAAAAAGAAATAAATTTCAACCAATCAACATAAAAATGGAGGAAGCAAACTCTAAAGGTCGCCTGTAAATACAAGAGACATATGGAGACTCAAGAGACACTGGAGCTGATAATCAATCCCTCCACATGTTCCCACACAATGATGCCATAACAATACTACAAATCTGATAGCCAAAAGTAAAGCCACTATTGCTTGCACTCCAAAGGCGTCTCACCCTGCTGCTGCCCATCACCATCAGTTTGGCTTGCACGGGAAAGAAAATGAAAAAGATCAAATAATTAAGGGAATAGAGGATCACACCTTGTGCACAGTTGGTGATTGTGGATTGAAAATAACAGAACACGTTAAAATCAGTGATGTGCCAAATTATTGAGCAGGCATAAAATGTAACATGCAGGCGATAAGCATATAGCATCATATATTCTTTTTTCTGGCCTTGCTTTCATCTTCATCCTCCCCATCGTCGTCAGCTTCCTCATCATCTTCATCGTCTTCTTCGTCAAGGTCATCACCATCTTTAATATCATCATATATTCTTCCTGAGCTGCCTCTCCCATAAACCATGATACAGCATGAGGAATAATTTTGTCTCGAATAGCAGACCTATTAAAAACAATTTCACACATTTTACAATTATACAACAAGCAAGTCTAAAGATAGATCATATAAAGAGCCAAAGCAAGCAATATGTAACACAGTGGATAACCCTTTGTTTTTCTCATGCTAGTGACATCAAATATTTACTCACCCACTGTCATAATCTTGTACCATCAAATTTTGGAGCTCTTCAGCCTGTCATTTAACAGAGAGAAATCCTTAAAATCCAAATCACATAAAATAAGAGATCTCCTAAACAAAATAGTTCATTCTTACAGTATCTTCATCAATATCATCATCCTTGTTAGCAACCTAGGGTGGGCTAAAGAAGTTGAAGAAACTTTCACATTGTTCAATTTTAGTAATTGGCTTGGCATTTTTGGACCTTTACTTAGGCTTTTTTTTTTAGAATCTTTTGCGCCAAACATTTTTCGAGATACCACTCTATCTCAGTCCTACAAAGTAAATTTTAAAGTAAGAAAAAATTTCTAATAGTAGTTTGTAGACCGATTCAAAAATATGAAAGAGAGAACTGCAATAATTGAGAGATTGGAAATGTAATTACCCAATTGCTTTCTCTAAAATAGGTTCATCTTCATCGATCATGTGATAACTTTTAGTCAGTACAGAATTTTTGAAGAATGGATTAGTGTCATAATAAAATTCAAGCTTGGATCCCTTTGGATTTTCAACTCTGGACCACTTTATATATCTATGAGTAATTTGAGAGCCTCTTCATCACACGCAGAAATCTGGCTCCAACATAAACACAATTAACAAGGTTGTGAAAACTGTAAATCAAAAAGAATAGTTACCTATTCTTCTTAAAAGAAGGGGAAAAAAAATAATAATATGAACAAGAATTCCCAGGAGAAACAGACCTCTTCAGCCAGAACCTCATTGTTCTTCATTGCAGTCAGTCAGAAATTTGGAAATCCTTTCCCTGCATAACTTATAAAGTTTAAGCATATCCAGTCCTATCATAAAGACATAGTGTTTAATTGATATCACAACATACCCTTGGATTATTTGTCTGCTTGATTTGTTGGCTCTGCATCAGTTACACCTCCTTCAACTTCAATTACACCATTTACAATTTCATATCTCTGCACATTTTCAACACAATTGAAGATAGAAACATGGAACAAGGGCACCCCTTGGTTAGAAAGAAAAGTTACAAACTTTCAAATGCACAAGCAGTCCCACCTTGGCATAAAGTAGTTGATACAGCTTCTGGTACTTGACTTCAAGTGCTGTTCTCTCCTTAAAAAACTTTGCCTCCAAATTATCATGTTGAGCCTATAAAGTTTAGTGCTTATCTATATTTAGTAGAAATCCAATTTGAAAGGCACATTAGCCGTAGAGAAAGAAATGAAGAGATCAAACCATCATCTAAACACACATCAAAGACCATGTCAACACACAATACATTTTAGAATCTACTTTTTACATTGATCTAAACTGGACAATAAATACGAGGAGGGAGACAAAGAATGAAAATCAACATATGCATGCATTCATTGTCCAAAAGATCCATTGCAGCAGCTAGCAAAGCAATCCAACACTTTTACCCATTGAATGGTTTCAAAAGCCAAAAGTTATGATTTTTTCACATGAAAAAGACCTTGACTCATCAATACTAAGACACCTAGAAATTACACATATCAAAATAGGCATTAATCTTAGAATTAGTCACCCTAACATTCCAAAACAATTATTACAAATAAATTCCCACAAACTTTCTTAAACCATAAGAATCACACTCCTTCCAACTTTTAACAATAGAAACCCAACTTGTTTCTATAAATTAATCATATTTCCAATCACAGGCATCATATACAAATTCCAAGTTCATGCTAAAAGAAAAAAAGCTACGATACAGCCAGGGGTTAGAGCACATGTTTGAATTTACCTTAGCGCATCAACATGTTTTCTGACATTAAGGGACAAACTCTCAAGCACATCCGAGTGCTTACAAGCAAGATCCTAAAGTTAATTCTACATAGCCAAAGAAGTTTTAATCAAAACACAAGGAATAAAAGGAATAGAGAACTAACCTTGAGAGCATTGACAAGGTCAGCTCTATTCTCTGCATTCAGTGCTACATAATAATAAGCAATCAGCTAAAACCAAAAATCAAATTCTCAACCAAATCAATTTAAGGTCTTTGAGGATGGGAATTGCGCTGACCAGTGCAAAGATCAGCTACGTTGAAACTCCCATTGTTGCTGTCCAATCTCGTGAGGGCTGCCAACCAGAAACCCTAAGAAAGAGAAAACAAAAGCCCTGCGAAGAGGTGCAAGCAGGGGAAAAGAGCGAGAATAACAAAAAGACCAAGAAATGGAGTGGCAAAACCTATCATCGGGAAAGTATTTATGGGAGGCTCTATGAGGGCGTGTTTGGTACTTCTTGTTGTGGGCGGTTTTTTAAGTTTTTGGGTGCTCATTGGGTCAGTTTTCGCGCCCATTTTGGACTGATAATAATTGACTTGGTTTTTGACCAACAAAATCTTCTTTGTCGTTGAAAAATATTCCTAGGCTAAAAAATGAACGTCATATCACGTATAGTTCACCACTAAACTTGATTTATTATCAAATATTGATAAATAATTTTATTCATTTATTTTAGATGTATTCTTATTGCTTGTTAGACATAGCAAATGTTATAATTTAGACATTTTCTAATATAAAAATTGTGCAAAGTTTATTTCAGCTAGAAATTCTTATTTTGGGACGTTAAAAAAAAAGATGAGAGCAACTTATAATGCCCACGTTATAATGCTCTTGTTTTCTTTTCTCTTTCAATGTCTTTGAATAAGACCAGCTATTTTTTAAAATTTAATTTTATTATTGAAGTAATGATATTGTTGAAAATTAATTTGAAAATTTTGACTTTGATCAATTATTTTATGTAGGTTATATTTAATAACTATGGAATATTCTATCTTAAAATAATTAAAATTAGTTTCAGATAACTTAAAATACAAAATACATTATATTCAAGAAAATGGTTTGTTAAAATGAAAAAAAAAAATAGAAAGATAAAAATCATTCATCACAAATTGAAAATTATAAAGAAGAGACATAATTATAGAAAATGACAAATGACTTTTACAAAAGACATGACTATAAGGAAAGAAATGATTATTTTTTATTATTTTCCGCAAGAATTGGACAACAATAAATATGAAGTAAAGAATAAGCCACTTAAAAATGACTATTACCTTGTCCAATATGCAATTTTTGAATTTTTCAACATATATGAATGAGAAATTGAAGTAAAGAATAAACTACTCAAAAATAGTATGATTTGTTAAATAGAAAAGGCAGAGAATGAAAAGTTATTCATCTAAATTGAAATTTTGAAAAAATAAATATAATAGTACAAAATGGTAGATATGACTCTATACTGTCAATATATATATGTATATATATATATATA
>JACGDI010001560.1:232391-248261 GCA_014898725.1 Jacaranda copaia | reverse complement strand
AATTTGTGTGAACAATTAGAAAATTAATATGATTCATATTGTCCATTAATTTGAAGTAGGAAAATAGAAGGTTAGTTTATTGATTGAAAACATAAGAAGGTGAAGAGTCATTCATATCAAATTGAAAATTAGATCCAAGAGATATAATTATACAAAAAGATAGATCCAATTACATACTTTACAATAAACATGCATACAAAATTAAAGCCAAGAATAAGTTGTTTGAAAATAATATCATCTATAAAAATGGAAAACTAAGAACATGAAAAGTCATTCATTCCAAATTGAAAATAAGAAAATAAACATAAATATAACTTATAAAAGAACAAACATGACCTCATGAAAAGAGATGATTTTAAGGAAGTCATGACTATTTCAGTCAGTAACTTCCCCAACAATTGCGATTTTCTATATAGTCAAGAATAACAAACATGTCGGCCAAATCTGTATTCTTATGACGGATACATTTGTTCAACGAATAGTTTTTAGTAGACATATCTTTTCAATGAATTCCTTTTCAATGGTTATATCCATATCCAAATATAACCTTTCAATGATTATAAATAGATTTCTTGATGTTGCATGGAAACAGAGTGAGACCATTTTCAATAGACAATGAAATGTGGTTTTTTTCCTCTGGAATGTGCATAGAGAAATCTCTGTTTATCAATAATTCTTGCAAGTTCATGGTTTTGCTGCTAGTCATGTTTCGGTCAAGTCCCTTTCGAGATTTTGTATTTATAGTCTTTTGTCTTCATGAGCTTGAATTGTCTTTGGGCTCTCTAACCTTTCTACTTATTTGAATATTTTAATTTATAAGGCCATCTTTAATTAATTTATCAAATTTCCCTTATAATCAAAATTATCAACATGCATCATTAAGCCCCACTAATTTCAATAGGAAAATTTTAATTTCATATCGAAAGTATAACATAAAGTATGTTAATTCATAAAAAAGATATTATTAATTTGATTAATTATTATTAGTAGAATTAAGTTAATCATATAATATATTAGGAGACTTGCTAAAGTTTAATATAGTATTCATCTAGGGTTTTAGATGAAATTCATGTATCAGACATTTAGAGGCTTAAGAAGGCATTACTTCATAGCCATTGAGGGACTTAGATAAATTTTTAGTGTTGTTGTGTCATTGATGAAAGAGTCATGTGTGATGGAGTTGCATTATAGTTTGAGTTCTAAGGCGAGCTCCCTTAGAGGAATGTGTTTGTGCTCATTCAAGGATGCATTGACAGTTTTATACAAAAGTTCTTGGTGCTGCACTTACTCATTTATTACAAACATAAGTGGGTGCTCATTCTTTTGACGAACGTGGCCCTTAGTTTTTCTTGTGACAAAAAATAGCATAACGTCATGGGAAGGCTTAACAAAATTTCTCAAGAATGAGATGTGTATCTTTAAGAGCATTGAGGACTTCTTTCTAAGGTTTGCACTTTGCAAGCGACTCAGAAGACTCCATTAGAATATTTCATGCTTAGGCAAACTTTGTCAAGTATTGACTCCCAATGGGTATTTCTTAGTGTTGGCAAGTAGTAGGTTCTGTCTAACAAACTTAGAATTATGTAGACTTTACTCTATGTGAACTCTAAAGTTTCACTAGGCTTTCCATTTTAGAGTCCCTCAAATCTGCATTGGAGAGTTTTGCGTTGTTCCAAGCACTTAAGTATGTTCTCAACCTTGTGAAGTTATCTTACTAAGCAGAATAAGCCTTCAAGATACTTCATCATCTTTTATCTCGGGTATCTGCCAAGCAGGCGTTGTTGTCACTAGCAGCTTCAGTGATGTTGAGCTTGTTTATGTTGATGGGGGCTTTTAGATTATCTCACAAAGGTGTTTCTTTAATAGTTCTTTGGGATGCACCACCGCATCATGCCATTCTTTGTGACTTTAGAAGGTTCATATTAAAAAAGATAATACTTTATATACTAATAGTTTTTTCACTTGGCATGACAATACTTGTTTATCGAGAGTGTCTCTTAATGAGTTTCCTCAAGAGGACTCACAGCAATTATGGGTCATCCTTGTTCTTCTTTTAATGGCTAAGTATTAGTTTGCCACAAAGTGGCATCTACATGCTCATTATTGTAGGACTTTACATCTTTGTTGTGAGAGTTAGAGTATTGTCCTACTCTTCCTAGCACTGAGCTTCTTGAATTGTTTGAGACTCTTATTGATTTTACGGCATTAAATACTCTTACTTGGATGTGGATGAGGCTACCTTAGCTTTAGTCACTTGCAAGGTGTGGTGAATGTATGATCAAGGAAGATGAAATTATCTTCTTTACTATTAACTGAGATAGCTGTTGAAAATTTTGTGCTAGCAAGTATTTATCTCAACAATTAGTCTATGTTCATTATTCTTTCTTTTTTTTTTCCTTCACTAAGTCACTTAAGGGACTTGTCACATGTAAACTTCATTACTTTTGCAATATCACCTTTGCATATTTGAATTTTAGTATCTCACACACAAGTTTAGCATGCATGGAGCAATTATCACAAACTTTGTTGAATAGGTGGTGCCTTGTTGTTGGTTAAAGGTGCTAGTGCTAAGCGTACACAAGGCCACAATCTTAGGCACTTATAACAAGTATTATCCTTTCTAGGTATCCTTATTGGGCATCATTTTTTCTATTTGCTCATCTCGGGTGCTTTTTTCTTCTTAGGCATACATGCTAGGCAACCTTCCCTTTTAGGGCGCCCTTTCCCCAGACACCCATGCTAATCGCTTTCTTTTCTTAGGTACCTATACCAAGCACTTTTCTTAGGCATCTTGGATGTTCACGACATGTATCCATTTCTCATCTATTTTCTCTCTCTATCTCTCTCTTTTTTGGCACCTAGGCCTTTCCCAAAGTTGTTGGGAGTGCTAAAGATTTTGCAAACAAAACTTGACCTTCAACTAAAAACTTAGAGGAATTTTTGCTAGATTCACATGTGTGCTTAGTCAATTATTCAAGTTTTAAGATATTGATATGTTATTGATGTGAATTCTATGAGCAACAAGGCCATATGGGGGAGATGCAGAACTTTCTTTTTTATGGGTAAAGTTCCATTACACTATTAGGTCATTTTTTGCACACATAGTCATGCGTCTTTATGGCGAGGGCTTATAAAAGTTAAGTATTGTAATTTATGTTTTGCAGATGATCTAGTTCAGAGGGTCTTAACTTTGTTAAAAATTGTAGTTGTGAGTTTGATCATAGACTATACTCATGAGGTCTTCATTGTCGATGCTTAGTGTTGTGATAATGTTAAAATACAAGCATCACTCAAGAGGTCTTACCATCAGATGTTGAATTTTTTTGATGAAGAATGGCACATCAGCTACATGCCCTAGAGAAGTTAGATGATCAAGTTCAAAGGTGTAGTCACATACCTACTATGAAATTATCTTAAATGTTATAGTAGTGTGTGAAATAGTATAATGATGCAGCCACTTAAAAGTAAGGTGTGCAAGTACCTCAAAGATTTGCTCCAAAGAGTAGGGTGCCTAAGCGCATCAAAGATTCAATTTGCTTTGAAGAGAGTACATCAAATATTTAGTTTGCTCTGGAGAGCAGAATGTGCAAGTGCCTCAAAGATTAAGTTTGCTCTGAAGAGCAAATACACAAGTACCTTAAAGATTAAGTTTGCTTTAAAGAGCAAGGAGTGTAGCACCTTAAAGGTTTAGTTTTCTCCAAAAAGAGAGGTATACAAGCACATCAAAGATTCTCTTTGCTGTAAAGAGCAGGGCATGTAGGCGCCTTAAAGATTTAGTTTGCTTTAAAGAGCAGGTATGCATGCGCATGAAAGATTCAATTTACTCTAAAGAGTAAGGTTTGCAAGCACCTCAAAAGCTCCAAAGAGCGAATTGCTACTGCAATATATAGAAAATGTTGCAAGCACATATATGTCAACTTAAGATAAAGTCATGTTGGACTATTAGTCAAGAAACTTTTCTAGGCTGCAACAAGGTCCTATACAACTAGTGGATTCAATAGGATAATGAATAGGTTGAAGGAAATCAAGGTTGCAGTTTTTGATTGGTAGTTGATGTTGGTGATTCATCAATATGGGGAAGGCATGGTTTCAATTTGGAGATTAAGAATGAATATGTCACAAACAATATAAGTGAAACTTTCAACAATTGGATTGGTGCTTTGAGGGGTGTAAACCAATACTCGATTGATAGACGATATTAGATCTAAGGTGATGCACAAGATTTAAACAAGAAGCTAAAGGTGCAAGAATTGGAATAACTAGGTGATTCATAGGGTTGTTAAAAGGCTGAACACTATTAAAGAAGAAGTTATGAAATGTGAAATCTTGGTTAGAGGTTCTTATGAATCTCAAGTTAATGACAAAAAGGTACATCACATAATAAATCCACATGATAAAAGGTGTCATTATAAATAATGGGATGTGACTAGTATCCCATGTAAGTATGTTATTGCAACCATTGCTTATAAAAGATAAGATATTCAAACTTATACGCATAATAGCTATTCAAAGAACAAGTTTATAGCATGCTATAGTTACAAGGTTGGAGAAATTCTAGAACTAATGTTATGGCCACCATTAAATGGCATTCATCCAAAAAAAATTCTTCCACTAGTCCTAAAAAGACAACTTGGAAGGCCAAAGGAGCATTGAAGAAGAGAATAAGGGAAATAACCTAAGTCCATCCCATCAAGGATGAGGTTGAAATTAAAATATAGTCTTTGTAGTTCAATCATCTATAATAAAAGAGGTTGTGAAAAACACATCAGGAACAACAACTAGCAATAGATTACGCTATTAATTCTTTTCATTGTGACTTAATTTGTCGATTACTTAATGTTTTTCATCTCCTAACTAATGCTTTCATCAGTTGATTTAACTAGGAACCACTCAAGATGCAAAAATTCCAGATGCAAGAATTTCTTTTGAAATGGATGGCAACACACTAATTGTTTTGCTAATGCAAGTTAGAAAGAAGAGAAAAAGTGGAACATAATCCAATCAGAGAGTTAGAAAAACAAAGAAAAAACCATCATAGCCTACTCAGTCTTCTCAAATTGTTGATGCTTCATCACAACTAACTTAAGCCTCTCAAGTTAGAGCTATATAAAAAAATTAATACTTTTAGTAACAATCATTTTGGTTTAAACACTTTCGTTGTTTATAAATTTTGTGTTTGTACATGAAAACAGTAAATATGGATATGGATGACTAATAGGTTGGTTTTGTCTTGGTGGTGTTAATGGATGTTTATGGTGCTGGTTTTTAGTCCATGGATAGATGTTTATGATGAGATGATGCATAGTTTTTGTAGGACTAATTTGTACAAATTTTATAAGGAAAAAATTGTGAAGAAAATAATTTTCATTAATGAAAATCTTTTTTAACTATATTACATGTGATTGTTACAATACAATATATTACATTCCTATGACTACTTGCCCATCAATAGTACAATTTGAATTTCTAAGTATATTGCTAGCAATCCTAGGTTTAATGCTATAAGTTTGTATACTAACCTTAGTCCTATGTCCTTTGCTTCATGTAAAGCCTTGCTATTGCATGTTCTGCAGCTTTTCACTTCCCTGTCTCTTTTTAGCTTCTTCTAACAACAAAATGAGATTGCTCATCTCTTTGTTTTTAATGCCTTAAAGGCATAGACTAATGAGAGACTCCATGTATGAAGTGATAATAGAATAATCTACCTATATTGTAATCAGTTTTAAATACCATGATTATTGTCTTCTTTCCACATTATCTTCTCATGCATATTGACTTTCTATATTGAAGTCTCCAATAATAGAACATGAACTTGAAGAAGCCATTCATAAATATACTTAAGTTTTGTTGTAATCTAAAAATTACATAAAAAATCATCCCTCATTTAAAAATAACAACAAATACCTTCATCATTTTAGGAAAATTACAAAAGGGTGTCTTTGGTATTGAGGAATAAAAAGGGCCTACAATGAGAAAAATTTATAAAACTAACTAGGAAAAAAAGTCTAATGATTGGGAGGTATTCATAATTTTATAAGGGACACTTATTATAAAGTAACAAATCCACTTTTCATTTTCATGTTCAGTCCCCACTTGCATTTTTATAGAATGAGCTCCCTAATTTTGTTAAAAGTTTAGATATCACTCCCTACCCACTTGATTTGACAAAAATACGCTTAAGTATAATTCTTTTCACTTATTTTTTTGCTACTTCTCTATTCACATAACCAATCACCCTTTATCTCCAATCCCAAACACTAAACCCTAGCTTTATCTTTTATTACTAGAAATAGAAAGAAAAATCACAGAAGGAAACCAAGCTCAATGGCAGGAATGAGAACAACAACGACCCAACTACTACTAGCATGACCATTGCATTTTCTTCTTTGTAATTTATTTTTATCATTTTAGGTTTTTTTCTCAGTTTATTTTCGTTCTTCCCATTTTATCTTCATAGTTTATTTTCTCAGTTATTACCAGGCATTCTCTCTATCTTGTAGTTTTTCTAAAATGTCAACCAGTAGTGAAAGTGGAGTGTTCACTCAAGTTTTAGGGAGTTGCCGCTGTAAAGATTAGCTCCATATAATGTCAATTAAGGATAGTACAACTTTAATGAATATATACCTTAATCTCGCAAGAAAATGAAGTGAAATCAACCTCGAGCTCTTCAATTTGCAATACGTAGCTCCACATCAAATATTGCACGTAACTTTGGCTAATGACGATGATGTTATGAATATGATCTTATTGCATTTGACATTGAAGATGAATATTATTGACATTATGATAAATCAAAAGAATGAACCCAATAGTAGTGGAAAGAAAAGTAGTGATATTTTAGGGTAATACTTCCATAGTACCTAAATTGTATTACATTTTGTAAAGTTATGTACTTAAATTCTTTTGCAATTATACTTCATTTATTTGAAACTCTTTCTATACTTGGAGCATCCTACATTATACTTCATTGCAATTAAAATTGCACTACGTTGCTAGTGTTTTATAGTTGAAGTGTTCTACAATTGTATTTCGTTTATTTGAATCTATACTACAATGCTGAACTACTATAGTATTCTACATTTCTACTTCATTTTATGTAAAATTGTACTGCATTATTGAAGTTTTATACTTTAAGTTTTTTAATAATTGATTATCCAAAATTGCACTACATTGTTAGTGTTTTATACTTGAAGTATTCTAAAATTGTACTTTGTTTATCTGAAATTGTACTTTAATGCTGAATTATTTTTCTTTGACTATTCTATATTTATACTTTATTTTACATAAAATTGTACTCTATTATTGAAATTTTATACTTCAAGTGTTCTATTAATTGATTGTCCAAATTTGTACTATGTTACTAGTGTTTTATACTTGAATTGTTCTGCAATTGTATCTCATTTATGTGAAATTGTACTACCATGTTGAATTAATGTTATTCAAGTATTCAACATTTATACTTCATTTTACTAAAATTGTACTGCATTATTAAAATTTTATACTTCAAGTGTTCTATTAATTGATTATCCAAAATTGTACTACATTAATAATGTTTTATGCTTGAACTGTTCTGCAATTATACCTTATTTATTTGAAATTGTATTACCATACTGAATTAATGTTCTTCAAATGTTCGACATTTATACTTCATTTTACTAAAATTATACTGCATTATTAAAGTTTTATACTTCAAGTGTTTTACTAATTGATTATCCAAAATTGTACTGCATTGCTAGTGTTCTATACTTGAAATGTTTTGGAATTGTACTTCATTTATCAAAAATTGTACTATGATGTTGAATTATTTTTCTTTGACTATTGTACATTTATACTTCATTTTACATAAAATTGTATTGCATTGACAAACTCCAAGGGATGCATTAGAGGAGAAAATTTGTTCAACCAATGCATCACAAAATGAATTAGCTTTAGTTAGCAACTCAGTTGATGCATGGAGGCATTATATATAGAGAGAGTGTTAGACATTCAAGGATGTTGAGGAGTGCAGAATTATGCTTAAGAATTATGTGGTAGCTACTATACGGTCATTTCAATACAAAAAATAACAACAAAAAATATCATAGCCATTTGCAACAATGAAAATTGCAAATGAATCTATGCATCGAGCATGAGGTTGATAAATTATTTGGCATTCAAAAATGCAATCCAGAGCACACATGTGATAGGCTAATCTTCGAACGATGAGACATCCTAAAGCTAATTTTGCTTGGGTTGCTAACATAATGAAGGATAAATTAAGATCAAAGCCATGCTATCAGTTCTCTACCATATAGAAAGATATCCAAAGAGAATATGGTGTGGAACTTAGATACCATAAAGCATGGATGGGTAAGGAATTAGCTTTGCATGACATCCATGGAACTAAGAAAGGATCTTATGATAAATTGAGGTAGTATAGTAATGTTGAGAAGAGGACAAATCCTAAAAGTATTGCAGACTATGAGACTGATCCAATTAGCCAAAAATTTAATCTGCCATTTATATGTTTTAGTGCCTGCCTTATTAGTTTTCTCAGGAGATGCAAGTCATTGATATTCTTAGATGGCGCTCATATTAAAAATAAATATAAAGAAAACTTACTCAGTGCTATCAGTAAGGATGTTAATAATGATTTATTCACACTAGCATGTGCAGCTATTGACTTTGAAAATGATATTAATTGGGAATGATTCTGATTTGAGCTAAGAAATATCTTGGATTTTTAATATCTACCTGATTTATCAAGGTTTATTTTCTTCTCCGTTCGACATCCAAGTCTTCTTAAAACCATCCCCATGATATTTTCTAGTAGCCATCATGCACATTATTTGAGACACTTGGTGGATAACTTGAAGACAAGTTAGAACTTTATCTTTACTTGTGAAATAATTATATGAATTAAACTCTAATTCATAACATATAGTATATTAACAATCCTATTATTTTAAATTCAGGTATTAAGAAAGTACCCCTACATAAAAGAAACATTGGGCTTTTATTTTCATGAAAACTTCATATACGCCTACAAGGTAAGAGTATACCTGATATATAGATAGCATCTTGGAGTCAATGCCACTTGCTAGAGACTTTATTGTGTAGTTTGACCTACAATGTTGGGCAAATTTCTTATTTAATAGAGATAGATGGGGATTAATAAACAATAATCAAGCAGAATGTGGGAATAATTGGGTGAAATTGCCCCGATTTATACTAGTTGCAACCATGATTGATCACATGTGCAAGCAAATAATGGTTATGATACATGATCGATGAGAAGCATCTCACAATATAGTTGGTCAATTCTATCCCAAGCAAGAGTAGAAGTTAGCAATCAATTATATGCATTCTCGTACCTTAAAAGTTGTCATATCTAGTCATTGGAGCTTTGAGGTGATTGAGGATGACAAATCGTATGCTATAGATTTGCAGAGTAAGGATTGTTCATGTAAAGCATATAGCAGATAGATAAAATACCATGCAAGCATGCTTGTGCTTCATCGAGTCAAAGTTACTTTCACCATATGACTTTACCTATCAATACTACCAAATTGAGATGCATCAATAAGCATACCAAGTAGTGATAAACCCTATTCCTAGATATGATATGCATATGTTCCCGCTAGATGATGATAGTACATTAATGCACTAATTGCCAATCTCAGCTTCACCATTAAAGGATAAGAGGAGGATTCCATGACAAATTGAGAAATGTGTTATTAAGTGTACATAGTGTGTTAGGACAATGTATAATATTTGAAGTTGCAAAGAATCAGTAAACTAGCTAAATTAGCTTAATTCTGTGGTAGGAGAAGAATTTTGAAGAACTTTGGATTGTTCATTTGTATTGAAATTTTGTTGTATTTCTGGATTACTTTGTATTGGTGCTTTGAACTTTGTCATTGACAACTACTTTTCACTATGTATTTTCAAACATATTATGTGAACATATTCTATTTTTGATACCTCTCTTTGCAACTATTGATATGTGTTTTACACTTGATTTCAAGATATATGTACTTCATTATGGCAAATATGTACTCTATCTTTAGTGAAAATGTACTAGTAGTTGCATGTACAAATTGTCCGAGATATCAATGCTTTTGTACTCCAATAAGGGAGGTTATACTTAATTTCAGCACATATGTACTTCATCGTGGCAAATATGTACTTGATTTCTAGTGAAAATGTACTAGTAGTTGCATGTATAGATTATTCGAGATATTAGTGCTTTGTACTTCAATAAGAGAGATTTATACTTCATTTTGAGACACATGTTCTTTATCATGACAAAGAACTTTATTTCCAATTAAAATGTACTAGTAGTTGTATATATAGATTCTTCGAGATATCTGTGCTTTTGTACATCATTAAGCGAGATTTATACTTGATTTCGGGATATATGTACTTCATCATGACAAATATTTTACTTGATTTCCAGTGAAAATGTACTAGCAGTTGCATGTATAGATTGTTCTCGATATTAGTATTTTGTACTTCAATAAGGAAGATTTATATTTGATTTCGAGACATATGTACTTCATTATGGCAAATATTTTACTTGATTTTCAATAAAAATGTACTAGTAGTTATATGTATAAAATGTTTGAGATAGTAGTATTTTTGTACTTCAATAAAGGAGATTTATACTTGGTGTAGGGACATATGTACTTCATAATGACAAATATGTACTTGATTTCCAATGAAAACATACTAGCAATTGCATGTATAGATTGTTCGAGATAGTAGTGCTTTTGTACTTCAATAAAGAAGATTTCTACTTGATTTAGGGACATATGTACTTCATCATGGCAAATATGTACTTGATTTCCAATGAAAATATACTAGCAGTTGTATGTGTAGATTGTTCGAGATATTAGTGAATTATACTTTATTAAGAGAGATTTATACTTGAGTTCAAGATATATGTACTTCATCATGGCAAATATGTATTTGATTTTCAGTGAAAATGTGCTAGCAGTTGTATTACAGATTTTTCGAGATATCAATGCTTTTGTACTTCATTAAGGGAGATTTATACTTGATTTCAATAATTATGTACTTGATTTCTTGATTTTTGTACTTCACTATGGTAATTATGTACTTGATTTTTTTATTTTTGTACTAGTATTGATGAACTTGAGTTTCATTCCATGTTTTGCCTTTTATTTCTTGATAATAAAAAACCAAAACTCTAAAAATATGTGTAATATTTTATATGGTATGAATACAAATATATTAAAGTATTTAAGCAATAGTACTAGTGTTCAATGAATTAAGTTATCATTTGCAATAGTATAAAGTATACTTACGCATTCAACATTGTAAACACATGAGTATTTGACGATCATATCCATCCTACCACCCGTATAAATATGTACTTCACTTGGTCTAATAGTCTCAAAATATTATAATTGAACCTCACTACAATTATTATATATTAATTATTCAATTGAACAAAGTGTACTTCAACATAACCCTATGTATACTTTGTTTGTTCTATATATGTACTTTATTTATATTAAAAATATACTACCAAAGCATGAACAAATGCATGATATAGTACTTTACTAAGGGAGATTTATACCTAATTTTGGGATATATATGTATATGTACTTTATTGTGGCAATTATGTACTTGATTTTACTAATAGTGATGAACTTGAGTTTTATTCCATATTTTGCCTTCTATTTCTTGGTAATTAACAACCAAAACTCTAAAAATGTGTGCAATATTTAGTATGGTGTGGATACAATAATGTTAAAATATTTAAGTGATAGCCACTAATATTCAATGAATTAAGTTATCATTCGCAATAGTGTAAAATATACTTATGCATTCAAAGTTATAAACACATGAGCATTTGACGATCATATCCATCCCACCACCTGTACAAATATGTACTTCACTTGGTCTGATAGTCTCAAAATATTGTATATTTGTACTTGATTTCTCACATATTGTACTGAACCTCACTATAATGGAATTGCAAGTTTAATCAATCATTCGCACAAAGTATAATTTGAAGTGAGAATATATGTACTTCATTTGTTTGATATTTGTACTGGATTTCCTGCACATTCTACTGAACCTCACTACAATTATTATAGATTAATTCTTGCATTATAGAAAGTATGTGTCCTAACTCGTGGAATTCTTCAGCTCTTATATCCTGAATGTTGCATCTCTTGAGTTGGGATAATATGTCATCCTATGAAATATTAAATAAATGGTTAGTCTCTCTTATAATGTGAACTAAATTAAGTTAGGAAACCACCATATACCTGTGCTATCGTAGACATAAACCACACATCATGGTAATACTCTTTCCTAAAAGATAAGCTGTATAATATCGACACATAGCACTCCAATACGTCACCACAAAGGCTCTCCTCAAATAACAACTCACAAAGGTATCTTCCCTCTAAAATGTATTTTCCTCCCTCCCAGATAGTCACCTTACACAAGTATAGGTTTTAGTTGTTAGTTTAGACACCAATTTATTGAAAAGAAAAATCATAAGCAAATTTTGTCAGCTTAGATTACGTCTATGGAGAAAGTTGTCAATGACTTCTCACTATTTTTCTAGAATATCATCCCAACCTTTATAATCAATCCTTCCTTTATAATGATCAAGCATTAGAATCTTTGGGGTGCTTGATTCATCTCCTATTTAGATCGGGCTAATATCTTTTGTGAAATCAAGTAAAGCACTAGGATCCAATTATCAACAATTTAAAAGCATGAAATTAACTAGTGCTCACAAGCATACCAAGGATCAAATCATGCTAGGGATTTATATTTGGAGAGAGCATTACCTTGAAAAGAAAAATCCAAGGAGAGACTTGTGAACTCTTCACAATTTTAGAAACTATCTACTACTGGCACAACTGAAAGAGTGCAAACCTTTCCCAACCAAAACTCCTCTAAAAATTATAAGAACATTAATGGAGCTTATAAACACCTTGAAGAACTCACTGTAAAAAATTCAAATAAAAAATCTTTCTAAAGCGCCCTAGAGAAAATCGCCAAATTGGACTATGTGCAGGTGGATCTCCAAATCAAGCAAACTCTCTTGTTTGCCTCTATTGTTATAATCCACACACCAATTAAATCTTTCAAAATCTTCAATTTATAAGCTAGAATAAGAAAGGAGATTTACTATGGTGAGGCCAATTTTAGGTAGGAAAAAGAACAAGAGAACAAAGCTTTCAACACATGAATGTAATGCTTGCAAGAGGTTTTAGAGGGAATTGCAAATAATCTAATTCATCACACCACTTGTGATGATGGTCGATCCTCTCTCTCTATATCTATGTATAGATGTTAAATGGTGTGATGCCAAAATAACATCACACCTTCCGTGAGGAGGGGCAACCAAGGTGGCAAATTAAATTCAAATCTCAATTGAATTTCATGTGTATTCTAATTACATTTGAAATTTAATTCCAAATTAATTTAAATAAACTCTTCATCTGAATTTTCCTTCCAAAATTCATTCTTTTCATTAATTAAATTAAATTATGTAATTTAATTAATTAACCTTTAACTTAACTCTTAAATCAAACTAACTTAACCTTTAAGATTAACTTAAATCAATTGATGGTCATATTGGAATCAAGTAATTAACTCTTTAATTATTGATCTAATTTAACTCATTAAATTATTTGATCAATTTAACACTTAAATTAATTAAGCCAAAAATGACCTTGAAAATTGGTATCATAAAATCAGTTCACTAGGAGTTAATTTTCTAACAGTTAGAAAATTTTTCTTCATGAATTAGGAAGCTAATTGGATTTTGTGTGTGATCCAATAGGTTCTACTATTAATTGGACATGGGCTCACAACTCTTGTGACTTTTGAATATCTTATATTCATTTTAGTTTACAACTCCTTTTAAACTAATCAACCTACTTCAATTAATCTCATTAATTGAATAGTATCCAATCTCCATGGTTGATGTCTAACCTCAAGCCCATGGAGCCCAACTAATTGGCCAAAATGAATATTTTGGAGAACCATCATTATGCGTACCATGCAAATACAATCATTTCATCTTCTATCTCCCAAAAGAAGTCTAGGGTAAAATATTTGTCGACTCCCTAATAGCTTCGATACTATATCTCTATCCTCTATGTTCAATCCCTTTGTGTGACCTCACCTTTGCAAAACTCCTTTTCCAAATTGTCACATGACCTTACAGAAGGATTTCTGAGAATCGACCATTATAGAACACATAGGAGATGCACTCGCCCTTCACAATAATGATGAGTTGAATTTTATCTTGGATCTCACAAACCTCCATGCCAAGTAGGTCATGCCCAATCTCAACCTAAAAAACCTGCTAAGTGGTCAAGGAAGAGTCAAAGCATGAGGACCATACACGAGGTTACCATGGATCCTCAAATCAAAGGACTAATAATATGCACTAGTGTAAGGAGGAGAATTAGCCGCTACCGACTTACCACTATGGCTATCTAGTGGATTCTCTTGTGGGTCTTCAGCGCTTTGTTCTTAGACAAGCACCCACTAACATGCACTTGTATCTCATACAATTGCTCATAGAACGTAGCAATATCTAACTCTTGGATTTTTACATTATTAGTGCAAGTATATCCGAATTTTAGGAGCCCTATCTCATAAAATCCTATGACTTGAAAGATTTGAGATCACGACCATGTGAGACTTATTCCATGGTCATCGAACCAAGTCCCACAGTCTTAGGTGATCTAAAGGTTTCATCCAAATGTTAGTACAGTGAAATAAAACATAAGATGAAGATGGTCATATAATGAATATCATTCAATCAAAATTATTTTTACAAAGAAATAGCTCTTACAAGGTCAATCTCATTGGCTTGCAGGGCACTATTCTAACATTTTGTCTCCTAGAGTACAAAACATCAACACATTAGGTACAAAGTATAGCTTCAAGCCGAATGAAGCTAGAATTTGACTAGGCATATCTATGTATATATAAAATAGAGTCTTCTTCAATGCATCAAAATATTTTGACCCTATCTTAGATTTCACATTTTCCAATGTAATCTAAAAATATTAGACAGAGCAACAAGAGCATGCATCATGATGTCTTGCAATTGCTGCCATCAAATATAGAAAAATTAGTATATACTACTACCTATAGTAATGTGTACTGAAAGGTTAAATATTTTGTATTATAATTCCTTATAAAATGTACTTTATTTACTTAAAGGAATTATATACTATCACTTAGAGTAATGTGTACTGAAAGGTTGAATGTTTTTTACTGCAATTCTTTGTAAAATGTACTTTACAAAATTAGCATATTATTGAATAAAAAATACCAAAATTCCATCAAATCTTCAATCTAACAAGCACCATTACACTAAATAAACAGATTAAATTAGGGTTTTTTGTATGAAAAGTATAAATCGAGAAACATAAAGCACAAATCCATGCATTTCAGGTACAAAATATGGGTTTTCAAAAAATTTCACCGTATAATTTCAAGTATAAGAAGTATAAACCCCAAAAAAGTAAAGTGTAACTTTCGTACCTTTTAAGTTTTCAAACATTACGGCAAAAATCATATATATAACAAATGGGTTCAAGTTTTTAACAATTAAAAAAAGAGTTTGAACAAAGAAAAATGAGAAAATCTACTCGTAAAACTTGTAAAACTAAAATATCACAAACCTTTGAAAGAAAGTGAAATCCATGAAATGAGAAGCAGAAAACATACGTTTGTGTCCTTTGTTCTCTTCTTTTTGTTCTTCTCTTCGTATTGACGCTCTTGGTCGTCCCACCTTCCTAGAGTTTTGGCAGAGAAGTTGTGTTTTTTCTTTTTACTTGTCGTGCCAATTTTCTTTTTTGTTCTCTCATCTCTTTG
>JACGDI010001560.1:198257-232304 GCA_014898725.1 Jacaranda copaia | reverse complement strand
AGCATGCCTCTTAAAGAAAAATTGACATTTGTTTGAGTGGAAAGGAAAAAACTGCCCATTTGTTGGTTTTTTGGTTGTTTCGGCTAGGTATAAGGATATTTAAATTTTTCTCAAAAGTGTGGGGTGTGATTCCTAAAGTTTGTAAAAAGGCAAAGAGTTTAGTATTTAACAAAACAAGTGGAAAGTAAAGTGTAGATTGAAAGTAGGAATAGGTATTTTATCCTAATTAGCACATTTTATAATCGAGTTTATTTGTTATTTCAAAATAAAAATAAAGAGAAAATTATAATTTCAAAAACTCGAAGGGATGTAAATATAATTAACCCGTCATACCATCAAAGCGGTGGGTGGACTGATTACAGGGGTAAGCTATGTACACTTTTTTGTCCTTATTTTTGTTATTTGGAGGCAAATACATAAGCCTACTTGCCCAAAATTTTCTAAGTTGTCTCATTCGATCATTCATCTCACCCATTTTGGTGAAATAAATGATTATGGGTGACATTGTTGAATTCGTGTCATAACTGACATCCTGAGCTTTCGATCCTTTCTCATATTACAGATCTCTTAAAGATAGCTTATTTGGCCATTCATATCACCAACTTTATGAAACAAATGATTATGAAATTGATGGTTTACTGAATTAAGAATATGGAAGCATGATACCGCCCACCCATTTGATTGACGATACTAAGTGATGGCGACCATATACAAAACTACTTTTTATCACGTGAATTGCGTAACTATTTACAAGGAAACCAAACTACAGTAAACACATCGATATAGTATAAAACACAAATTGGTCCTTTGAAAACTAAGTTGAACCCGACGCCCCAATTATTTTGCATTTCCTTTGCATTGATACACAACCCATTTAGGCCGACAGTCTTGAGATTATCAAATCAAATGCAAAATGAAACCTCAACAAGCAGACAACACAATGACTACAAAAATTATAGGTATGCCATAAACTTCAGTGGGCATCAGTAGACACAAATCGGACAACATCTATAACAATTTAATCACTTTCTCTAGAAACAAGAAATTAAACAGAAATAAATTTCAACCAATTAACATTAAAATGGAGGGAATAGACTCCTCTAAAGGCCACTTGTAAATACACGGATATATGAAGGTTCAAGACAAGCCGAAGCTGATAATCAATCCTTTCACATCTTCCCAAACAAAATGATGCCACAACAATGCTATCTATCCAATAGCCACAATTAAAGCTATTGTTGCTTGCACTCTGGAGGCCTCTCACCCTACTGTTGTCCATCACCAGCGGGCACCCTTCCACTCTTCTACATATCACATCAATAGAACATTAAGGATTTGACAGTTTGGCTAGCACAGGAAAGAAAATTAAAGAGAACAAATAATTAAGGGAATAGAGGATCACAGCTTGGGCACAGCTGACAACCATTAATTAAAAATGACAAAACAAGTTAACATTAGCGTCCTGCCATATTAATAAGGGCACAAAACAGAACGAAATAACACACTTGATAAGTATATACATCATATAACCTTTTTCCTGGTCTTGCTTTCATCTTCATCCTCCTCGCCATCATCGTCTTCCTCATCCTCTTTATCATCTTAATCAAGGTCATCATCATCTTCAATATCACCATATTCGTCCTGCGCTGCTTCTCTTGTGAACCATGACATGGCATAAGGAATGATTTTGTCTCAAATAGTTGATCTATTATAAACAATTTCACACATTTTATAATTATACAACAAGTAGGTTTGAAGATAAATCATATAAAGAGCCGAAGTGAGCATAATGTAACACAGTAGTTAACCCTTTGTTTTTCTTGTGCTAACAAGAGCAAATATTGACTCACCCAACATAATAATCTTGTTCCATCAGATTTTGGAGCTCTTGAGCTTGTCAATTAATAGAGAGAATTCTTAAAATCAAAATGATATATGATAAGAGATCTCCTAAACAAAGTAGCTCATTCTTATGGCATCTTCATCAATGTCATCATCCTCGTCAGAAACTTGGGGTGGGCTAAAGAAGTTGAAAAAACTTTTGCATAGTTCAGTTTTGGTAATTGGCTTGGCATTTTTGGACATTTACTTAGGCTTCTTTTTCAGAATCTTTTGTGTCAAACATTTTCTAGGATACCACTCTATCCCCATCCTACAAAGTAAATTTCAAGAGTAAGAAGAATTGAACAGTAGCTTGCAGTACTCATTCAATGATATGTATGAGGGAATTGCATCAATTGGGAGATAAGAAATATAGTTACCCAGTTGCTTTCTCCAAAATAGAATCATCTTCATCAATCATGTGATATGTTTTAGTCAGCACAGAGTTCTTGAAGAATGGATTAGTGTCAAAGTAAAATTCAAGCTTTAATCCCTTTGGATTATCAACTCGGGACCACTTTTATATCTTTGAGAAATTTGAGGGCCTCTTCATCACTCTCAGAAATCTGGCTCGAACATAAACGCAATTAAGAATGTTATGATAACAGTAAAGAAAAAATTACAATTATTATTCTTCTAAACAAAGAGAAAGATAATAAAGTGAACAAGAATTTTAGAAGCGATAGACCTTTTCAGCAAGAACTTCATCGTTCTTCATTGCAGTGAGCCAAAAATCTAGAACTCCTTTCTCTGCATAATTGTAAAGTTTAAGCATATCAAGTCCTATCATAAAGACAAAGATCTTAATTGATATCACAACATACCCTTAACATCTTTGTCCACTTGATTTGTTGTCTCTGAATTAGTTACACCTCCTTCAACCTCAATTAAACCATTTACAATTTCATATCTCTGCACATTTTCGAATTAAATAAAGATAGAATCAAAGAAAAAGGCACCGCTTGGTGAGAAAGAAAAGTACAAGCTTTGAGATCTATAAGCAGTCACACCTTTGTATAAAGTGGTTGATACAGCTTCTGGTATTTTGCTTCAAGTGCTGCACTCTCCTCCAAAAACTTTGCCACCAAATCATCATGTTGAACCTGTAAATTTTAGTGCTTACATTTAGTAAAGATCCAATTTGAAAGCCACGTTCACAATCACATAAAGAACCAAAGAGATAAAAGCCATCATTTAAACATACATCAAAGAACATTCAGACACACAATACATATACAGAATCTGTTTTTTAGATTGATCTAAAATGAATGATAAAGACAATGAGAGACGAAGAATGAAAATTAGCAATATGCATGCATTCATTATCTAAAAGATCCATCACAGCTACTAGCAAAGTAATCAAGCAGTTTTACCCAGTGAATGGTTTCAAAAGGCAAAGTTACAATTTTTTCAAATGTAACAAAACCTTGACTCATCAATACTAAAACTACACAATTCTTACAAATAAACTCATAAAATCCTTGTTAAACCCTCAGAATCACACTCCTCCCAACTTTTGACAACAGAAACCCAACTTGTTTTTGTAGCCTAATCATATTCCCAGTCACAGGCATCAGAAAAAAATTTCAAGCTCATGCCAAAAGCCAAAAAAGTATGAGATACAATGAGGGACTAGAGCGCATGCCTGAATTTCCCTTAGCACAACAACACATTTTCTGACATTGGGGGACAAACTCTCAAGCACATCCGAGTGCTTCCCAGCAAGATCCTGAAGTTTATTCTATATAACTAGAAAGATGTGAATCAAAACACAATCTTTCATTAACCCGACCAGACCAAACTAAAACAAATAACGAAAAAACAAAGGGAACAAAGAACTAACCTGGAGAGCACTGACAAGGTCAGCTCTATCCTCCGCATTCAGCACTACACACTAATAAGCAATCAGTCAAAACCAAAATCAAATCCAACAAGTAAATCAATTAAGGGTTTTGAGGACAGGAATTTTGCTCACTGGTGCCAAGATCAGCTACGTTGAAATTGTTGTTGTTGCTGCTCATTCTTGGGAGGTCTACTGGCACAAAACCTTAAGACAGAGAAAACAAATGCCTACGAAGAGGTGCAAGCTGGGGAAAACACAGATCGTGAGATAACAAAGAGAACGGCAAAAACCTACGGCTTGTTTATTTATTAATTGGAGTATTTTTGACAAAATGGTTTTTGGAAATTGAATTTGGGAAACGTAATGGTTGTTTGTATGTATTTAGAATGGTAGGTGATAAATAAATTAAAAAAAATTATTTATTTAATTATTTTTTACTGAGAATAAAATATCACATCATTAATTTTTTCATTGAATGTTAGATGTTGGGAAAAGATATAAAATGAATTGCGATGATATTTTGAATCTTTTTGGGTGTATTTTGAATAATTGAATTGAAAAATATAAATAATTATTTATCTGTATTTTGAGAATTAAAAAATATTTTAGCAATTTACGGACAAACAAGCCACCAGCATCAAGAAAATATTTATGATTGGCTTCATAAGGGTGAATTTGCTACTTGTTATCGGCCCTTTTTTTAAGTTTTTAGGTGCACATTGGGCCTCAAATGTTTACGGTTTTCTAGCCCATTTAAGATTAATAATCATTGACTTAATTTTTGGCCTAATAGATTTGGAGATTGTTATATTTGTCATAGAAAAATATTTCTACGATAAAAAAATGAATGTCATGTTGGATCACGCTTAATTCACAAGTAAACTTGACTTAATTTATTTATTTTAGATATTTTCGATTATTGCTTGTTCGGCATAGCAAATGTTATAATCCGTTTTGGGACATGGCAAATGCTATAGTTTAGGCATTTTCTTATATAAAAATTATGGAAAGTTCAAATTAGCTAGAAATTCTTATTTTGGAAATTAGTTTGAAAATTTTAACTTGGATATTGTTTTAAGTATTTTATATTTAATAATTATGGAACATTCTATCTAAAAGTAATTAAATTTTGGGTAAATTAAAATAATGAATAAACTTTATTTAAGAAAATAGTTTGTTAAAATTTAGAAGATAAAAAAGCCATTCATCACAAATTGTTGAATATTATAAACAAGAGACATGATTGTAGAAAATAGGAGTGCAAGTTGAGTTGAGTTAGCTTGCAAATTGCCTCTACTCGACAAAAAAACTCAATTCAAACTCAACACTGTTTGAACTTGAACTGAGTCTATCGAGCTCAAATTTAATATCGAGCCAAATTTGAGCTTTAATATAGTAGCTCAAAGGCTTGCGAGGTGGCTCATCAATCTAAGTATATCTATATATATATATATAATAAACAAGTATTAAATAATAAAATATATCCCATATATTGAAATAATTTTTAAACTATAATTAATTTATTCATGTATATATTACTTACTAAATAATAATTAATAATTTATAAGATACTAATTCATAAGTTGTAAAAGATAAATAGTATAATTGGTTCGATAAAAGATAAAAATTCTTTAATTTAAATAAATTTACAAAAATATGTAAAGTTTCTGATATAATATACTCATGTGTGATCTAGTTATATTAGCAAACTTGATTGCATGTCCATTCTGATTATACATATGATATGATATCTGTTTATCGCGAGGTTGTCTATCATATTATATATAGTTAACACATATTTTTCAAATTTAATACTGCAAGTACAAAATAATGACTTATCATTTGCTTAAAAAATCCATTTGTATATTTTAATATTCAAACTTAAAAGTTAAAATAATAACTTACTTAAAATTTATAAAAAAAATGATAAATTTTTAGTAAATTGAACAATTATAAAATGTGATTACTCTATAAAAAATAATTATTATAATAATTAACAATCTATTGATTATTTTTCTTATATTTAATAATGTTAAGTCAATATGGATATATAGAAATAATATAAGCATTATTAATATGTTATACTTTAATTTCAAAGTTATATAATTATTTGTCACCTTATGTAAAATTTCTAATAAAAAATGATAAATTTTTAGTAAATTGAATGATTATAGAATGTGATTACTCTATAAAAAATAATTATTATAATAATTAATAATTTATCGATTATTTTTCTTACATTTAATAATTTTAAGTCAATATGGATATATAGAAATAATATAAGCATTATTAATATGTTATACTTTAATTTCAAAGTTATATTATTATTTATCACCTTATGTATATAATATATACAATTTAAACTAGTTAATGCATATTTTTAAATCTAATTATCCAATTTAAAATTAATCATGTGCTTAAAAATTTATTATTATATTTAAGGTATAAAATTATATTTTACTATTGCCATATATGTCTAATAAGCTTATTGAGCTTGAGCTTGATATTCATCAGCGAGCTAGATCACTGCAACTTAAAATTAGAAGCTCAATGAGCTCAAGCTCAAATATTTTACAATTGGATTGAACTTGAACTTGAACTTAAAATTTTTGCTAAGTTCAACTCAAGCTTGGCTCATTTGCCACCTTAGTAGAAAATGACAAATGACTTTTACGAAAGATATAAGGAAAAAAATGACACTGTGTTCTTATCTTCCCCAAATTGCGGTAGTTATGTAGCCAATGCATTTTTACAACAAATATTGAAGTAAAGAATACTGTTAACCAGTTCAATCTGCAAATTTACAACCTATATGAATGGGAAATTAAAGTAACAAATAGTAGGATCTGTTAAAAAATAGAAAAGGTAGGAACTGAAAAGTTATTCATCTAAACTAAAATTAGAAGGAACAAACATAATGGGTAAATGGTACTTCAACTTCCAAGTTTACTTATTTTAGCACATTATCACTCAAAGATAGCTAAAGCACCTTCGCCTCCTCAATTTAGGCTCATTGGAATATTTTGGCCCCGAAGTATAATTTTTGGCAAATTATGTGGTTGGAGAAAAGGTAATTGTAGTTGATGAGGGTAGATTTTGTTCAGGTGTTTAAGGGGCTGAGATCCAGTGAAACTGACCAAATTGTCGATTGAGAGGTATGCTTAACGTGTTTTTGGGGTTGAGTCCTGCAACCAATAGCAAACATTAGGCTAGCTGAGGTGCTCTCGGCTAAAACACTTCGACATTCAAATTAATATATCAACCAAGTAATGGAGCAGTGAGTATGAGCTTACGACTAAAATGTGCATACCTTATTGAGGGCTAGAATGGGGTATTTGTAGCTTTCTCATGGTGTATGATGTCTTTGATGCCCATGTTATGTAAGAAGGGCTATTGTCCTTGCTTGAGGACTTTCTAGTCTTATCCAGAGTGTGTATTATTCCAAGTGGCGCTGCCTCTAGCTACCTAGAACAAGGTGGTACACTGGAGGCCCTTTCTAGCCTGACACAGCTGTAAAAGGTGGTACTATTGGTAGCACGCGCCATTAATATGACAACACAGCACCTGGTAAGACATTTAATGCAGTCGAAGGGCTCTCATCACTCAACCACTTTGGTCAAGACGGGCACTTCAGCAGGAATATTTCTTAGGATCTTGGTCACCAAGCTCATTCTGGTCGAAGTTACATCATTTTGGCCAAAGGATTGAGGCCATCTAATGGAGGCTATTGACCATAGCCTGGTCGATTAGGAAATGGTAATATATGCCATGATGAATGAAAATCTAGAGGTCGAGTGGTGATCGAATGTTTGCTTGGTCCCAAAATAAGTTAGGCTGCTTGGGGAGCATCGAATCAGTTCTCCCAATTAAGTGTTATTGGGCTGGGCCTATTTGGCTATCCCATATCATGAGTCCTCCTCATTCTCGAGTCCTGATCGAGCTTGTCAACAAGAAGGAATGGAGAGTAGTTGAATTACTGACTAGTAGTTGGAGTGGATTGAGTAGACCAAAATAAAATGAGGAAAGCTTCTTGATGTCGACGAGGGTTTTGTAAGGTTGACCAGGGTTTTAGTGCATTTAATACATCTATTACATTGGGTCATGCGAAGCATCAAGCGACGGTAGTGTAATAATTGCTAACATTTAGTGTTCTGTGCATTGGGGCCTATAAATAAATGCGGTAAGAATCTTCATTTTTACATTTACAGCATTGTGCGAGGTTGAATAGAGCAATTTACTACATTCAGCATTCTGTTTCTAAGCATCTAAACCACGTAAGTGTTTCAACCTCCTCCAACATGTTTTTCCTTCTTAATCTCAAACTCAATATAATAGCAACTATGTTGAGAGTTTTTACCGATGATGAGGGTAATCGAGAGAGCGATAGTGAGGCTACTAGGTTAAATAGGGCTCTAACTAGCAGTAGGAATGATTCGACTGGCAAGTTTGATAGCTCGACCTCTAGTAGTTCTAGCAATGCATGGGTTGCCACTGAGGCCAAGGCTAGGCTAAGTAAACCTCCAATATCTCATGGTCAGTTGTTTACCCCTAATCACTATAGCGAGATTAGGTTGGAGGTTGTAGAGGCAAACCTAAATACTTTTAGGCAAGCATATCACATTCCCCAAGATTATGAGCTGATTATCCCTGGGCCTGGAGGTAGGATGCATCGACCACTCATTAGTTGCATTACTGTGTTTGAGGATGACCTTAGGTGTAGGCTTAGATTTCCCTTTACCGAGCCAATAATCGACTTTGCTAAGAGGTACGTAAGTAGGGGCTCAAAGAAAGGCAGTCGTGTCGACTCCTATTATTTCTATCGCTGCTGTTGCTTTGACTTGACTAATGGCTTTTCCAAATAGCAATCCCATAGGTCGAGGAAAGAGGCTTGTGACAGAACATGCGGGCCAGCCCCGAAGAGGATACAGCCAACAAAGGCAAAACAAGGCCAAAGTGGAAAACGGCTTTGACCTCTTTAAGCGTCAAGATGATAGGGAGCTCTTTGACCTGACTAAACTGCCCTCTTTGTGGTTCAAGATTTAATTGGCAGTCTACAACTCCATGTCTATGATGGTTGTGGGGGAGATTGGCTCCCTATCAATAAAAGTTTTGATGGTTGGTTTATTCGCCTCTGACCAGCACAAGATAATAAAGAAGAGTCAGGGCGCGGTGATGAAGGCTTTGGCTTATATCACTACTATGGTAAAGATTTTGGTGAAGTAATACTTTTTGTCGAATGATTCACAGTATTTTATTTGTGCTAACAAGAACATTATCTTTATAGGTCAATCAACTAGGCTACCATATGTTTTAGAGGTCGAAATTGGCTCTCGACCAAATAGACCAAATGAAGGAGGAGCACAAAGAGATGGACATGACTAAGGCAGAGCTTAAATTTGCCAAGATAGAGGTTGAGTGGCTCATAAAGTAGTTGGAGGAGAGGAACGCGCAACTTGAGGCAAAAGATGCTGAGTTGATAACAGTTGTGAGAAACAGGAGCGCGGCTAAGGAGCTCCTAAAGAAGGCCTAAGTAGTAGCGCAATACTACTATGACAATGGTCAAGCCCAGAGATATGAGGCTACCTTACAATTCGCTTGATGAGAGTTTGGTAGGACATTGCCCAATTTTTTATGTGAGGCCGTCCAGTAATTTATGCTGAATTCAACTTCATGGATGTGAGTGTCATCTTCTCTCTTAATGACACTAAGGATGCATTTGATAAAGCTGCGAAGTAGCTAGAATTTTTGGGCTATACCTTTCGATCAGAGGATAAAGAGTGCTTGAGTTATACACTCGATGAACAACTACGTATGCAAAGGGATCATGCCCTGACAAAGCTGCTCCGACCGAGGGGATACTTGTTATCCCTATAATTGTCCCAACTCATCAGGCAAAGGTCAATGCAGTAACCACCGAGTTCGACTTTGCCAATAATTTTACTTTCGACATTCGAGATGGCAAGGTCAATGCGGCAGACTACTTTTTGCTCGGTGCACACCCATTTCTTGTTCATGAAACAGGGCCCTTTTGATGCCTGAAACAAAATAAAAGGAGCTCTATTTGAGATGAGGGGGCTGGGTCAGGTAACCTTGAAGTTGAAGGCTTTAAGTTTTGGTTGCCCTGCAAGCTGTACTTTTGTAAATAATTTTCTTTTTTTTGGTGGATGGATTCTATAAATTTTATGAAACTTCCATTTCAATTCATCAATGCGTATCATACTTGGTCTTTATTTTAGTGCTTTCAGTAAGGTTGAATGCCAATTGTTAATAAATACTAACATAAATTTGACCTTGGAGAAAGAATTAGGTCATGCAATCCCTTAATAAAGGAATTAAATGAGTTCATGGTCAATTTAAAATTTGATTAATGCAAAGACAATGGAGTTAATCCAAGATGTTTATATCAAGCTAGGGCATATGAGATTAGGTGTACGATATTATTTATTGTCAACTTCAAGGTTAATTTAGGTCATATTCCTGATGGTGAAATGAATGATGTTGAGGTTGATCCACCTGTGTCAGAATGGATCTCAAGCTTTTGTGATAAGCAAACCCATGTCGAATACATCATCAACCATTGTCAAGATGTAATTAATGTTTTACGTGCATGGGTTGATAACTTTTATTTCACAATTGAAACAGATTTTTGGTCGACTGTGAGGTCAATAATTAATGATTAGCTCGTTTATTTACTGTGGCTAATGGGCCTGAATGTGTTAGCTAAAAGTCTTCTGGCAGACTATAAGTGATAAAATTGTTTGCTTACTGTAACTAATAAGCCTGGATGTCTCGACTAGAAGTCAATTTTTAGGTCAACTATGGGATCAACTTGGAATAATTTATTTGTTTGTTTAGTGTGGTTGTTAAGCTTGAACTTCTCGGCTAGAAGCCAATTTTTTGATTGAGTATAGGGTTGATTACGTACGATTAACTCATTTGATGTGGAAATGTAGGCAATTTTATTAATGTGAGGTAATACAGTGAAGACTTGGAGTCTCTTCATACATAGAATTTCTTCAAATTCACCGCATTCCATAGTCATGGGAGCTCATTGCCATTCATGTTTGCTAGTTGATAAGTGTTGTGTTTCAACACCTTGATCATCGAATATGGCGTCTCTCATTTAGGGTCGAGTTTCCCTATATTCTTCGAGACCTGTACTTTTTTTAGGACGAAGTCTCCAACTTTGAAGTTACGTGGTCGGACTCCTTTGTTGTGGTATTCTATCATCTTCGATCGTATGCTACATCATGTTATAAGCCTTTTGTCACAACTCATCGATGGTTTCCAAGTCGAGTTCCCTTTTGGATGTGTTCTTGATCAGATTGAAGTGCATGACTCAAGCTATGTGTTGTATCAATTCAAATGGGATGACTGTCTCTGAACCATAAACCAAATTATAGGGGCTGTGACCTGTAGTTATGCGAGGGGTTGTTTTGTATGGCCATAACACAGCTGGGAGGTCATCTACCCAACTTACTCCAGTTCTTTCTAGCCGAGCTTTGAGGTGATCAATGACAGTTCTGTTCATTACTTCGATTTGGCCATGACCTGAGGGTTCCTAACTGAGGTAGAATGTTGGTAGATCCCTAAGGATTTACACCAGTTCCTCATACTACTACTCTGGAACTAGATTTTATTATTTGAAATCAAGTCCTTAGGGAGGCCAAAATGATAAATAATTTTTTTCTAAATGAAACTTTTGATGGTCGTGTCAGTTATTTTGGGAACTGCCTCGACCTCAACCTACTTAGTAAAGTATTTGACAATAATGATGATAAACTTTCTTTGACCATTATCTTTGGTAAAGAACCTACTATGTTAATGCCCCACTAGTCAAACAACCTCGTGATTTGGACACTTATTGTTGACGCTATAGGTTAGTGTGGGACATTTGAGTGGAAATGGCAAGATGGACACATTTTGGCAAAATTGATAGAGTCTTTCAATACTGTAGGCTAGAAATACCCATATTTGATAATTTTATGGGCTAGGGACCATCCTCAAGAATGATTTCTCTAAATGCTTGCGTGAACTTCCTATAAGACCTCACGGGCCTGGTTTGGGGTTAAGCACCTTAAGGCTGGTCTAGAGATCGACCTCCTATAAAGTTGGGCATGCTCATCGAGGGCAAATTTGGCTACTAGACCTCTAAGTCTGCGTGCCTTATTCTTGTCCTCGGGGACTATTCCCTGACTCAAATAGAGTTTTATTGTATCTTGCCAAGAAGAAGTGGCTTTTTTGACACTCCCCATCAAGTTCTAGTCGAGGGCATTTATTGTAGGTTTGCTAGTGACTAAAAATGTTATTATTCTATCTCTAGTCCCCTTCGTTAAGCTTGTAAACTTGGATAAGGCATTGGCTTACTCATTCTCCGACCGGGGTACCTAACTAAGGGTGAATTTCTTGAAAAACTGTTGTAGTTTTTTCACCTCAACCAAGTACTGGCTCATGGTGGATTCTTTAGCCTCAAAGTTTCCTTCAACTTGTTCTTTGGGTTTGGCAAGCATGGGTAATAAGGAGAGGTATTGTTTGAGTTTGACCAAGGCCTGGTCACACTGCTCTTTCCTTTGAAACTCTAATTTCTTTGCATTTATGAAAATTTTGAAAAAAGATAGACTCTTATATGCTAATCGAGCAATAAACCTGCCAAGGGCTATGATTCTCCTAACCAAATATTGTACATCTCTGATCGCTAGGGTAGGTGATGTCTAAAATTGCCTAAATTTTTTGTGGGTTTGCTTCAATGCCTCTTTGACTGACTATGTAACCCCAAAACTTGCCCTATTGAACCCTGAAGGTACACTTGCTAAGATTAAGTTTTATGCCAATTGCTTATACTATAGAGAACATGTGATTGAGATCAACTAAATGATTCTTAGCTTTTTTTATCTTAACAATCATGTTGTCGACAAAAGCTTTCATGGATTTTTCGATCTCATTTTTAAACATATAGTTTACTAATTTTTGAAGAGTTGCTCTTGTGTTTTTTAGACCAAAGGGCATGACCAAGAAGTAGTACACCCCATTAGGGATGACAAAAGATGTTTTGTCCCTATCCATGGGCGCCATGAATATTTGATAGTAGCCTTTGAACACATTCATCATATTCAATAATTCATAACTAGCAGTAGAATTGACTAGCAAATCTATACGATGCAAATTTGACTTTCATATGATAGGTGGACATAATGGCTCGAAAGTCATTTAAGGTTGATTGACTAATGATGGCATTATATGCAAAAGATACGTCCACAACCAGGTAGTTGATGATTAGAGTTCTACGCCGAGGGGCTTCTCCAAATGATGTTGACAGATTGATAAATCCTTCGGGAATGATTTTGGAGCCTTTGAAATCGAACAAAGGTGTATGGACAGGCTCGAATTTCAACTAGCCCTTATTGATTCTCTTCAAGGTTGAGAGAAAAATGATGTTCATAAAGTTACTATTATCGACCATGACCCCTTTAACCTCAAAATTGGCAATCTCAACATATAACACCATAGGACAATTTAACTTTTGGTTGGCTTTTTTACTCTCGAGGTAGGCGAGGACAACATCAATGAAGGGAATTAGTTTCATACTGATTGAGAGCTGAAAACTGTTTTAATTGAATTGTATTTGGTCAATTCCAATATTTGCTGGTTCTATTTTCTAGCGGACTTTGAATCCCCCCAGTTGGACTCCCTACAATTATGTCAATAACTCTTCGAATAGATGAGCAGGGATCCTGGGTAGGTTTTTTTTTCCTTTTTCCTCCTTCCTTGGGATAACCAACCTTTCTCTATGGGGAGTCTGGTCAATTTTTCCATCTTTCTATCACTCATTCTCATCGATAAAGTTTTTGAGATGGCCTTATTGAATTAGCCTCTCAATCTCATCGTGCAGGTTAGAACAATCTTCATTGTCATGGCCTTTCTGCTTGTGAAAATGATAGTATTTCTTAGATTTCCTTATAGCTTCTGTCTCAGCCAGCTTCTTGAGTTTCTTCAGAAGGTTTTCATGTTGGATAGTGAACAACACATCCTTTCTCAGGCGATTGAGGGAAGTATAGTTATGGAACCATTTTGTGGGAGATCGATGACCTTCTCTATGCTATTGATTGTCTTTCTCCTTAGCTTTCCTCCTATTGACCTCAAAGTTGCCATGTTTAAGCTTGTTTATGTTCTTCTGAGTCATGTACCTCTCTACGAGGTTGAGCAGCTCCTCCATTGATTGGGGTCATTCACGCACTAAAGCGTTGCCACACTTCTTGTGCGTAAAGCATAGAAAAAGCACATCGATCAAAAATTCAATCCATGTGCTGTTGAACTTCAGCACTTTGGAGTTGAATCTAGTGAAAAAATTACAAAAGGACTCTCTTTCATTCTATTTAATTGTGTAAGTGGGTATGAGAGAGCTTCATCTTCCTTCGATTGGCAAATTGATGCAAGAACTTGTTGCACAATTGGTTATATCAATAGATCAACGCCAGCTTGAGCTTCACAAACCAATCGAGTACAATGCTTTAGAAGGTGGTCACCAGCATCTTTGCATGGATATACTCATTATGCCCATGCAATTACATCATGTGCTAGAACTGATGGAGGTGTTCATTGAGGTTAGCTGAGTTATCACATCTAGGCAATTTGGTCGGGACCTTAGCATTAATGGTGATGTGCTCGTCGATGATCTCCTAGATGAATAAAGACTCTCTTTTGCAATGAAATATTTATATTCCATCGTGGTAGGGATTCTTTTTGGTGTTCCTCCTCAGGATTTCTTCTAAGCGCTTATTTAGCTACTGGACCTAGTAGGACACTCTCTCCTATTATTCTCGATCAACTTGAGATATTTTCTTATTTGACTGAGGCTTCGTGTACTTAATCCTATCAGGTTGTTGGGCTCGAACGGGTCAAACGTAGTGATCTACAAACTCTACAACCTCTTCCCAAAGGACTGGTCATGCCTTTTCTCTTGGGAAACACCTGGGGCTGGGTTCATGCCTAGAGAGTGGCCATCTGGATTCTAGTCGACCAAAGTTCTCTCTGGGTGGTCTCTTTTTGAAGTGTGTGGGTTGCGAAGTAGCACTAGCTGCTAGTTTGGGCTCTGCAGTATGCCCATTCAAGGCGGCAGAAAGTTGAGTAGAAATTTAGTTGGATTTCTACTCACTGATGAGCTACATTAGTTGGGGCATAGTTAAGGTGACCATCTACTTTAGTTGGGAACTAGGCCCGAGTACATTGAGCTCTTGTGGAGGTGGAGGGAGAAGGGTTGGAGACCTTCTGTTCTTCTCTCATTGGGAAGCAGCTCACCTAATGTTAACCATTTTTTGATTGCAGACTCTAGATTCCCATAGGTGGTGCCAAATGATGAAGGTAGATTTCATTCAAGTGTTTAATGGGTTGAGATCCAATGAAACTGACCAGATGGTAGGTCAAGAGGTATACTTAATATGTTTTTAGGGTTAAGTCTTGCAACCAACAGCAAACGTCAGGTTAGCCAATGGCACACTTCGACACTCAAGTCAGTATATTGACCAAGTAACAGAGCAATAGAGTATGAGCTTAGGCCTAAAATGTGCATACCTTGTTGAGGGTTGAAATGGGGTATTTATAGCTTTCTCATGGTATATGATATGTCTTTCATGCTCCTATTGTGTAAGAAAGGTTGTTGTCCTTGCTTAAGGACTTTCTAATCTTATCCAGAGTGTGTACTGTTCCAAGTGGCATTGCCTCCAGCCACCTAGAACAAGGAGTACACTGGAGGCATTCCCTAGCTTGACACAACTGTAAAAGGTGCTACTATTGGTGGCATAGGCCATTAATGTGGCAGCATGGCGCCTGGCAAGGCATTCAATGTGGCCGAAGGGCTCTCATCACTCCTCAACTGCTTTGATTGAGATAAGCACTTTAGTAGGAATATTTCCTAAGATCTTGGTCATTAAGCTCATTTTGGTTGAAGCTACATCATTTTGGCCGAAGGATTGAGGCCACCTAATAGAAGTTATCAACCATAGCCTGGTCGATTAGGAACACTAATATCTACCACGATGGGTGGGAATCCAGAGGTCGAGTGGAAGTTGAATGTCTGCTTGGTCCCAAAAGAAGTTGGGCTGCTTGGGGATTATCTAATCAATTCCTATCCCAGTTGAGTATAATTGGGCTGAGCCTATTGAGCTATTCCATATCAGTTGTCATTTTCATATTTTCCCTCATTTTTTCATCAAAACAAAAAAGAAATCTGACTACTCTTGTTATTTCAACATTTTCCAGTTCAACAATTAGAAAAGGAATCCATCTTCCCGAAATAATAGGTTGCAAGGGTTCTTATTATTTTCTTACCTTGTATTAACCCTTTCTTTTTCCTGATACAACAAGAATTCAACCTCTACAATATCAAAGGTTAACTTGATGTATATTATCCAAAGCTTAACAGATGGATTTTTAAAACAAATTAAGAATGAATTAAGGAAATTTTCATATGAGGTTGGATGAAAGACATCGTATCTAGTCACATAACTATGACAAGCACAAAAACAACAAATTCTACTTTCTAAACCTTGTAAAGACTAAAAAAAGAAGATGATATTTACCGGACGCAAATAGCAAAGCATATGTTTATGTAAGAAAATGGATCAAAGAACTAAACTTGAGTTAATTCAAATAGGCAAGATCTATCAAGCCTTACTAATCATGCTCATAAAGGTCCATAAAAAGAACAGCTATTCAAAATGACGCTCCCAGCTGTGCTTCTAAACTTTGGTTTCTTGCTAATCTTTATGTAGCACAAAACAACTCAGAAATGGTTGGAGTGACGAGTCCTCAAGAACATTGGCAACAATTAACCAAGTCCCCTTTGCGTTTATACATCCCCTTGGAGAGGCCGTAGGCGTGATACCTGAACTCTCTGCTGTGTTAGAAATAGTTTTCAAATGTGATTGTTGAAGATAGCCACACACGCAGCTAATTCTCTCATAGCCAACAAGCAAAATCACCATTGGAGTTTGGCACGTCATTGGGAAGATTAGAAACTACATACAACCCTTAAAAGTCCCAATATTTCATCACATATACAAGGAAGGGAATGCTGTTGCAGATATCCTGGATTCTATTTGCTTGTTGGGATATCTTGTTTTGCTGTGTAAATTGTAAGTTAGGATTTTTTTGATTTGATGTAAGGGGAGCAAAATCATCCCCATGTTGCAAGGCGCAAAACAAGACCATGCTGTAATCTCTCTTTTATTTTAATATACATCTTCACCTTATTTAGAAAATAAAATAAAATAAAGAATAAGGTTGAGAGGACTTTCAAGCTTTTATCGAGTCTATCAAAATCTCTTCGCCTGACTCAATTGTACAGGCCTATGATCCTAACTGGCAACACTGGCTGAAATAATTTCTATTACATCAATTCTAGCCTTAGATAGGGATGTATTTAAGGCCATAGAATAATTTCTATTACATCAATTCTATCCTTAGATAGGGATGGATTTAAGGCCATAGGAGGTACGCAAACCAACTTGGGAACACAATCCTCTTTTGGGGGAAAAAAAGAAACAGAAAAAGAAAAAAAAAGAAAAAGAAAATCCATCAAAATCCAACATTTAATGCATATACAAATTTGAAAACCAAAAATAGCTACCTACAACTGAGGCAGTTGAAATGTTTAGAGTAGATTTAATTTGCTGAATCTAGTACGTTACATAATAAATATTATTTTATTCTCTTTTTTAAAATATACAATCAATCACATGAAAGCTATAATTTGAAATCAATTTGTTGATAACAAAAGCAGGGAATAAAATGCAAATTAATTTTTGTTTATGATAAATTTTAATTTAAAACTTTGCCATGCAAAAAAAATTTGAAATCAAGAAAATTTCAAAATGGACAAAATAAAGGAAAGTTCCCCTAGTAAAACCCCAAAGCATGTAAGGTTGGGGGCGGTACTCCGGTGCAAATGTTAAGATGAATCCATTGTCGATGGGGATAGGGATGGCTGTAAATGGATATTCGAAAATTCGTTTACTATTTGCGTTCGTATCTATTTATATAAAATTTATTCGCATTCGTTTAAAGCGAATATTATTCTTATCTGATTAGTAGATATTCGATTATAAATAAATACAGATATTGCAAATGTGTATTCGATCCGTTTAATATCTTATTCGAATGCATATTTATTAAATAATATATTTTTATATTTTTTAATAAAAATCTCATAATTTATATATGTGTATATATATTTTATAATTGAAGAATTGGGTAGGAAAAAGAATAAATTTAAAAAATTATTATAATATAGAGAAAAAAATGAAGAATAAAGTTAATCAACGCAATTATTATTAGTTGATTTTATAATTAATATACTTAAATGTCATTATTATTATAAATAAGTACTAATAGTTAATTATAAAGTTAATTATTAATTAGAAATTACACTATTTGTTTGATTTCTTTCTTTTTAATGAAATTAAATAATTTCTTCTATTAATTAAAATATGTTTTGTTATAGATTTATAGATTTACGTATTTGGAGATCTATAAATAGATATTTAAATAATTATTACTGAATATGGATATAAAAAAAATAATTTAAATACAAATAAATTTAATAAAATATAAATAAATTTTAAAAATTATAATCGAATATGGATATATCCGAATTCGACCGATATCCGACGGATACGAATTCAGATATCATTTTTTAATATCCGCCAAATCTGTATTTGTATTCGAATATTCGAAAAGTTAAGCGAATACAAATATAAAAATAATATATCTGATCTGTTTAATATTCGTTTCCACTCCTACTCTACTAGGAATGGGGCCCGGGATGATACCTGACAAAATAGTTGTGGGATCGTAGAGAAGTTTCTGGAAAGTGAAGGGCCTGATGAAGTGTGAACCTCAGAGTTCAGAGCTCAGACTATGACTTGTGCGCTCAGAAATGCTACAAATGGCTACATAAACAATGGCAGTTGCCCCACTATCCTCTTTTGGCCGGCTTGGACAGCACACCCCTTCTCAATTCTTATCAAGAGACTAAAATTATCTTTTTTTATAAAATAATGTTTAATTTTATTTTAAGTATATTTTTTATGTAGTAATAATATGAATAGATTAATTTTATTTATATTTATTGTGTTAAAATATTTCATATATATTATATGTAACTTCCTATAATATATTTTTATATTTATCTTTTCTTTATGCTAATATATTTTCATATAGAATATATATGTAACTTTTTATATTAATTTTTGTAACTCCCTATATTAATATATAATTTCTGTAACTCCTTATATTGTTAATTTTATTCCCCTTACCTATGTCAACATATATATACAATACACTCTTAATATTTATTTTAATATTAATGTAAAAAAATTATATTAATTCATCTTTTGTAACTCCATATTTAATTTTGATAAATATTCAACATATATATTTATATATTAATACATATATGAAATCATGTGTTTTTCATATAAATTGTTAGATTTTGAGTTTATTTACATCATAATTATGTCACTTATTTTTTAATTTTTATAACAAAAAATTATGTGGGAAGAATAATGAGTAAGAACTTAATGCCAAAATACAGCAAGAATGCAATACAAATCTCTATTTGATTAGAATGAAATTTTTTTTTATAGAACTTTAAATTTATAGTTAGTTGATTACTTTTTATAATAACTTTTGTAACTTCTTATTTTAATTATATATAATTTTTTTACTCCTTTCTATGTATCTTGTCTAATAGGTTTTCTTTTTTTTACTAATATTTATCACTTGCATTCTCAATTTTGATTTTTTGAAATATTATGGACAACCATACATAACTAGGCATATGCATAAGTCTATTCGTTGATGCAATTTAATAGACTTTTCTTACTTAAACTAAAAATTCTAACTACAGTTTATATTATAAAAATAATTTAAACATACAATTTACTATTTCAAAATAGAACAATACTTCTCCTTTTCTTTTCTCCACCTTTAGAAAATTAATCTTTGTGTGAATTAAACTTTTTTTTTTTTGAAAATGCATATCTTTTATAGTATTTATATATAATTTTTTTTAATATTTTTAATTTTTCTATTTATGAACCAGGATAAATATTTAGAAAATAATTCAGGTTATGATTTCAGTACTTTTTTATGTAGTAATGACGTGTATAAGTTAATTTTATCTATTTTTTTCATGTTAATGTATTTTTATATTTGATGTCCTATCAATATTTATTTTAATATTAATATAAAAACTACAATAATTCATTTTTATAACTATATACTTAATTAATAAATACTCAATATATGTATATGTATTTATGTTAACATAATGAAACTCTGTATAATAATTTTTGTAACTCTCTTCATAAATATATACTTTTTGTAAATCCTTATTTATTTTCTAATATTTATTTTTTTTAATATAATTATGGATGAATATATATGTAAATATAATGTTGTGCATATATATACAAGTGTATTTATCAATATTGCAATTTGATTATTATGTCTTGCTCCATATATTGTGCATATATAAATTTTTTATATATGAAGTGTTTTAATAATATAAAATTTATTATAATTTAATTTTAAGTATTATGTTATGTTATTTCATGAGTTATCTCTTATTCCATAATTAATTTAGTATGTTAATTAAGTTAAATCATACTTGAAAAAATTCCTAAATCTAACCTAAAAATCTTTAAAATATATGTACTAGAATATTCTAAAAATACAATTTAGTATTTAAAAAATATAAAAATATTTGCCTTCTTTCTTCTCCAACTCTATACGGTCATTCTCTTGGTATGTTAAAATTTGTTTTTTTTTTTCTTTTCTTGAAGATGTATGTGTGTGTAGTACTCATATTTTTTTAATGTTTTAATTTTTATGCTAATGAATCAAGATAATTTATAAAAAAAGAAATTTGAAGTCCTTATGGTAAGTTAAAATATTAAATCTTCTATTACCTAAGTTTATTTTTCGATGTTGAATTCATTAATTTCTTTAAACTAAGTTAATGTTAAAGTGATTTTTTTAAATTTTATCTTATATTATATTTTGTGAATAGTTATTGAATCTATAAAATAATTTAATATTTAATCATTAATTTCTATGTAGAAATAGATTAATGCTTGGAAATTAATCTAATGAAACATAAATTATGTCATAAAATATTGTTATGTCTTATTTACATCATCAATTATATTATATTTAATAAATTTTTTAATTTTTTAAGTATTATATTCACAATATTTGTCCAAAATATTAATATCTAAAATATAATTAAAATTATATAAAATAAAAAATTAAATCTATCGCCCGGTACAAAACACGGGCTAATAACTAGTAATAATATAAAAATACACTTCTGCAAGAGAAATAAATTAAACTCATAAAAGAATACATAAAAATATTATACATATATATATGTGTTGTTGAAAATAAAATGACCATTTTGCCCCTTGAAGCCAAAAGTACAAGCACAGGACATGGATCCATGCATTTTTTATTCAGGTCGATCGTCCCAAATCTCAACTATACATGCAATTTAAAATTATAATAGTTGGCTAAGGGTTCATTTATTTTCATTTTTTAAGGTCATTTTTATTTTTTTTCAAAATAAAAAATAGAAAATTATTAATTTTTACACTATTTTCTCATATATTTTTATTCTCAAAATATTTTTTTTTATTTTCTTTCTCCACTTTGATACATATTTCTCCCCTATTATTACCTATATCTACTTTTTTATATTCTCGATACTTTTCAACAAAAATATTATTTTTTCAAATAAATAAATATTACATTATCAATTTAAATTCAAAATCTTGCTTCTTTTTAATATAAAAACATCCAACATTCAAATACGTCTTATTTTCACAACTACATAAACTAATAATTTTTTACAATATATCCAAATGCAACTCCATTTTCTACAATAATTATTCTAACTAATTTTTTACTATATTTTTTCACTAAAAAAATAAAAATGACATTAGAAAATAAAAACAAACGGCCCCTAAAAACACGTGGAATCATTCATCCATACAAGCGATGTTGAGGTGGCCGCTTCCCGTCAATTTTCCGCTACAAATACTTATGTTTCATACGAATTAATTAAGCATCCATCACATTTATAATAACTCAATTTCTATTCGACATCTTATTTAAATATTAAAAGACTATGATTAAAATTTCCTAACGACTCTTTGACCTTGTATTTCAAATTCTAAATTCTATTATAAGATAATAAAATGGGATATAGTGTTTTTATTCCATTTTATTATTCATTTGATTTGAATGACAATAAATACCTAGGTTTCCATGAATACCATACGACTATGTTTATATGTATAATTCTCATGATAAATTAACTTACCATCCTATTGGTTTATTTATCATGTCAATCAAATTATACTACAATAATAAAAAATCACATAAACTATTATATAATAAATAATCATAAGATAATTTAAAAATCTAACCAAACTAGCCCTAAATAAACTAGTCTTATTGTCTTGGTTTGGTTTCCTTGACAATTCCGAAAAGATATCTTTTCCAAAAAAATATTTTGAATTTTTTTAAAAAAATATAAATGTTTGCGCGTACGCGCGCACACACACATATATCTCCTTACACGAACCGATGTAGGGGTTATTACCTTTTTGGAGCCTTCTGAGACATGGACATAGACTAGATTAGGCTATACTTTGATTTAAATAGGCTAAATCTGTTATGCAAATGATAAATTTAAGTCTAGCCTATTATCTATGATAAACTTTTTTTTAATGTTAGATCTAGCTTTTTTAATAAACTTTAAAGTCTTAACTAGGCATAAAAGTTTGCATAAAAGTCTATTTTCTACGAAGATTTCCATTAAGTCTAAATATTACATAAATCTAAATTTTTAATATATTTAAACTTGTAATAGACTTTGATAAGTAATAATTAAAATGATAAATGACAATATATAATTATAAAAATTTAAATTTAAATATAAAATTGTATCATTTCAACAAAAAATAATACTAAAATAACATAACGAATTTCATAAATAACTAATTAAAGAAATTAAATATAATTAGCTATTCAATATTATTGTACTTTTATGTTAAAATGGATAAACGAACCGGTTTCACATGCTTTACAAGCTTTTTAGAAGAGCTAAGTTTAATTTATTTAACTAAATTTTTTTTTAAAAACTTTAATATAACTTTTTTGTTAAATAAATTAGGCCATAAATAAACTAAAACATAGGCCGACGTGCAGCTTTATCTATTCCCAACTCCATTGAGATACAAATAATGAATTACTCTATTTTCGGGGTCTATATAATGTGGCACCGTTTTCTCTCTCATCACCACGCTAACACCGCTTGTATAGCTGCATTGCCACGGCACGTACAAACGGGCGACTCCTCAATAAAAGAACGAAACCCCTTTACCTTTCCGGTAAAATAGGATAGCAGAGTGATCGTCATCAAAGAAAAGGACTACACTTTCAGCTTGCACTTTTCAGAAGTGGTGGGTGCAAAAAAATGGAGGCTCAGATGGCTGAAAATGGGCTTAAAATGGTGAGCAATGATGAAGGTGGATGTGGGTCTATAAAGAAGAATAGTGAGATCTTTATCAGCATAAAAGAAGAGCCATTCGTGTTTCTTAATGAAGATGAGAATGTTGGGAGTGGTGGCGGCGGCGGCGGAGCAGCTTCCAAAACCAATAGAAGGGCTGAGAGAACATGGACCACCGCCGTTTTTGAAGAAGACGTTTGAGATGGTCGATGATCCTCGGACGGACTCAATAATATCTTGGAGTTCGACAAGGGCTAGTTTCATTGTTTGGGACCGTCATACATTCTCCACTGATTTGCTGCCTAAACACTTCAAGCACAGCAATTTCTCTAGCTTTGTTCGGCAGCTCAACACCTATGTAAGCATTACTCACATATTTTTGCATCATCATATTTCAGTTCTTTAATCAAATCTTTTTGGGTCTTAATTCCTTCCTCTTGAAGAAAAAAAATCACGCAAACAGTTTGTGTTTTTCAGTCTTTCTTCTTTTCTTTTGGGGGGTTGTGAATTGTGGTTCAGTTCCTTGTTCATTTGTTTTCCACAAAGCTATTCTCGATTCTTGAATATAGAGATAATTTTAGCTGGAGTATATTGTTTTTGAATGATGAAACTAATCTACATCAATCCAGATAGGAGAAAGAATCTTGAATTTTGAGATTCTTGGGATCCATTTTACAGTTTCTTGTATCAGAAGTTTGTTGTATTTTTGCTGTGATATTTTAGTTTCTTGCAGTTGATAAATATTTGTCCTGTTTATGCCCTGTTTGTGAATGTGATTACTGATTGTGAACTTGGTTCCACAATTTATTCACAGCGGTTCAGGAAGATTGATTCAGACAGATGGGAGTTTGCAAATGAAGGCTTCCAGCAGGGGAAAAAGCATTTGCTGAAGAACATCAAAAGGAGAAACCACAACTCTCAGTTCAGGCACCAACAAGGAGCTTCAGAATCCTGGTTGGATTCCACCAAGCATAGCGTGGAGTCAGAGCTTGAAAAACTGAGGAGTGATCAGAACACATTGAGAACTGAAGTAGTGAAACTAAGGCAGCAACAAGAGAGCACACATCCTTATCTGGCTGCTGTTAAAGAGCACCTGCACGCCACTGAAATTAAGCAAAAGCATATGGTGGTTTTCATGATTAAGTCTTTGAAGAACCACATGTTTTTGCAGCATTTTATTGACAAAATGAAAAAGAGAAGGGCAATAGGCAGCACAAGGATCTTTAGAAGGAGGAGGTTAGGAGCTGTCGATTTAGGTGATTGCAGCTTAGTGGATTCCATCGACATTGATGAGATTGTTAGCATGAATATTGATGAGAAGAGGCTCAAAGTTCAGGAAGAGTTGACTATTAAATCAGAAATTGATCAGGGATTCTCTTGGGATGAGTTGGGAAGCTCTTCACAGGAACAAAAGACTGAAACCACCTCCGAGAGAAATAGTTTTAGTTTTGATGCGTGCTCGGAGAATTTCGTCTTGTGGGACAAACTGATGGAAGATGACATGATTTATGAGGAAGAAGAAGAATTAGCAAAGAATCGACAATCTGATATTGTTTCAGAATTGGAGAATTTAATAGCAAAGCCCCCAGAATGGGGTTTGCATATGAGAGGGCTGGTGGAACCAGTTGGTTGTCCGCACCTGACAGCTTAATTCATAGTTTCTGGGGATATGATCTTGTCCAGTGTTCTCTAATAAATGGAATAGGATACAACTTGTGATGCAGGGGCGGAGAAATTGGAAATGCAGTTGGACTGACCATTAGGCTGTTGGGTTTGTTTAGCAGAAAAGTAGAATTGACAATGGAAAGGAGTTAGTAGGGAATGTTACTGTGATTCGTGTTGTTTTTCATTGTCATTGTGCATTCTTCTAGTCTTTTTCTTCAATGTTTATTCTTCCTACTTTCTTGTGTTATATATACCTTCTTCAATAGACCTACAATAGAAGTTCTACACGTGTTATGGAAAGATTATTTTGTCGATTCTGACCATATTGCTAGTTCTAGTATATCATAAACTTTTGTTGAATTACAAAAAGCATGTCGCATGTCAAGTTCAGGTTAGACGGAGATAGACCGGCATTGTTTATGAAGAATGATGAGTAGGAATCAACTGGGGAAGTTATGAACAGGTCAAATATGTATATGTTGTTATTGATCCATTAAAGATCTTGGATTTGGGATTGACTTAAAATTACTTGCCTATACTGCAGAGGGCAACCAGAGAATCGGGACCCTCGGTTTTGGAAGTTAAGTGCTGAAAACCACCAATCATGAGATTCAAGGGGCGAGGGCAATAGAGTCGGTCCATTCAGAAATTAGCTAGCATCCTTCAGAAGGGGCAGGATTGGTGCCCGTTGGTTGGACAATTGACCGCTGATACACCGTATAATGCAAAATGTCCCTTTCTAGCAAAAAATAAAAGGGCAAATTGTGTTTTGGAGAATTATTTAAAAATATTAAAACCACTTTTTATTTTTGTGATCAATTCCCACTTGATTTTGTTTAGAATGAACTCCCTAATTTTGTTAGAATTTTAAAGTTCACTCTTTACTCACTTGATTTGACAAAAATGTCCTTAAGTATAATATTTTTCATTCATTTTTTTTTCACTTCTTTGTCATAAACAAAAGCAATAGTAAACCCTACCAATAGTAATATCATTTTCAGAAATAGAAAGAAAAGAAAAAATGCAAACAATTCCACGGTGGAAACAAGAATAATCGTGGGAGCCAACAACTATCAACCCGACATCTGCATTGTCTTCTTCTCTTTTCATTTTCATCATTTTTAGGTTTCTTCTTCTTCTCAACTGCTTCTCAGTTGCTTCTGAATTTTTTGTATTTTTCCGACAATGTCAACTAGTAGTGAAGCTAGAGTGTTCAATCAAGTGTTAGGGAGTTACCGCTATAAAGACCGGCTTCATATAATTTCAATTAAGGATACTACGACCTTAATGGACATGTACATTAATTTCGCAAGAAAATGGAGTGAAATCAACGCTGAGCTCTTCAGTTTGCAATACATAGCTCCACATCAAAAATTGTACGTAACATTGACTGATGACGAAAATGTCATAAATATTGTCTTATTGCATTTGACATTGAAGATGAACATTGTTGATATCCTGATAAATTGAAAGGATGAATCAAGCAACAGTGCCAAGAAGAGCTGTGATGTTTTAAGATAATACTTCCACAAAATCTAAATTGTACTGCAGTTTTTAAAGTTTTGTACACAAGTGTTCTGAAATTGTACTCCGTTTCTTTGAAAATCTTTTTCTACTTAGAGTGTTCTACATTATACTTCATTGCAAATTAAAATTGTACTTCATTTGACAAAAATTGTATACCATTATTTAAGTTTTATATTTCAAGTGTTCAACTAAACAATTATAAAAAATTGTACTGCCGTTGTTAGGGTTTTATACTTCAAATATTTGGAAATTATACTTCACTTTATCTAAAATTGTACTTCATTTTTTTCTGAAATTATACTTTATTTTATACTTCATTTTACCTAAATATGTACTCTATTTATTGAAGTTTTATATTTCAAGTGTTCTATTTAATGATTATCCCAAACTGCACTGTAGTTGCTAGGATTTTATATTTAAACTACTATACTTTATACAAATTTGTACTTCAATTATCTAAAATTGTACTTTATTTCACATAAAATTGTACTCTATAATTTAAGTTTTATACTTCAAGTGTTCTACTAACAGATTACAAAAAATTATATTGTAGTTGCTAGGATTTTGTACTTAAAATATTTGAAAATTATACTTCACTTTATTAAAATTGTACTTTTTTTTCCTGAAATTATACTTTATTTTATCTAAACCTGTACTCTATTCATTGACTTTCCACACTTTAAGTATTCTATTTATTGATTATCCAAAATTGTACTTCTTTTGTTAGGATTTTATACTTTACATGTTCTGAAATTGTACTTTTCTATATATAAAATTGTACTTCTATTTTATGAAATTATACTTACTTCATTTTACAAAACTTATAATCTATTCATTGAAGTACTATACTTCAATTGTTCTAAAATTGTACTTTTTTTTATCTAAATCTGTATTTCAATTAGCTGAATCTATTATATTTCACTTTATCTAAAATTGTGCTTTTTTCTTCTTCTGAAATTATACTTCATTTTACTTAAACTTGTACTCTATTCATTGAAGTTTCATACTTTAAGTATTCTTTTTATTGATTATCCAAACTTTATTTAGAATTTTACTTTTTTTTTCTTCTTAATTTATACTTACCTAAAACAGTACTCTATTCATTTAAGTTCTATACTCATGTATTCTATTTATTGATTATCCAAAACTGCACTGCAGTTGCTAGAATTTTATACTTAAACTATTCAAAATTGTACTTCACTTTATACAAATTTATACTTCAGTTATTTAAAATTGTACTTCATTTCACATAAAATTGTACCATATTATTTAAGTTTAATACTTCAAGTGTTTTACTAATGGATTATAAAAAATTGTACTGCAGTTGTTAGGATTTTATACTTCAAATATTCTGAAATTATACTTTAATTTATTAAAATTGTGTTTCTTTTTTTTGAAATTATACTTCATTTGTCAACCTTAAGGGATGTAGTTGAGGAGGAAATTGGTTCAATCAATGCATCACATAATGAATTAGCTTTAACTAGTAACTCAATTAATACATGGAGGAATTGCATATATGGGGAGGGTTAGACATTTAAGGATGCTTAGGAGTTTAGAATTATGCTTAAGAATTATGTGGTGTCTACTTTGCAGTCATTTAAATACAAAAAAAATAACAACAAAAATATTATAGCCATTTGCAATGATGAAAATTGCAAATGGAGAATCTATGCATTAAGGCATGAGGCTGATAAATTATTTAGCATTCGAAAATGCAATCTAGAGCATACTTGTGGTGAGGCTAATCTTTGAACAAAGGAGCATTCTAAAGCTGATTGTGCTTAGGTTGCTAACATTATAAAAGACAAATTGATATTAGAGCTATGTTATTGCCTCTCTATTATATTGAAAGATGTCCACAGAGAATACGGTGTGGAACTTAGGTGCCATAAAGCATAGATGGGTAAGGAATTAGCTATGCAAGACATCTATGGCATTGAGAAGGGATCTTATAATAAGTTGAGGTGGTACTATGATGCTGTGAAGAGGACAAACCCTGAAAGTATTGTAGATTGTGAGATTGACCTAATTAGTCAAAACTTTCGTCGGCTATTTATATATTTTAGTGCAACCTTATTGGTTTTCTCAGGGGATACAGATCATTGATATTTTTAGATGACACCCATATTAAAAATAAATACAAAGGATGCTTACTCAATACTGTCAGTAAGGATGCTAATGATAACTTATTGACTCTGAAAATGATATTAATTGGGAGTGGTTCTGCTTCAAGCTAACAAGTGTCTTACATTCTCAATATTTGCCTAACTTATCAATGTTCACTTTCTTCTCCAATTGACATCCAAATCTTCTTAGGGCCATCCCCATAATATTATTTGGTAGGCACCATGCATATTGTTTGAGACACTTAGTGGATAAGTTTAAGAAATAAATAAGTGTGCTTTATCCTTGTTTGTGAAACAATTATGTGACATAAACTCTAATTCGTAATATTTAGCACATTACTGTTTTATTATTTTAAATTAAGGTATTAAGGAAGTACCCTCTACATAACAAGACACACTGGTGCTCTATTTTTATGAAAGCTACATATGCACCTACAAGGCAAGAGTATACATGACATATAGATAGCATCTTGGAGTTGTTTCCGCTTGATAGAGACTTTATTATGCAGTCTGACCCACTATGTTGGGCAAATTCCTTATTCAGTGGAGATCGATGGAGGGTAATAAATAATAATCAAGCAGAATGTTGGAATAATTGGTTTAAACCAGCCATGGTTGATCACATACACACATAAATAATGGTTATGATACATGATCGACGAGAAGAATCTCATAAGATGGTTGGTCAAATATATCCCAAGCAAGAAAAGAAGTTGGCAATCAATCATATGCGTTCTCATAATTTAAAAGTTGTCATGTTTAACGGTTGAAGCTTTGAGGTGATTAAGCAATATAAATTGTATGCTGTAGATTTAGATGGTAGAGTTTGTTCATGCAAAGCATGGTAGATTGATAAAATACCATGCAAACATACTTGAGCTTGTATCGAATCAAGGTCACTTTCACTGTATAACTTCACCGATCAATACTACCAAGTTGAGATATATCAACAAGCATACCAAGCAATGATAAACCCTATTCCTATGTTTGATATGAATTTGTTCCCACCAGATGATGATGGCCTCATTAATGCACCTAATTACCGATCTCAACCTAGGCATAGAAGGATACAGAGAATTCCATCACAAATTGAGAAACATGTAATTAAGTGTAAAATGTGTGGTAGAATAAGGCATAATCGTCAAACTTGCAAAAAATCAATAAATTAGTTAAATTTTGTACTTCAACAAAAAATATTTTATACTTTGTTTGTTTTAGGTTTGTACTTTATTTCCTTCGAATTGTATGCAACTTTCGTGCTTAGATTTAGTTGAATTGAAGTGAACTTCAAATAAACATGTTTTATACTTTATTTGTTCAAGGTTTGTGCTTCAATTCTCTCAAATCATACTCAAATTATCTTTGGAATCAAAATGTACTACAATGAAACATATTTTATACTTTATTTGTTCTAGATTTATACTTCATTTTCTTCAAATTGTACTAAAATTTCCTGCCCAATTTCAATTGAATTGAAGTGAATTTCAAAGAAACACATCTTATATTTTGTTTTTTCTTCGTTTGTACTTCATTTTACTCAAAGTTTACTCAAATTGGCTGTTAGTTTCAGTGGAACTGAAGTGTACTTCAACAAAACACATTTTACACTTTGTTTGTTTTGAATTTGTACTTTATTTCCTTCGAATTGTACTCAAATTTCCTGCTTAATTTCAATTGAATTGAAGTGGATTTCAAAAAAACACGTCTTATACTTTATTTTTTCTTGGTTTGTACTTCATTTTACTCAAATTAGCTCTCAATTTCAGTGGAACTGAAGTGTACTTTAATGAAATACATTTTATGCTATGTTTGTTTTGAGTTTGTACTTCATTTTCTTTGAATTGTACTCAAATTTCCTACCCAATTTTAATTGAAGTGAAGTGAACTTTAAATAAATGTATCTTATACTTTATTTTTTCTTGGTTTGTACTTTATTTTGCTCAAATGTTACTCAAATTAACTGCCAGTTTCAGTGGAACTGAAGTGTATTTCAATAAAATACATTTTATACTTTGTTTGTTCTGGATTTGTACTTTATTTTTTTTTGAATTGTACTCAAATGTCCTATCTAGTTTCAATTAAATTGAAGTAAATTTCAAAGAAATGCATCTTGTACTTTATTTTTTCTTGGTTTGTACTTTATTTTACTCAAATTGGCTGCCAGGTTTAGTGGAACTGAAGTATATTTCAACGAAATACATTTTATACTTTATTTGTTCTGAATTTGTACTTCATTTTCTTTGAATTGTACTCAAATTTCCTATCCAGTTTCAATTAAATTGAAGTGCACTTCAAATAAACACATCTTACAGTTTGTTTTTTCTTGATTTGTACTTCATTTTATTCAAATTTTATTCAAATTGACTACTAGTTTCAGTGCAATTAAAGTGTTCTTCAATAAAACATATTTTATACTTTATTTGTTCTGGGTTTGTACTTCATTTCCCTTAAATTGTACTCAAATTCCTTGCTCAATTTCAATTGAAGTGAAGTGAATTTCAAAGAAACACATCTTATACTTTATTTTTTCTTGGTTTGTACTTCATTGTCTGAAATTGTAATCAAATTGGTTGCCCAGTTTCATTGGAATTGAAGTGTACTTCAACAAAAATATTTTATACTTTATTTGTTCTGAGTTTGTATTTCATTTTCTTCGAATTGTACTCAAATTCCTTGACTAGTTTCAGTTAAATTGAAGTAAACTTTAAATAAACACATTTTATACTTTATTTGTTCTAGGTTTATACTTCAATTCCCTCAAAGTGTATTCAAATTGTCATTGGAATCGAAGTGTACTTCAATAAAAAATATTTTTTCCTTATTTCGACAATTATGAATTTAATACCTTAATATTTTTACTAATATTATTGAATTAAAATTTGTTCAATGATTTGAATTTTAAGTCTTGGTAAATAATAATCAAATAATAAAAATGTGTGTGATTTTTATCTTATGAATAAAATTATATTAAATTTTTAATTTGTTAACCATTAGTGTTCAACCAATGAATGTTGTCAATTGCGGAAATGAAAGATTCTTACACTTTTAAAGATGTTAACAAATGAGAATTTGATGATAATATCCACAATATCACCGGTGCAAATACACACTTTACATGATATGATAATTTCAAAATATTGTACATGACAATCATTTTAATTATTGGAGAATAATTTTTCAATTACAATAAATGTATTTCAAAAGAATATATTTTATATTTTGTTAGTTCAATGTTTTTACTTCAGTACACCAAAATTGTACTCACATTCACTGCCAAGTTTCAATTGAATTAGAGTAGACTTTAAAGAAACACATTTTATACTTTGTTTGTTAAAGGTTTATAATTCATTTTTCTCAAATTATACTCAAAATCCCTGCCCAATTTCAACTGAATTGAAGTGACGTTAAAAAAAAACACATTTTATACTTTGTTTTTTCTTGGTTGGCACTTCACTGCCCTAAAATTTTAATCAAATTGGCTACCCAGTTTCATTGGAATTGAAGTGTACTTCAATAAAAATATTTTATACTTTGTTTGTTTTGGGTTTATAATTCATTTCCTTCAAATTGTACTCACATTCTCTGTCCAGTTTCAGGTGAATTGAAGTAAATTTCAAATAAACACATCTTATATTTTGTTTGTTCTGGCTTTGTACTTTATTTTTCTCAGATTATACTCAAATTGGCTACCCAGTTTCAACAAAATCAAAGTGCACTTCAACGAAAAGTAATTTACACTTTGTTTGTTCTGGATTTTCACTTCATTTCCTTCGAATTGTACTCAAATTCACTGGGCATTGTCAATTGAAACTAAAGTGTACTTCAATGAAACACATTTTATACTTTGTTTATTCTGAGTTTGTACTTCCTTTCTGTTAAACTATTCTCAGATTCATTTCTTATGTTTTATGGAATTGAAATGTACTTCAATGATACATGTTTTATACCTTATTTTTTTGGGTTTGTACTTTATTTTTCTTATATTGTACTCAAATTCGTTGCCTAATTTTTGTGAAATTGGGCATATTATACATCAACGCAACAATTATACTTTATTTTTTTCCACTTTTATACATTATTTTTCTCCAATTGTACTCAATTCACTACCTAATTTCAATTGAAAATATTATAAATGCTTGATCAAAAACTACACTTACATACAAAATAATGTTATATACAAAGTATACTTCAATTTACATATGTATTTACATACAAAGTGTGATTCAAATCCTGGAATTTTCATGACTTAATATTGTACATGCCATTGTCGCATGGTATTTGTCCATGTTAATTGTTCCAGCAGACCTCCAGAACTCGAGAGTGTCTCCAGCGAAACATTTGCCCAAAGGCACACATGGACACCGCAATCTACTATACCCTTTTGCTATTTGCTTTTTTTTTCCTTATGTATTCGTCCACATGACACCCCAATGAAAGCTTTATATATCGAGAATAGAATAAACCTACAAAATATTGATAAGTTGTTGACTCCCTACCTTATGAAGAAATCACAGAGAATGGAAGCAAACTTACAATGACAGTAGCTGTCGGTTGGTATCTGGCGGCCATTCTTGAATTCATATACAAGCAAAAATGAGTCGAGGTGTCGAGGACAACCAAAAACTAGTGATGGTGTCGACAAATCGATAGGATTATGAACGACACTTGTTTACAACATCCAACGTGAGGTCTTCCAAATGTTTATGGGTGAAAGAGTTAAGTGTAGGTATCATCTCCACAAATTCTTCATCCATCATATCTTTCAAGTTGCGTCTCTCAAATCTGTCTAATATATAAGCCTATGAAGTATAAAATAAATGGTTATACTCATAGAAAATGTGAAAGTAAATTAAGTAAGGAAACCACCACATATTTACGCTATTGTAGACGTAAACTACACCTTGTGGTGACACTTGTTGCCGAAAGATGGGCTGCATAATATTGACATGTAGCAGTCTACTATGTCATCGGTAAGTTCTCTTCCAAATAAGAGCTCACAAAAGTTTCTTACATCTAGAAACTTAGACAGTCACCCTACATAGTTGTTAATTATTAGTTCAGACACCAATTTATCCAAAAAGAATTAATAATAATAATAAGCAAATTTTGTTATCCCAAATTATCTCTTCTGATAAAGTTGTCGATGACTTCACGCTCTTCTACTGAATAAGTTCACGACCTGTATAATCAGTCATTCCTTTATAGGGTTGGCTGGTTCTTCTTCCACCTAGATTGTAATGATGTCTTTGGTCTTCTACAGTACAAAACACAACACATTAGGTACAAAGTGTTAACAATTAAAGTACAAAAGACTAGCACATTAAGTAAAAAGTATCAACTATTGAAGTATCCCCTATTAAAATACAAAATATAGCAACTGGAGTACAAAATTCAAGCACATTAAGTACAAAGTATCAACTATTGAAGTATCT
>JACGDI010001560.1:182674-198157 GCA_014898725.1 Jacaranda copaia | reverse complement strand
CAAATATCGCCAACATAAAGTGCAAAAGAATAGCACATTAAGTATAAATATCACTAACTTGGAGTATAAATGATATAGCACATTAAGTACAAATATCACCAATATGAAGTATAAGATATGATCACATTAAGTACAAATATCAACCAATCAAGAAGAAGATATCATTACATTTATTACAAATAGATAATTTACAAATGAAAAGCAAATCGCAAAAATTTAAAATATTAAGTAGTTGACAACACCTTCTTCTTTTCTTGTTTTTTATTTTATTATTTTTTTTCGCATGAGGACGGGGACGAGGAAGAGGACCATAGGTATTTATCACTTGTCTTGCTCTTTTGGCTGGTGTGGTGCTGGGGGGTTGACAAAATTTGGAGATTTCTATTTTTGGCTTCCTAATTTCTTGATTACGCATATTTATCACAATCAAAGACATGACATCTGCCACTTCAATCTCAGATTCATCAAACTTAGCTACTTGAATTGGTACATAAACTTCTATCTTCAAAGATTTGGGGGAATCTGAAGGATTATAAAGGTGTTTTGTTCGATTTTTTTCATCCATCGTGTTTTCAAATTCATCTTATTCTTTCTGTGCATTATCTACCAAATTAAGTCCCCTCCCATGTACAAACTCACCACCTTTCTGTTCTAGCTCTTTCCCTTCAGTCTTGTCCTCAACTAGATGCTCTTCCTCACTCTGCTCCTTCATTGTCATCATATTGAATAAAGCAATTTTTTCTTTCAATGATTAATTTCTTCAACTTTAGCTGCAATAATTGCTTCATATATTGTATGATTACAAACATGGACTTCATGGATAGCAGTATTGGCAATCTCTGATTTCTTGATCAAAACTACTAATGCTAACTCTTCTGGAGTAGGGTTGAAGGCTACAACCTATTACAATGAAAATAATTATCAAATTCAAATTCATATACAAAAAGCTAACAATAAATTATTATAATTATTACCATTTCTTCTGTAATTTGTTCCAATTTATTCTCTGCCTCCTCCATATTATGTGGGAGTTTGTTATCTTTCTACTGGTAAAAGCGTGGAAACTCAAACAAACTCATTGATGAAGCCAGTGAGATGCGTTCATAAACCCAAGCATGCCATTCATAAATCAAAAAATTATACTCACTTGAATATAAATATAATCAATATTATTAAAAAAATGAAGCAAACATTTACCATCAAACCGACTGTGCACCCATCAATGTACTTCTTGGTTCTTTCTCCACCTCCTCCTAAATGGTTCTTCATATCTTGGACAAGAAAACTGTATGCAACTATACTCCATGCATACAAACCAACTCTAAACAAATTGTCCAAGTATGGTAGGAGAAATTGTGGAGTCCAATAATTAGATGTTGAAAACAGAAAATAATTAAAAATAAAAAGTATGTACAACCTACAAAAATTATTCAAGTCCTCCTCACTATCCTTATATACATATTCCTCAAACTTTTTTACTATTTAAGATCTAGTTATATTCTACAGTTTTCCAAAAAAAAAGCTGTCAAAGGTTGAAAACTTTATCTTCAATGTTATATTAACAGATTGCCCCACATATGGTAACACTAAAATCATAGAAAATTTAGCTATAGAAAAAGGAATCTCAACCCCCTTCGAAAAATGAAATGATAGTTTTTTTGGGTCAAACCTCCTAAGTATAACTTCAAGCCGAATAAAACTTGAACTTAGATATATCCATGTATATATAGAAAAGGGTGTTCTTTAATGCATCAAAATATTTTGACCCCATCTTGAACTTCACAATCTCCAATTTACTTTGAAAAAATTGGGGAAGTAATGAAAGCGAACTTTATAATGTTTTGGCTTTGTTGCAATCAAATAAAGAAAATTTAGTATATGAACAAATAATAAACTAATCTTTTTAGATAATGTGTATTGAAAATTTGAATGTTTTATACTACAAATGTTTCTAAAATGTACTTTAAAAATACATAATATATTATACTACATTTTCAGTTAGGGTATACTTTAGGCTTGAATGTTTTATATTACAGTTACTTCTAAAATATATTGCAGGTTCACAGATTATATATTACACTTTCATTTAATGTATACTGCAAGTTTGAATATTTTTGTATTACAGATGCTCCTAAAATGTACTGCAGTTACACTAATTATTTACTACACTTTTACTTAATATGTATTCCAAGCTCGAATATTTATACTACATTTACTTCTAAAATGTACTGCAACTACACAAATTATGTACTATAATTTTGCCTAATACGTACTGCAAGTTTGAATGTTTTATACTATATTTGCTTCTAAAATGTAGTACAGGTTATATACTAAACTTTTTCGTAATGTGTACTGCAAGCTTGAAATTTTATACTATATTTGCTTCTAAAATATACTGTAGGTTATATACTAGACTTTTTTCCAATGTGTATTGCAAGATTGAATATTTTATACTATATTTACTTCTAAAATGTATTGTAGTTACACAAATCATATACTACACTTTGCCTAATTTGTACTGCAAGCTTGGATGTTCTGTTCTACAGATAATATACTACCACTTTCAAATAGTTTTATCGTATAATTTCATCATATAATTTTAGGTAAAAAGAAGTATAAACTCTAAAAAGGTGAAGTCCAACTTTCATACTCTTCAAGTACAAATCAGAAACTTCTCATTTTCCAACAAAAATCATATGTATATCAAATGGATTCATGTGTTTAATGAATAAAAAATGAATAAAAACCCTAAATACTGAAAAATCACTGACATTTGAAACTACAAATTCAGAAAACATACGTGTATTTCTTTTGCTCACTTTTTTGGGTACTCGGCTTCTTTTTGCAACTATTTTTCCTTCCATTGTCGCAAAAAAATGGCAAAAATTTTGGTGTCTTTTTTTTTTTTTTTTTTTTTTTTTCTTTTCACTTCTTCTTCTTGCGTCAATGGCGGAACAATGGTTTCGTGCCCTTTTCTTTTGGCGTCTTGAGAAGTCGATTTCAGGCAAAAAAAATAAAAAAGGATAGCATTCTTCTTGAAGAGAAAAACGCATTTCTCAGGTATTTTTGTTGCTTTTTTTCAAATATAAAGATATATAGATTTTTCTAAAAGATATAGGAGTGATTCTTAAATTATGTGAAAAAGTGGGGAGTTTAGGGTGTAAATATTCAAATGGGGGTTGAATACTAAATTGGAAGTAGGATTAGAAATTTTTTTCTAATTAACCTATTGTATTTTACCCCAACGCCCCTTCCCTCCATAAAAATGAAAAAAAAAAAAACAAAAACAAAAAGACAAAAAGACCTCATATGAAAAAAGAATAAGCAACAAACCTTCTTATGATTTTAAAAATTATACATAGTGCCTTCCCCTCATAATTTACTGGAGGTTAGCCCTAATTTTAATTTATAAAGACTATATTACCCTTACATTTCATATTTTTTCAATTCTATTTATTTATTTTTTAAATATGTTTTCATATATCTTCTTTCATTTTTTTCATACCAAATTTTTTATTTTTAAATTTCAATTTTTTTTAATTTTAATTTTTCTATTTTATTCTATTTTTTTCATATTTATATATTATATTAATATCTAATATATACAAATATATAATATACCATAAATATAAATATAAAAAATATATGACAATACACCCCTACCATGGTTGCCTCAAAACGATGGCTATGGTAGTTACTCGTAGGGCAGCCTCCGTGGCCGCGTTAACAAACGGCAATGGCTATGGTAGTTACTCGTAGGGCAGCCTCCGTGGCCGCGTTAACAAACGGCCATGGCAGCTACTCTCAGTCGGGGAGGATTTGGAGAGTGTGTGTTGGGTCTATATATATAGGCGTATATTTAATTACATATAAATATATATATATTTAACTATATATTTTATAAGTATATATATGTATGTGTGTGTATATATTTATATATTTTATATTGTTATATATAAAAGTAATGTAAATCATTAATTCTTTTTAATACATTCAACGGTTGACATTTAGAGGTAAAATTGACATTTGAACATCACAAATCATATAACCAACTGCACTTGCCACATGTAAATTACACCGTGGAACAAAGGGGTGTAATTTGCTATTTTTTTAAAAATACAAGAGAGGTATTGCCTTTTTGTTTTTTTAATAAGAGAATTTTTAGCCTTTTTTCATTTTCTTGCTGGTACTGATTAGTGCTAATTCATCTGCTAGAAAGTACGAACAAACTTTATCATTCATTAATTAATACTCACGTGTGCGATGCTATCCTGACAGGGTCAGTGGCCCTTCTGAGAGCAAGTGAATAATGTGACCAGAGAAGTTTATATATTCCCAAAAGAAGAAAACTAAAAGATCAACTATTAATCATGGCAACAAGCATTATGATAATAACACCTATTAACCAAAAGGTGGCTTCCGTTAAACAGTCAGGAAAAGGGAAATTTATTTAACAAATAGTCCAGAATCTAACAGACATGTTAGATTTGGAGCGGTAAATGAAGATGACATAACAGAAACAAGGTCGCACGAGTAAAATCTTCCTTGGCTCGTTATTTTTGAAAAATTCATCAGAAAAAAAAAAAATAGTACATACTCTTATTTAATCTTTATTTTCGTGTAAATTAATCAGGGTTCTCAAAACTATGGCACAGGTGCAAAATTAAGTGTATAAAAGCAGAAAACGGGTGCATAGAGTAGAACAAGCAAACCTTATCTTCCTAAAACTTTCCCTACAACTTAGTTCCTGAATGTGAGCTTACCATTTGTCTCATCATTCCCACGGATGACGAGGAAGATGATGATGATTAGTTAATTGTACGGTCAAATTCTTCTTTATCTTCTGTAAATGCTTTGTTTAGTACTTCTTCAATTTCCATTCTCCGTTGCCTTTTCAAAGGACAATCTTCAAGAGTGCCACTTCCCAGCTGAGCTATCTCGGAATAATCATCCCTGTCCATGATCTTGTTTAATACAGCTGAACAACGCGGGAAGAAGCGCTTCCCGAGTTCCACTGCACCCGTATAAAGAATAAGTTGATAAATAAATAATGCTCCCATAAAAATGTTAACAAGTTCAGGTATATCAACATCATCTCTTGCACCAGTTTTACGGTACACCAGCTCCAGAGACAAATAACAACTTTCATGTTATGCATTCCAATGAATTCAACAAGCTAAGTTATCTAAACCGAAGATGACATGATAACTTTAGCACAAGAATGCAGAGAAATATGGTGTTTCTGCTGCAATTTTTTCATTCAAAGGATTCATATAATTAAATTATCTCATCATGGTCAATCAGGTATTTAGAAAATTGAGATGATGAGGCACAGAACTCATGTATAAATGTAATCTAGCAAAATTGCACTTCGATACAGTCATCTGCACATTTATTCTCTCGAGTTCCCAATGAAAACTAATCTGTCAGGCCTAATCTTTACGTCCCAGTGGCATTTTTGTTGCAGGCTACTGGGATTTCCAACTTGTGTTCTAAGATTTTAAATATACTCTTGCATCCTAGTTTAGTAATGCAGATGCATTATTGAGCTTCCCTATTTCATCTTAAAAATTCTTCACAACACAAGCCAAATAGCTTTGCTAGTAAAAGGAATTTGGTCCTCTGAAAACCTATATTACAGAAGTAGATAGTGTACTTCTGAAAATCTAGATATTTGCCAATTGTAATTCTCCATGAACGATGAATGCATAAAGGGAACGAATTTCTTGAGATACCAGAGTGAAACTTGCACCATCTTTTTCCATACATTAAGTAGTTTTAATATGCTCATGCTGAGTCAACTATCAACCAAAAATGTATCAAAGTTGACAAACTCGAAGGACCTCTATACCAGTTTTGGAGAGGGCTCTCAGCCTATTCAGATGTTCCTCTTTGATCTTGAAGGGGGCCTCATTCAAATCCACCTCCGTCCTCTGTGAACCAGCCATGTTTTTGTTGATTCCATTTAATGGAAACTCAGAAGTTCCATCAACTTGAGCAATATCCATGGCAACTTTAGCTTCCATGGGGAATAGAAGTTTGGCCAATGCAACTGGAAGGTCAATAATCAGTCAATGTTCCACCATGACAATATAGATAAATAATTACTAAACCATCGATAGGTGCAAGTACGCAAACCATAAATATACCATGTATATGTATAAGTGCAAACATAATACATGAAGCAATTATGTGACCTTTCTAAGTAAGAATCTCTCTTCAATTCTTGACAACATGAACCAAATCAGCCATCTCATCAGCGTGGTAACCACATAGACGGATTGGTCTTAGAGAAGGCACATCTGGTGCTTACCAGAGTTAATACGTTCCTATCTCTATAATTGTCAATCTAAAGCTTCATTTCGGAAGCAAATAAATGAATGTTGAAATGAAACAAATAAATGAATGTTACATTATATGCAGAACGTATAAAAACATTGGCGCATTAGAAGATAGTACCATGGCAAAGTAAAAATGTTCCGCTAAGAACCTCATCCTTTTCCTTTTTTCCTTTGTTTAGATTTCCAGTTCAACTTTTTCAACACCAATGGATTCCTCATAAACCCCAAAAGAAGCATTCACTCTATTCTATCATAAATATACGTGCATAATATTTCTGAAAACTCTCAAGGTCCGCCCTGAGGAAGAGTACATAAATTAAGGTGAGAATTTGAAGTTGATTAGAATTGATTTCCAAAGAAAAAATGATCTATCAATTGCAGTGAAAAGATATGAATCTTTAGAAAAAAGATGGAAAACCAAGAAAGGATTACATTTGTTTAGCAAATTGTTTGGGACCAAAACTTTTTGTATCCATTTCAAATAACAATCTTTGATAACCTTATACAGCAGTTTCACATTTAATAGCTCCTCTTTTCTTCTGTTTAGAGCTATCCTCTGTATTTTCTTCACCTTAAAACATTCCCTCCTACTGTTTCTCCAAGATGAGCTGAATAATGAGCCATTTTGTCCACGTGAATGTGTCACTGAGGCATTGTGCTAGAGTAATACGCATAATATAAGTTCTATTAGAAAGAGGAAGTTAACAAATGACTTCAGAAGCGTATGGCATGTACAGAACTGTACAAGAGGACTAATTCAAACCAGTGGAGTGAATTACCTCTATTTTCAAGATAAAGTAACTTCATGCGCAAATCATCACCAGCCATAGCAAGAGACACTGAAGCCTCTCCTAGTAACAGGTCTCGTCTCTCAGCTTGTTCCAAAATCTCTATGCACAAGCGATCCTTAGGAGTCGCTTTTCCTTCCGTACTTTTATAATAATCAATAGCCCTTGTAAGCCTCTTAGAGATCTGAAGGGCTTTCCTGCCATCTGAAGTGAGATCAGATGGTCTAGCTCCCTTAGTTAACAGAGATACTATGATTTTGGGGTCTTTTCTCATTGCAGCAACATGGAGCACAGTGTATCCCCTTGGATTCCTGTGGTTTACGTCAGCAATTGCTAGGTCAAGGAGTTCTGCGGTGGTCTTTGAGTCACAGTGAGCAACAGCATAATGTAGCGCATATGCATCATCTAGATTGGTACGTTCTTCTTTGAGCAGCATCCTGACTAACTCAACATCATCAGACTCCAGAGCTCGGTGTATTCTCTTAACATGTTTATCAGGAAAAATGTTTCTTTCAGGTGGCAGTAAGCCAAGTTCCACCCGTGACTCATTTATTTGTTTCACAAGCTGATGGGGTAATGCTTTATCAAGAGTTATGATATCAAGATCGGACTTGACAACAATCTCAATAGACCTTGCAAGCAAATTTTCACACATAGTGCCACACATGCTTGCAACAGATAGAACCATCAATACATCATCTGCCGTAGCTTTGTCAAGAATGTCCATCAGCTTCCTCTGCATGGAAATAAGGAGGTGACAAATATAAAAATTAAGAAAGTAGAGACTCAGGTATTTATCAAAAGAAAATTAAAATGTTCTCCAGCAGGCAAACTTCAATTTAAAATTGCCTTCTCACTGCATATATCTATGTGAAGATAAGACTGACTGGAATAAGTCACATAGCAATATCACCTGGGTATCTCAGTTGGCCTAATGTAAATCTCATGTCTCAACTTAAAAAGTATATTTGAGCTTCTACACTATCATTCTTCTGTACCAAAAGAACTTCATTGGGTGCAGTTATTAAATAGTCCTATTGCCCCGTCAGTTGTAATTATCAGCTAGAAACAGTTGATGGAGTAAATACCAGAAGCCATATGCTCAAATTGAATGGGATTGCTTGCTGCTTTTCACAATAAAGTATCTTTGGTTACTAAATCCCAGGTTATTATCCTATCTTACCCAGTCCATGTATCAAACGAACACTAGAACGACCATCAATACATGAGCTGTCTGTTGTGCGCTCTTTGCAATGGCCACAAGAGCTCAAGTCAGCCACTACTTTGACCTGGTTGAAATATAACTCTTGTTCCCACAGAAAAATTCATGTCCAATTTTAATCTGAAACAGTGAAAACACTGACACAATGCTTATCAACAGATACCTCAGTTCGATTTTGCTCTTACTAAACAAAACTTTACCCAAAACATAGTATAATATAAGATTTGAGTACATTGCTACAAACGGAACCATACTTTTTCAACATTTAAATTTTTCCCAGTGCCAATATATAGCGTGATTTTTAGAAATCATGTGCTATAACACTATTATACTTTAGTTAGAAGCCAAGTGCAGAAATACACAAACGATTCAAAAATGAACAACAATAAATTCACCAAAATAAGATAAAATACTCATTCATAAAAGTATTGAGCAACTCAATGAAATAGATATCAGTACCTGAAACTTGGCAACCAATTCATTGACCTGAAAGACAAAAGACGCATACAAAACCTCCACCGTGAATGCCACCGCAGGCCTGCACGCCAAATGCAAGCACTCGTCGTCAACACAAACGCAAACATCTTTCGGTAAAACCCTAACTTTTCCACTATAAAGATACGCCAGCACTGTCACCAACGCATCGTAGCCAACATCATACTCCTTCATCACCTCCTTCAGCTCCAATTTCGCGTTCCTCTCTCTATTCACAAACAAGTTCTTAAAATACAGACTCCTGGCCGACAGTATACACCGGTGGACGGGAATTTCTTTGCCGGAGGCGGCAACTAGCCGTGCGTCGGCGAAGAAATCGAAGTCCGGCGGCGATGAAGTGTCGAAGAAGATCGATTCCAGGGTGTTAGATAGGCGTTTGAGAGCGGCAACATCCTTCGGCAGTTGATCCGGCGACGGTAAGAGTTCATTGGCGGTGCCGGCACAGCAAGTACTGCTGCTGCCCCCACTGACGTCATTCGAATCCGAAAACGCGGTTCGACTGTCCATTTTGACGGAGTCTATAAGCACACATACATGCGCAAATACACAAAATTGCCCCGTACTCTTCACAGAAGTTTCGGCATGGATTGGGTAACTTCCAGTCGGCAGCAAATTGATCTACGTAGGTGTATATGTAGTATTATGCATACCTGTGCGTATACGATTGTACATACATGTATGTAAAATTGATTGAGAGAAGGGGAACTTTGGCAGAGAGAGAAAGCGTGAGGTCAGAAGAGAGAGAACAAAGAGTGGTAAGATCAGCTGACAAAAAATTGGTTGCGATGGTGACGTCAGTGATTATTTTCGCGGATTTTCGTGCGTGCACCAGGATCTAAGGTTTGGATTCAATCAGGACCGTCGAATCCAGTGTACATTTTCTTCGTTTTGTTTCAACGCTTAACAACATTTCCAAAAAATTTGGATTAGGATTATAAATGTATATTTGTTTATCGTTTGTATTTGTATTTATTCATATAAAATTTATTTATATTTATTTAAAATAAATATTATTTATAATTAATTAATAGATATTAAATTATAAATTGATACATATTTGATAAATGCAATTTCGATCCGTTTAATATTCGATCCAATTATATATTTATTAAATAATATATATTTATATTTTTCAATAAAAATTTTATAATTTATATATGTATATATATAAATTATAATTAAAGCATTGGGCAGAAAAAAAATAAATTTAAAAAATTATTGTAATATAGAGAAAAAATTGAAGAATACAGTTAATCAACATAATTATTTTAGTTGACTTTATAATTAATATATTTAACTGTAATTATTATTAATAAATACTAATAATTAATTATAAAATTAATTATTAATTAAAAATTATACTATTTATTTGATTGTTTTAGTTTTAATAAAATTATATAATTCATTCTATTAATTAAAAAATATATTTATTATAGGTTTATAGATTTATGTATTTAAATATTTGTACATAGATATCTAAATAATTATTATTGAATATGAAAATAAAATAATAATTCAAATGTAGACAGAGATAGGTTTAATAAAATATGTATGCATCTAAATAATTATAATTGAATATAGATATATTTGGATCCGATTGATATTCAATGGATACAGATTTAGATATTATTTTTAAATATCAGTTAAATTCATATTCATATTCGAATATGCGAAAAGTTAAATGAATACAAATATAAAAATAATATATTCAATTCGTTTAATATCCATTTGCACCTCTAGTTTGGATAAACGTATGAAAACTTACTCCCACTTGAACTTTCTTGATTCGTGTATATAGATAGTTAGATAATAAATAAATACACTAATTTTTTAAAATTAATAAAATGGTTAATGTATTTCGCTCCTTGAGTGGAAAATCCTATTGTAGTATAATATCTTATTCGTCATATATTTTACTTATATAGATTTAAATATACATTTGCAAAACCTCAACATAAATCTATGGAAACAAAAGAACTTGACTTCAAGATGAGTGTTTTCACGCCTTTAGCAAGTTGTTTAGATTATGAAATATATTTTTGGATTATAATATAAAGTTTGTGAGGAAAAATCGTAATTTAATATATAAAGTATGATTTTTCTCCAAGTAAAATAATAATTATTTTTAACAAAATCTAATTGAAATAACAATTTTAGAATATAAAGTTCAACTTCTATTTATATTTAAAAATAACTTAAAATTTAAATTTCAAACGTTATATTTATAAATATGAGAACAATATTATTGAATCAACTAACAATTTAATTATTAATAAATAGTTATTTATTGTCAAACAATTAACTATTAACTAATCTTTTAATTTGATGATCATCCAACCGTTTTTCTGAAGGGGAGAAAAAAAACTCTCAATAATGAGAATTCTTTGAATCTTGTAGTTTTGTTGGTAATGTCGTTATGGGAACTAGTACGTCACAATCAACACGTATGTATTCGGACCCACGAGTAATTATAATCAAAAACATTTAAGGATTTTTGAAACCTCTTAAAATAATTAAATGGTATAATATAATAGCACCTGCAGAGCTCATCCATTCTTTACTTTCCCTATTTTTTTATTTTTTAGCTGAATATTTGTAATTTCTTTTACTTTTTTATTCATTCAAAAGCTGGGCTTGTTGGTCGGCCTTGCGTAAGACACGTCACGGCTGACGTTGTTTTGCTAATTTTTATGAGCTGACAGGTCTCTCTATTTTGATGCCTATCAAATCTACGGCTATTTTTTATTCCAGTTTTTCAGGGGGCTTTCGCTTTGGATGCAACGGGACTCCAGACTCCCAGGATTACTACGCAATAGAATTATCATTTATGTGAAAAAAAGCTAGCTCAACATGAATCTTTTTAAAATGATATGTGGGGGGAGTCCGTTTGAAGGAGTTCTCAAATTCATATTGGGGATTAGAATTCAATATGAAATTAGATAAATGATTAATGATACTATGATGTTTCATTAAAAATTCTTTGATGCTTAAATAAATATAAGTCGAATATGTAGTTTGAATCGTTTTAAGAAAAATATGTAAAGTAATCAAATGTGTACGTTTTTGTTTAAATATAATTTCAAATATTTATAGTGGATTGATGGCATGTGCATATCATATTAGATGCATATATCAAGATTTGAAAATGCTATTCGCATAACGTTGTTGTTGCTCAAAAATAAAGTTAAGACGCTTTTAGAAAACCAACAATTTCTTTTGAGTTATTTTCGCTAGAATACATTGCATAGAGTTGGACTTCTTAATCTTTTGTTACTAATTTTATTGTGTCTAATTTCGACTTTAAAAGTTGGTATGTATAGCGATTAGCTCTTTAGTGGCTTTCGGCCCACTTGGATCTAAATGTCTATTTTGATGGGTTTGATTAATTGAGCTAATTGCCTTTCACTTTATTAATTTTTTAATTAATGGGATCCCTTCAATCATTTTATACTCTTTTACCTTCAAGGACTTAATTTGCCATATCATCAAGCCCACTATTTTTAATTTAAAAATCTAATTTTCGTGTTGAAAGTATAATATAAGTTTAATATTTATTTGACCTTGCCTTATTTTGTAGGTTTTAACAAGTTTTGATAACCATTTTTTTAGCCTAGGTATCATCGTGCACTAGGGCGCAGGCTGGGCATTCTCTTAGGCACTCAAGTTGGTCACCCATGTTAGGCACCTTTTTTAGGTGCTTAGGCGTCAGGAACCTTCTCAAGTTTATAGTTGCCAAGCCTTTTTTGAGGCTATTGTGCCTTGCTAAATGTCTCTAACATTTATTTTTTGGGAGAATGTAGTTATTCAAGTATTAACCAAAGATGAACATAGTTTATCTCCTTAGGTGATTTTTAGGCGAACCTTTACATTTTGAATATTACTTATAATGTTCAACAGAGGTCCACGCCCCCTCGAATAACTTAGAAAGTTTATTAGTTGACAAATCTCATGTTCTAGAGATTCTTTGGGATCATTAGGGGCTGTTTAAGTTCATACAAATGCTCTAATGTTTATCATAAAATAATATGCCTAGTAAGCATCTCAATTTGTTTAGTCGAGCTTTAAGTCCCAAGAGTCTAATGCTGAGATGCAGAAAGCCAGGCAAGGCGATCAGGTGCCCAGAATAGGTCCCCTTTTCTTTTTCTCTTGTAAGTTTGGTAGCTTAAACAGAGGGCTAGTATATAGGGTGTTCAAACTTTTTCTGACAGACTTTGTGCTCTGTGAGCAACTCATCACTTGAAACTTAATACGGACTTTCGAGCTTTTGATGTCACCTCAGATTCCCAATAGGACTTTGCATTCCAGATAGGACTTAAATTTTTTGGGGGAGCTTTTCATCTCTAAGACCATCTAAGATTTATCGTGGAGATTTGCGTTCAACTAAAATTAGAGTTCTTGAGTTTTTTTGAAATATTTAGACATTTGCTAAAGCTTGTAAAGTTGTTTTTTTAGTTAGGATGAGTTCTTAAAATAACTTTGTTACCTTTTTTTCTAGGCACCTGCGAGGCAAGTGCCTCTATGGCAAACAACCATAGTAGGATTAACTTAATTTATATTCACAAAGGTTGCTCTTCATATGATGCTATTGCATTCTCTAAGTTTATAGGCCTTTATTTCATTTTGGTGGTTTTACTTTGTGTGTGCACTTCAGAGGAGTTAGGTCTTGAGAGGCATAAGGTCATTTTCTTTGAGGAGTTGAAGTTTGCAGGCTATGCTAAGACTTGACCATTTTTGTTATGAGGATTTAGTTTTGCAAATTACTTAGCATTTTGGCAAAGTTTCGTACTCCAAAGATTGCTTAGGAGCCCTTTCAAAGCTACATTATTTTAGAAGCCCTTTGGGTTCTCTAGTAGAGGTGTTTCTTTAGGAAACTCTTAAGGTATGTTGTTGAATTCTGACGCTCTGCTCATTCTTTAGAAGTCTTATTGTGAAGATATTGCTTCGTGCACCAAAGGTACTTTCGCTAAGGGCATTCATGATATAATTATCGGGGGTCTCTTTTGGCAACCCTTTTGAGGGGTTTTACAGTAGTTGTGATTTTCACGAGCCCCATGTAGATGACTTAATTTTGACCACTTGAGAATTAACATGTGTAAAATAATGTGCTAATTATTAATTAAAAATTTTCTATTTATATTTTGGGATTTATTAAATTCCAAAAGATAAATAGTTCATTTTAATTAATGATCTAATATTTATTTTATGCTCAAATGAAAATTGACAAGTGTCAAAGATAAAGTGTCATGGCCAATCAAATCATGTTATGTGGCCTAGCAGTTTTTAGCTAACCAAATTGAGATATGTGGCATATCTATATATGTGGACTTATTAAATCAAAAATATTTGATATTATCTATTGATAATGACATTAATCTTTTGATGTTTGTTATTATCAAATCAAAGATATATAATATTATCTCTTGATATTTGATATTATATTATCAAAAAGATAACCAATAAAAAAGTTCAAGTCAATCTAGAAATCTCCTATCAAATACTTATTTAAATGAGTGATCACAACTCATTTGCCACATAACACAAATCCCAACAAGTGAGAGAGACTTTGAAAAAACCTAACAATTTTCTTAAGCAATTCAAGGGGGTCCACGGCCTTGAAGGCAATCATCATGGAGCTCATCATACTTTGATGTTTGAATTGAGATTAAGGTGCGAAGCCTTCAAATTGCCATTATTTTCTTCATATCAAATTCAAGGAGATCCACGTCATTCACGGCATTCTCCATGAAGCTCATATATTTTTGGCATTTAATTTGAGATTAAGGTGTAGAATCTTTGAATTAGCATTATTTCAAATCAAATTCAAGAAGTTCTACAGTATTCAACGCGTTCCTCATAGAGCTCATCAAATTTCAAGACCATATTTAGAAGGGAAGAATAAGTGGATTAACTTAGAGATTGAATTCACAATTTATAAGTTTGAATTTCATTTTATTTGTATAAATGTTTCTTGTCTTGTAATTTTATTTATTGCAAATAAAAAAAATTGCACTTACACCCCTTTGAGGGTCTCTTAGCTGACTTGATTTTTGCATGCTAATCAGAGGGCTAGCCCTAGTGGCGTCGCGAAGGATTAGTTTTTTTAGATTCACAAGGGGTTGAGTAAGAGACATGCATTGATTTAGTCTTTCTTATTTTCTTGTGTTGAGGGTGACTTTATTTTCTCTCCTTTCTAGTAACATGCTAGTTGTAGTTTTTCTTTGGATGGCTAATTGTAGGTCAGACATAGGGTAATGTTAACATATTCTTGTATTATGAGAGTTTGTGTTTTTGTTATAAAGATTTGAATACATTGTGCTCTTTTTTGCACTAAGTTATTTGAAAGATTTATCCTTCGTACTTTTTCTTGCTTTTGCATGTCATCTTCTACCATCTTGTATTTATGCTTTTTGTTTATTTTTCCTATTTTTGGGATTTTTTGCAATATGGTGTAGTAGGAAAAGAATATGTTGCAAGCCCATTTGATTCTAGAGGTTTTGAATGCATTGAGTTCTTTTGCAGACTTACCCTTTAGATGAATTTTTTGTACTTTTACGTCCTTATCTTCAATTTTTGTGCATTGTACACACATGAGGGGATACTTAAGCCTATCTTTTTTTTGTGTGTGTGTGGGGGGGGG
>JACGDI010001560.1:158539-182595 GCA_014898725.1 Jacaranda copaia | reverse complement strand
CTTAGTTGTGAGCCGCTATTGGGGGGTCTTACCATAATTTTAACTTCTATGAGCCCCCAAGAGGGGTTTTAGCTTAGTTATTCCATGTTGCAAGTAAGTATTATTGTGAGTTTTGCTTAGTAGGTCTTATCACAGTAACTTACGATGATTGTTGGATAAAGTTGTAAGCCTCGATTGGGAGGTCTTATCATAGTTACATTTTGTACTACTTGTACTTGAGTGCGATCCTCACTTGGGAGGTTTTACCACAATTGTTTGAAGCAATTATTAAAAATGACTATCAACTTTACTTGGAATTCTTACCATAGATGTCCAATATAGAGTTTGGATTTGATTATGAACCTCGCTTGGGATGTCTTACCATAGATGTTGTGAAATTTAGATTGGGTTGTGAGCTTTACTTATGAGGTCTTACCGTAATTGTTCACATCAGTAGTCATTCCGCATGAGTAGTGTTTTTGGAGTAGTTGCAATGTTGTCATTTGCACATTATGTGTGAAAGAGCAGTCATTGTCGTGCTATATGCCATATTTGGGGAGTCTTATAGTAAGCTTTGATGGTTGAACTTATACACCCTAAGAGGCCTTACAGTATGTAGCTTTGATGAGTTGGCCATATACCTCTTAGGGGACCTATGGTAAGCTTTGATGAGTTGTGTACTTATAGTTAACTTTGATGAGTTGGTCGCATTTCTCCTGGGGACCTCATAGTGGACATTAATAAGTTAGCTATGTACCTTGTAGGAGGCCTCATAGTCAACTTTTATTTTCTTGTAGAGGGAGCTATTTATGGACTTTAGCAAAAATGTTGCTCAATCAAAGAAGTCTCCTAGGGACTCTAATGGGGATGCTGTTCCTTGGGGGGAGTTGCTTAGGAACTCCAGTGTAGATGCTACTCTATGGATGGAGTTGCTTGGGGACTCTAGCAAAGCTACAGCTCCCAGAAAGAGACCACTCAACATCTCCTGTAGAGGTGCTATTGTTTTTTCCTTTTTAATTGCATGTGCCTCATTGGTTCTTTTATTTGCAAGCAATTGCTTTATAGTGGGAAGAAACAAATATAAAGAAGAAAGTTATAGTGCTCTATTGAAGTAGCAAAAGAAACAACTATCATTTCCTAAGTTTGGACGACCTCTTATTTATCTTGGAAGCACGATTATTGTGCTTCTAAGGATGCATCTTTGGGGTTGGAGACGTTTTTCATCTCTGTATTATAGGCTATGTTGCTAATGGTGGTTTTTTACCTTCTTAAGGGTCCTTTCTCCTATGATCTTACACTGCTTAGGTTTCTCCCCTCATGGGTTGAGCTTTAATGGGAGTGCTGCAATAATGTTAGCTTCTAACGTTATACCTTTACCTTCATCTCCTAAGTTGCTTATGTGCTGTCTTCCAAAATTGTTTGGGTTGACAATAGGGCGGTTTCACCTTTCAGAACGTTAGCATGATATTCCTTGGTAGTGCAGTGGTCATTAGTCATTTCTCCAATTCTTTGTAATAGTCTTTTCCATTTGGCATCTAGCTTTGCAATAAATCATCAAGTTTCAATTTTCCTCTTCATCATATTCGATGATTTGAGACTTGTAGAGCACACTTAAGTGCTATTGTTCTTTTAGCCTCTTAGTCTTGTATATTTCTTATTGAGTATGTGAAGTATTGTTCAACTGATGTGGAACTCTAAGGATATATTGATCCCGAAACCCCAAACACACAAATTGATATTGAACGAACCCTAGAACCAAAATGCTTTCTATTGAACCCCTAAGATACTTAATCTTAGAAATGCAAATAATTGGGTAAGAATTAGAAAATTGAATAAATACTAGAAGGAATTAGTACCTTGAAAAAACCTATTCAATTTCTTGATACGACAAGCAAAGTTGTGGTTTTTCTTGAGAGAAAAAAATGAAAAAAAAATTCAATGCAAGACCTAATTAAAACAACATATAAACTAAGCCTACGGATAATAATCCAAGCCCAAATCCAATTAGGAATAAGAGTTTGACTTGATCATAACTTCTTTTCTCCATGAGTCCCACATGTTTGGGAATTCTTTTGGTCTTCTTGGGCCTTTTAAAGCCTTATACACCAAGCACAAGTAACAAGCACAACTTCATTTTTGTGGTTTCTTGAGATGCTTTTATCTTCCTTAGCCCATTTTTTATTCATCTCTTCAATAAAAGACTTAGCCTAATTTGCAAAGCTATCCTTCAGCCATTTTTACTTTTGCCCTTGTGATAGGTCCCATTGGCAAGTTGCAATCTCCATTTTGCCATTTAATGACGAAATAACCATTTTACCCTCTAGTGCCTCTAGTGCTCATATCAATCCCTTTCTCCTCTAAAAGATTTACCCTCAAATCTAAATCTGTATCAAAAGGAAAAAGATCAGAAACATTAAAAGTAGCACAAACTTTATACTCACCTGGAATGTTAATCTTGTAAGCGTTATCATTAATCTTTTCCAATAGTTGAAATTAACCATATTCTCTAGCATCAAGCTTGGATTTTCTTTGATTAGGAAACATTTCCTTTCTCAAATGAATCTAAACCCAGTCACCAAGTTCAAATATCACTTGTTTATGCTCTTTATTTACTATTTGGGCAGTCAATCTAATGTTCTTTTCAATCATCTCATATGCTATAATTTTGTTGACTGCTCTACTCTCCACGCAGGTTCACCAAGTTTCATCTTTCTTTGGAACCAATAGCACAGGTACAACACACTGACTTATGCTTTCCCTCACATGTCCTTTTGCTAGCAACTTTTCCACTTGCCTTTGAAGCTCCTTTATCTCCTCAGGATTACATCTGTAGGCTAGTCGGTTAGGAGTTTGAGATCTATGTACAAATTCAATTTGATGCTTAATTTCTCTCAATCATGGTAAACCCATGGGCATCTCATTAGAGAATACATCATCAAACTCCTGTAATAAAAACACAAACATACTAGGCAAATTGGAATTAAAGTTAGTTTCAGATAATAAAACCTCTCTATACCTAATCACTATCAAAGCTCTCTTGCTTAGAAACGTATTCTTTAAATGTCTCTCTTTTGCATATAAGCATTACTTTTCCTTAATGTTTTCACTCTTCACCAACTCTTTCTTTTCACTCATTTCACCTTTCTCATTCTTTTCTCTCTTTTCACTTACTAACGTTTTCTCTCCTGCAAATTCCTCTTTCTTGTTTGCACTTGTGCAATCACTCACCATTGGGCCTTTATCTTTATTCTTTTCTCTCATGGTCTATTTTCTTTTATTACTTTTTTTAACCTCACTACTCGAACTCCCACAAGAAGATTGTTGAAGTTTAGTCTTGTCAAGGTAAACTTCCTTTGGTGATAGAGGTGCAAGAGTGACTTTCTGTCCATTATGCTCAAAGAAATATCTATTCTTGTACCCATCATGTATTACATGCCTATTAAATTACCATGGCCTACCTAACAACATATGGCCAGCCTGCATGGGTACTACATCACAGACTATCTCATCACTATATCTCCCAATAATAAAAGCTACCATAACCTGCCCAGTAACTTTCACCTCTCTACTATTATTTAACTATTGCAGTCTATATGGATTAGGGTGTTGTTTATTACACTTCAGCCCCAATTTCTCAACTAAAGTAGAACTAGCCACATTAGCACAACTACCCCCATTAATTATTAAGCTACACACCTTACCACCTATCAAGCATCTGGTGTGATATGTATTTTCTCTTTGTTCTAAGCTCTCATCTTTAACATTCAAATTCAATGCACACCTAGAAATAAGAGATTTACCATGAACAACATATTCAATATTATCTTTATCACTAGGAACATCATCTAAAGGTGGTATATCATTATCACTACTGTCAAACATATTATCATCATCAAACTCAGACATAATTTCACTACTTATAAGAATCATAGCTTTTTTGTTTGGACATTTAGATGCATAATGACCTAAACCTTGACATTTAAAGCATTTAATATCCTTTTTTCTGGAAGTAGTAGTGGAGGAAGAAGAATTAGAAGTACCATTTTATAGAATAGACCTCTTATCTTTATTCCTTGATGCATCCAGCCCTTTCTCCTTAGAAACTAAGCCCTTATCTCTCCTTTTTTCATCATAATTTTGCCATTTTGAACCCCATTTTAAGTTGGAATTCTAAAATGCACTGGCTGCACTCTTTGCTTTTATTGTTTCTCCATCTTCATGGCTATACTCACCAAATCCTCCATCTTCACATAATGTTGTAGGTCTACAGCATCAGCAATTTCCCTATTCAAACCACTAATAAATCTAGTCATTGCCACTTCTGTATCCTCCTCTATGTTCTATGTTCTTTTGGTTTTCCTCAACTAACTTAGAGCCTTGAATAAGTTTTTGTAGTTTTTGGTGTATCTCCCTATAAGTCTCAATAGGTCTCTCACCATTTCTCCTTCTAGACTGCACTAATTGATCCCACTAAACTAATGCATAATCAATGAATTCAACTGCAGCAAGTCTCACGTTCTTCTCTTTAGAGTAGTTACAGCAATCAAAGTCAACTTCACCTCTCTCTCCCACTCCATGTATGCTTCAGCATCATTTTGTCATTTAAATGATGAAATTTTCATCTTGATGGCATTTAAATTGTTATCTCTCCTGGCTTTGAATCTAGTTTCAACCCCTCTATTCTTAGCTAAACTATTATTATCAAACTCATCACTAAACACCTTTTGATTAAACCCATATGGAGGCTTATTTTGTCTACCATTCCTAGAAATATTCTATGCTACCTCCTTTTTGCACTCATCTATCTCATCAAGCATGCTATTCAACTTCTAAAATTAACTAGTAAATGCCCTGTGCATCACCTTCATATCTGGTGTCACATTAGTTTCCTCATTAGAGGGTTCTTTACCCTAACTCCTTGGAAGAATAGTACTCATTTTAAAAACTTGCAAAAAGTGTTAGTAAAACTGTCTCACGGGAAAAAAAAAATTCCCTCACGTGTTTCACTCAAGTAGATGTGAACCCTCATGTTTGCATTTAATTTTGGCTTTTGCCCCATCTATGTGCTTACCTATTTATGCCTTTTACCTCTCTTAACCATAGTGAATGTTGCAATTCAGAAATCAAGCTAATTTAATTCAAAACAAATTTGCAAGTAGTATTTATATGAGAGTAGCAACGAAAAACCTCACCAAAAAAAAATGAAAAGCACAAAAAATGTAATCATTTTTTGGTCATAATAAAAGTTTTTTGGTTCACCGAATATTTTTAAGTTTAGGTGAAATTTTTCAAAAAATGCAAATGTTAATGTACTTTTGAGTTTTCGGGACAGATAAAAGGAAATTTTTGATATGGTGAAATAATTGAGGAAAAAAAGGTAAAATTGGAGAAGAGAAAATAAAAGTATATTGTTTTATTTTATAAAATATAGTTGATTTTATCATCTTACTACTAAACATAACAAAATAATTATGAAAAACCTTACATTTTATAAATAGTATAGATATTAATATATGACATATTGACATATAATTATGATACAAAGAGAAAAAAAAATAGATGGTTATGATTTTTTTTATTGTACAAATTAATACATATTACATATAAAAATAGATGATTATGATTTAAAGAGCAAAAAATGTGATATGAAAAGAAAATTAAATTTTTTCTTTTTAATTAATTAATTAAACTTATATATATTATAGAATATATTGGTGAGTAAAATTAAAATATCAATTTTAATTGCATACTATAAGATTGGATCCTATTCATGTGATACAGTACTAGTAGTACCTAATGTACGGTACATTGCATCTATTGACCAATAATGATGTTATCTATATTATTATGAAAAAAAAACATTGTTCATTGTTTTGTGTCTAAAATATAGTTAAAAGTTAATATAGTTTGAAAGATAAAGTGGAGAATTCAACATAAAAGAGATAAAGTAAAGAATTTCGAAATGATCCTTTAGAAATGAAGATTTAATAAGGTTATAATTATATTTTTCACAAAATTACAAATTCACAATCTATATTATGATGTCATTGAACTGATTTGCTATTTAACTTTAATAGAGTATACTGAGTTTAAGAGTTAATTAGTTAAAAATTCTGTGCATGTTCATCTGCCTTGGTAGTTATACACTAGGAATTTTAGCACACTCAATAAAATTTTTTATAACATAAAATAATTAAAATATTTATATATCTTCTTAAATTTATAATATTTTAAATGTAATTTTTTTATAATAGATGAATTATAATTTATAATTGATAATTATAAAAATTACATCCTAATCCCTAAGTTCTAACTATATTATTAATATCCAAGTTTTTAAATGATTTACAAGTTATTATAAATTATAATGGATATAACATAAATTCTAAAATATAATTTTGAATAACAATTAAATAAGCAATAAAGCAAATAACAATTAGCAAATTGCCGCTCAATTTTGACTACTTTTGAGTCTTTGTCTTTTGACCTAAATCTTCTCTCACATAGACCACTCACCACATTCACATTTCACAGTTCACACTTAGTCTTGCTTGTTGCTCAACTCACTATCTCACTCCATCACTTGCCTTGCCTCATGCCAAGACGCTAGTGGCCAGCCCTTTAGCCACCACCATCCACCAATGGGAAATTCAAAACCATCTATAGCCTCATACCCGAGACACGCACCACTACACCCACATCTCATCGCGTCACACGCACTACTGCACCCTCACCGGTAGCTTTCTCCATAGGTGGCCGGTGCAGTTTCTGCACAGTTTCATGTTTTTTTTATCTTTTTATATTTTTTTTTATAATTTTTACTCTACAGATTGTCACGCTTTGCTTAATTCGTGCCAGAGTATGCTAAGATCTAAAATATGCATGCACATTGTTAAGTAAATAATCACATGGTATAGTTAGTGTTTGATTTTTGATTAGCTTAGTGGGTCACTAATGTGTTGTTGATCAGTATTCCAAAAAACAAAAAGAAGGAAAAAGAAAGAAAATAGTTGCAATTGATCTATTTTATTTTCTATCTCATTTGTGACATAGTTGTTAACCTAAGTCCAAATCCTAGTCCTTGGTCAAATTTTCTGAAACTTGAGGGCTAATAATAGGGACATTAAGTGGCTAAGGAGCAATATTAGGATCAAGATTTTCATACGTTCTTGCCAAACTTTGTTGGGTGAGGTTCAAATCAATATTGTGAGGCTTTTTTATATGGGAATCAACAAAAAGGTTCCTAAAGTACAAAATACTTAAAACTAAAATACTATAACTATAGAAAGGATCTTTCCCTTGCAAGCAGCTAGCAAGAAACACTCCTAACAAAATATATGTGTTTTCTTGGAAATATAAAACAAAGTATTCTACTAAACTTATTGTTTTGCTTCAATATCTTGGCACAGTATAAGTTTCCAAAAGTTTTTTCGCAATGCAACAGAAAATCTCTATCCCAAAGTATATTATTTCTACTTTCCTTTTGTTATTTTCATATGCCCCAAGTCCTTGCTATATGTATCTATTCCTTTTCAACCCCTTTTATGCGAATTTGTATGTTGTTTGATTTATTGATTTAAATTTTGATTCTTTTTGTTTCAATAGATTAAATCATTATAGCACCATTATGGATACTATTCTAGAAAATGAGGAGGTGGAGTTCATAGTGAATGCCAATATGGAGCAACTTTAGAATAGTGGAGAAGCCCTCTAAAGATTCAAAAAAAGGTCTAATGTATGGAAATATTTTACCATAATTTTTTATAAGAATGGTAAAAGGAGGGGTAAATTTAAGTATTGTGGGAAAGATTATGCTGCTGATCCTACAATAAATGGCACTTCTAGATGGAAAAATCATTTAAAAATTTGCAAGAAAAATCCCGAGGGATAGAGTGATAACTACACCATTAATAGTTTCACTTAGAATGTGGATTTGAAAGATATGTCATCTCACACCAATGCCCTTAGTAAATTTGACCAAGAAGCAACTAGGAAGGCTTTAACTAAAATGATCATTATAGATGAATTACCTTTTAGGTTTGTCAAGGGTGAAGGCTTTAAACAGTATGTTTCTGTTTCATTTCCCAAATTTGTTGTGCCATCGAGAATTACAGTTGCTAGAGATTGCTTGAAACTATATTTTAATGAGAAAAAGGATATAAATGATTACTTCCAAAAATCTAAAACATAGGTTCTTTCACAACAGATACGTGGACTTCTAATAAAAAAATCAATTATATGTGCTTGACTGCTCACTTCATTGATGAAAGTTAGAAGTTGCATAAGTTGATTTTGAATTTTGTTCCATACCCTAGTCATAAAGGGGAAGATATTGGTCTTTCGATTGAAAAATGCTTGCTTAATTGGGGAATTAACTGTGTATTTATCATTACTATTGATAATGCTTCTTCTAATGATACTAAAGTATCATACTTGAGAAAAAGATTTTTAGCATGGAAGAAGTGAATTTGTGATGGTAAATATTTACATGTGAGGTGCATTGCTTATATTGTTAATCTTGTTATGAAAAATGGACTTACGAATGTTGATGTGTCACTTGAGCGTGTTTGCATTGTGGTGAGGTATCTGAGACAATCATTGGCTAGGTGGGAAAAAACTCAAAGATTTTGCTGTTGAGGAAAAGGTAGGAAGTAAGAAATTGTTGAGTCTTCATTGTCCAACAAGATGGAACTCTTCTAACTTTATGCTTGAGACTGCTTTAATTTTTCAAGGTGTGTTTGATAGGTATGAGATATGTGAAAAAGAATTTCATGATGACTTTGGTCCTCAAGGACCTTATGGTGAGGTAGGGCTTCCTGCAAATGATGATTGGTATATGATTGGTAGATTGATGAAAGTGTTAAAACACTTTTACGAAATGACTGTATGAATTTATGGCTCAAAGTTTGTGACTTCTAATGTATTTATGCATAAGATTAGTGATATTGATGTTTTAATAAAACAGTAGGAGGCAGGTGATGATTATCAGTTGTTAGATGTAGAAGAAAAAATGAATGCAAAGTTTGATAAGTTTTGGGGAGATCTTACTAAAATGAATATGTTGTTGTTTGTGGCTGTGGCTCTTGATCCTCGGCATAAGTTGAAATATGTTTTCTTCACTCTTACTCATATGTATGAGGGTCAATTAAGAAAGAACATATGTGATTAGGTTAGGAAAACTCTTCAAGAAATTTTTGAAGAGTATAAAAGAGTATATAGTACTGCAAAAACATCTTCAGAAATAAGGTCATAGTCTTTCCAAAGTAGTAGTGTTCCATTTGATACTAGTGTTGATAGCAACAAGGGGATGGTAAGGGGTTTTAGATTGGCAGAGTACCATAAATTATGTATAGATGCAATGGAGATTCAGAAAATCAATCATAGCTTGATACATATTTGAGTGAGAAAAAAGAGAAAGATGTGCCTGCCTTTGACGTTCTTGGATGATGAAAGATGAATGCCCACTAATTTTCCATCTTAGTAAGGTTGGCTCGTGATTTGTTTACTATGCTTGTTACTACTATTGCTTCTGAATCTACCTTTTGTACTTTGGGTCAGGTGATTGATGACTTTAGAGCCTCTTTGACTCCAAGAATGACTCAAGCCCTCATTTGTACTCAAGATTGAATTTGCAATGGGCCTCCAAAGCCACCTATTGAGGAAGATTATGCTCAAATTAAAAGACTTGAAGAAGGTATGCATTAAATTCATACATTATGGTCCTAAAGATTATCATTTAATTATTATTTTTATGATTGTTATTATATCCATGTTTTCCGTACTTATGAATTTTATGTTTTTGATTGTTTAATTTGAATTTCTAGATGTGATTTCAAGTATTGCTGCAGATTCGATGGTACTTGGTTTGTGATCATGATGGATGGATAACATTAGGTACATAAATCACTTATTTATGCATATTATTTCTCTAGTTTTCTTTTTCTTTTTAATAATAAATCTTTTATAATGTTATTTTATATATTGCTATGTTCTTTCTATAGGAATTAGGAATGAGGGATGAGGGTGGATCCAATGGAATTGAAAGCTTGAAGCTTTTCAACTTTCAAGCACCTCATTTATATGGAATTCGATGTAATTTAAAGTTTGAACAATTTATTATTTGAAACTTGGATCATTTGTGTGCAACTTTGGATGTGATCATTCATCATTGTAACATAATTTTATACTACTAGTATTATTTGGCATTTGCCTACTTGAAATTTTCACCAATTCTAAATTTTCATCTAAATATAAACATTTATTATCAAATTTAATTTTATCAAATAATTTTTTAGTACTAGAAAAATAAGTAATCCAATTCAAAATTTTTACCTAAAGCTAAAATCAAATATATTTTTTATCAAACAAACTTTTATCACAATTTTTGATTAAAAAGAAAAAAAAAAGAAAGAAAATAATCTTGAACCGATTCAATTTCAATTTTACTAAACCTGTTTTTTTGTTTAAAAATCGAACCAAATCAAACCTACTTTAGTTTGATTTTCGGTTATAGTTTTTCAAAAACTAAAATTTTCGGGAATGATTTGGTCAGTTAAAATCGAATGAACAACTTTGTGCCTATTTGCTCAACTCTAATATTCTATTCTCACTCATATGCCCTAGAAACATATGCCACAATCTATAATATCTCTATCTATATCAGATAAAACTACTATAGTGGTTGTAGCCGTATTACTCAATAGTTCTTACCCTTCATGACAACTAGCACACTTCTTGAAACCTAAAAGACTTCACCTCGAGCCATATGCTTGCAACATTCTCAAATAGTGTGCACAAGAAATCAAATCTTTTTCAAATTAATAGGGTGTCAAACATTTGATAAATGTGCATCGATATACTAAAAATGCCAATTCTAATAACTTTGCAAGCTACATCACTCCCCCATCAAGACTTTAAAGCATTTATTAATTTCTAAGTGGTAAACCAGTCTTTTTTAGAATACATGTGGTATGAGCATCCTAAATTTATAAATCAATCTAAATTTGAGTGGCCAACACAAGTATTCAGAATAATACCATCAAACTCATTCTCTATAATCCTAGCTACATTAATTTTTTCTTGACCAAAGAACCCTTTTCTTTGCATCCTTTCACATGCAAAGGAAAAGCTCATTTTCAATGCCCCTTACCACCACAACCAAAATTATTTATCTTTTATTTTAGCCTTCACCTAGACCAACCTATCTCTACTATGCCTTTTCTTATTCTTCTGTCTTCCCTTGGCCACCAATACTTCTGTATTCTTACCTTCATTACTGTCTAGGACCATTTTTCTCAATTTATTTGAATTTAGTGAGATCCTAAAAGTCACCAAAAATTGGCAAAGGAAAGAGATAAACTTGTGCATCAAAACTAAGAAGCCTAAATATAAAGATAGATAGTAGGAACTAATTAGGTCAAATTAAGCCCACGTTTTTTTAGGATACCCTCGATACGAATGCTTAAGAAAAGATACATCTAAGCCTCTTTTGTTGCTAAGTGAAAGGTGTGGGAATGAGGGGATGACTCATGCATCCATTGCTCATTTGTCAGGATAATTTTGTAGATGTCAGAGAGGATAAGGTATTTGGATCAGAGCCAAGAAAATTGGCCAGGTATAAGAGTAGAGTGCAAGCCCAAATAAAGTGAGGAGAGGTATAAACCACTATCAGAGGAAGGTAAAGGAGGATTAGTAGATGGTTGCCTTTAGTTAGTTACCTCAATTCGAGCTAGAGAGTTAACCTAGTGAGGCATGCTAATACCTTCCCCAGGATCGTCATCAGCCTTAAGTGCCATCACATTCTCTTAATGAAGCAAATTTTATAAAACAACAATTAGTACCATAGAGAAGCAACCATAAACTATCTTTTTGTACAACTTGATGATTTAAATTACTCTAGTAGATGTCTCTATTTTTCTCCCAAGAAATCTTTAGAGGATGAGCTCAACAGCTAGTTTGGAATGTCAAATGGGGTGTTATCTCTTTGAAAGCAAGCCCCACTCATAGAGTCATTCTCTAAGAAACCAAACATAATGAATTAGGTAAAGGAGGTGAGGCAATACATTGAATTGAAGATGCTAGATATGGAGAACAATTTGATTTGAGAGAAAAACACTGTAAAGAGAGAGGGGTTTCTAGCGAGAAATTGATGGGGGTGAAATAGAGGCCTCTAGCCCCTTTTGTATTGAAATTGACATGTAGCACAAGAAGCACCCTTTACAGATGCAAATATGGTTGGAGCTAGACAAGAAATTAATGTTCAATAGATTGAGAAACATACAATTAAAGTAAAGCTGGATATATGCAGAGACATAATGGAGCATGGAAATATACAGACTTTTCACCTCTATTCAATTATCCTCGAAATGTGGCCTAGTACACAAAGAAGCATACTTTACTTTGAGCTACGACTAGAGGCTGGTGTACATAGAAGAAAGATTGTCTATCTTATCCTCAATTTAAGGACACTTTTTGGGAGACTACTGGCCCACTACTCTGGCACCCTAATGACCTCTTCCAGACTTGTGACAAGGAAGTGACTTTAGAAACCAAGAAAAGGCATTGAATAGTTAGCTTCAATTTGAGGTTGGTTCATATAGAAGAAATTTCTAAATGATGACTCATTCACCCTTGATTATTATTTCGAAATAGCTATGGATCAAGAATGGGAGGTTTGGAGCATAGACTACTAGTCTGCTCAGGAACATCAAGAAGTTCACAAACATGAAATAGGAGTGATTGATGAGCTACATTTGATTTGAAAAGGAATCCTTACTTCATTTGAGCTAAAGGAAAATTTCTTTATACTTGAATGTTCGAAGTGGGAGGATTACTAATGTGGCTAGGAACAAATAGCCAATAAATTAGGGCCTATATCGACTACTCAAAGCGAAAGAAAAGATCTTATCAAGATCGGCCGATTAATTGAAGACACGCAAACCTAATCAAACTCCTCCACCTATCATTATAAATACCCCTAGGTTTGACATCACGAGGTACAAAATCTAGATATTTTCGAATTATTCTCCATGCACACTATCTTATTTCAAGAATATGATCTAAACGTCGGAGAGTTTTTGTCAAGAAATACGCCGACAACTTTAATGGTTTGTTGTTGAATGCAGGATTAGATCCATGGCAAGTATTAGAAGACATTTGAGTTATGATCAAGTGCCAGTTTTCCTATACTCTCTACCTATCAATAATAAAGCAAGTAACAAGTAACAAAATATTAAATAAGATAAAGTAACAATTTAATGTAATAATAAAACATTTTAGATGTCTAAAATTCAATTTTCATGTTGTGAAAAAATAAGTAAAGGTGATTAGAATAATTTGAGCGCAAGTACAAAGCGTTCTCGTAAATTGGATGGGATCTCTTATTCCCAAATGGTACTCCATCTGCTATTGCATTCACGAATGAATTCCATATGTATCATTTGGGAGATGGACTGAACAGTGAAGTTAACAGAGTTTGTTCAACAAGGAAAAATAAGTTTTCATCTTCACCATAACTGGAGGGAAGAACCCGTGAAAAGAAACAAATGGAGAAGGAAAGTCACTGGGGAGATTACATCAATGTAGCCAATCAAAGAAGAAAAAGAAAAAATAAAATAAAATAAAATAGAAAGATAATATCTCTTTTAATCGATTTCAAATTCTTTGTTAATCTTTTGGTTTTATCTTGCTGTGGTTCAAAAACTGAGGTACTTCATTACCTAAAGATAAGTATTGCCATGAAATATAAAATATAAATAATCAAATAAAAAAAGAAAAGAGTAGCAGAGAAAGTCTGATAAAAGCATAGTTAAAGAGCTTGAGAAATCTTTAATTTATAACTTGTGGAATCAAACAAAATTATACATGAGGCCGTGCTTTTCATTTTTGTGTATAGCAGCCAAAAGCCCCATTAGCTATTTCTTTCTTTGCAGCACCGGTAATGAAATTCTCCACAAGAATTTGTCGCCGGAACAATGTCCTTCTGGAATCAATTAATTGATTAAACAATAAAAGGAATCAAATTAGTAGGTATAATTTTTTTTTGGGGGGGGACAAATCTAACGACTCACTGAAACAAATAACTTAAAAATTAGAGCAGATCTAAAATTTCTTAGGGACGTCGAAATTTAGCCGGAGCGTGATCTCTGTGGAGCTTTTCTGTTTTTGTTCCCCCTTTTTCTTCTTTAATTGGCTGCATTGATAAACACTTTCCGACTTTCCTTCTCCCTTTATTTCTCTGTTCCTTCAATTACGGTGAGGATGAAAAAAACTGAAAAACTCTGTTAACCTCATCGTCAAGTGAAGTTCGCCCGTTAAGTCCACCTCACAAATGATATGATATACGCGGCGCTCATTCGTAATTGCAATATGCAATAGAAGATTGAGTACCATAGGAAATCTCATCCGCTCTTAAATAGAATAATTATTTTTTGTAATTTCAAAAACTTAATTGGGCGCAACAGTTGGCGTAGCTTGCGGGCTTTGGCGCTTCCACCAAAATAACTGGAAGTCAATGAAAACAGAATTAACGAGGCAAAAACGGATCGCCTCCTGAGCTCCGGCGACCGACGTCCCCGCCTCCGGTGACCTCCTCGACCGCTGGCATTGTAGAGGAAGAAACGGAACGAAAAAGAGGGGAATGGGAAGAGGATAAGGAGAAGCAATCACAAGGTAAATTAAAATTTTCCTGCTTCCAATATCTGAAGATTGATTTTATTTCGTCTTTCTTTCTTTCTTTCTTTCTTTTTTTTTTTTGATAGAAATTTTTCCTATTCATTCTGCTGGGGAATTGGATGTTTGGAAAAGGTTGCAATTATTTTGAATAATTGACTTCACGATTCCAATTATTAGAGCGCTGCTAATTCGTACATTGCTTTGTTGGTTGAAGTTGTACCCTGGCTGTCCAAGCGGTACATTTTAAACCGTTTTAGGCATTCAAGGAATAGATTTTGGTGGTAATTAATGGAAGAAATAAGAAAGGAGCGTTTGACAAAGAGTTTGAGAACTTAAAATCATGTTGGGATGGGAACAGTGATAATTTTGAATAAGATTGGACAGCTAGAGTTTGGGTTGATAACCTGAAATATCAATTTTTTTTCATTAGCCAAACTGATGATTTTACTCTAGGCATGAGGCTTTCAGGGCTTTTTCTTTTGTTTGGTAGATGTGATTCTGAAGTTGAATTCATATGCATGAGGGAAATTTACAAATTCAATTCCCTTTTTGGTTACTCTTTGGAATAGTTTTTGTAAAGCTTTTGCTCAACTTGCCAAGAACATTATTATTGGATAAATTGCCGTTTCTGTAAGATGTGGCTGAAATATGTGCAAACGGTGGTCAAAATTAATAAATTATAGTTCAATTTTCAGTGATATACTATTGCAGGAGTAATATTAGAGCAAACTTTAATTAAATGTTATTAAATTTGATTTGCGCTATTTTAGGTATAAGTCTGTGCTGATAATGCTCTGTTTCCGATTCTGTTGTGCATTAATCACAAATTAGGATGGCATTTTTTTCTGAGAAATGAAAAGAAATGTGATTTAATCTAAAGTTAAACCAACCAAAGAGCATATATGAATGCTCTGATATAATAAGAAATGAAAAAATATTTTGAATTGCATGAAAAAATGGCTGCATAGATGAAGATTCTACTGCTTCTGTGGGGGTGAAGAGAGCAAAAAGAGGATCTATAGTCAGTCAGAGAAATCTTATATGCTGGAAATTTGTTACTCCTTTTTTTATTCGTTCTCTTTGATGGCTCTCAGTATGTGCATCAATCTAATTTGGTTATTGCAAAAAATGCTTTATGTCTTTGGAGTTTCATTATTTCTGTGTGCCATCATAGTCTTCAAATATGAAACAAGGGTAGGTTTAACTTACATATCCCTAACTACGAAGAATAAACTTTTAAACTCCAATGGTCATAGTATTCGAGCAATAGTGGCATCTTATTTGCTAGGAACGGTGTCCAACCATTTCTTTAAGGAAAAGAAAAGCACACCGTCCTTCAATATGTGACGCTATTGAATTGAGAGTGCTATTTCAGTTATTTATGGCTTCTCTCTAAGCCATGTTGAGGGCGCTTATTTGATGTGCTAATCATAGGAGATGCCAATCATTCTTACAGCACATTTCCAACACTGGCAGTAGACTGGTCCACCTGTAATTGATCAGAGACAGAGCCCTTTTTCCGAGGTAGTCCTTAAAGGCTTACAACCTCACCAACTAGAGTAAGAGACTAAAAGGGTGTTGGTTTTATTTTCAAACCCCATTTTCGCTCATTCTATTATTCTAGAAATAGAAACCGTCACTTTTTAGAAATTTTCACCCAACGTAATTTTTATTTCCATTTTCAAAATACATTCTCCAATAACTTATATATCTTTTATTAATAATCTATATATCTTCTCTTTCTATTCCATTATTTTTATCGCTCTCTATCTATAACCTATTAAAACCAACATAATTATTACATTTCTAACACAATTATTACATTTCCAAACATTTCATCCAAATATATTTTCATTTCCACATTATATCACATAACTAATTCCTATCATTTTAGAAATGATGGAAATGGAAATAAAACCAAACAGCCCCTAAGTATCAAGTGTATCACTCTTTTAGAATGAGTCCTATACTAGTATTAAGATCTCAACTGCTTCAATTATTAAGGTGGTTTATGCCTTTATACTCCAAGAGACGAGGTTTCTTCTTGGTATCATATTGGCTCACGGCCTCATGCTCAATTAAGTGTTTCTTCTCTCTGTTTCTGTTTGTAACTGTACCGTCTGATTCATTTTAGCCGACACATAACCCAATAACTAGAGGTGGAGAACCTTGACTTACAGGGTTGGACCTTAGCATTAGCCTCTCTGATGCAAATGCTTGCAACAAGAAAGAGTTAATTTTCAGTTCTTATCTTCGTTGCTAAGAATTGGCTCACATGTAAAGCAAGATTCTTTCAGTTTTACTGCAAAGTGTAGTTTTATCCACATTTTGGATCCAAGACAAAAACCTTGACCCCCAATATTGCCCTGATTCAAATTTACTTCTGCTTTTATTATGGTTTAAGCCCTCATATGAGGCACTGTTATTCTCTGGATTAGACTCTGTCGAAGGATTACTGCAAACCATCAACGTTAACCTGATGCAACTCATGATTTCTCAATGACCTTATGTCCAGTGTTCTTGTCATTGATGTTGGCATCATCTCTACAAGATCTTGGTATGGTGAGCCCTCAAAATCAATAAATATCATATTTGAAGACATTAAGATGCTACCTAAGTGGAAGACTTCAAGATTCCTACGGTGCACTCAATCAGGTAAAGCGAACTCAGAGAATAGAGTATGCAAAGAGAGCCTATATTTGGTACAATATTAATGCATTTTGGTGCAATCATTAGCAAGAGCATGTAAGAAAAATAAAAAATGTTGCACAAACTATTGAAACCTTATTACGCTGCCATTGCCAAATTAAATGGTTTCAGTTTTGACCACGTTAGACGTCAACATTACAAGGGCGAAGGAATGGAGGGTAGTGGTCCACAGAACCTCACCCATATTTTCTAGTCAATATGAATCTCTTTTTTGAAGTGCTGCGTAGATATACTAAATGGTTATTCTAAGGAACTTTCTTGTAACAGATAAAGATTTCTTTTACAGTTATATGATAAATGTTTATCTATGTTCGCTCTCTTCACATACTCGCACATAAGCACTTTCTTGTTCTTAGAATGTGCTATGAAAATTTTATTGTTGACTGAGGTATAGCGTATTGTAATAGTTCTTGAAGCCCTGATGGAATTTTAATTTGGGTTTTCCAGTGCTGCACTACTCAGTTTGGGATATTTGAGCACATATCTATATTCAAGATGTTTCACCTTCAGGATATTGGCGCATAGGCTCTTGAGGATTTAATGAAGTCTTTGCCAAAGTAATGGCTCTATTTTTCAGGCTGACTTTGATTTTCATATGCGAACTTGGATTGCTCTAATTGGTAATCAGGTATTGAAGAAAAATTTTACACTTTAAATGGATGACAAAAATACTTCGAGGAACACATCATTCTCATACAATATGCCGTCGTCCAATTAGCCTTGGGAAGGAAGTAAGGGATGGTGTATAAAGAACTAAATTGCTGAATTTAACCAAGAATACTTTTGGATTTGGAACTTTTTGGGTTGTCGCACTGATCTTATCAACTATTCCTTTTGCTCCAATAGTTTGAACGTACTCACACATACAAATTAAGCAAATTCTAATTCCACTGGAATTGTTATGTGTTTCCCCTTAAACTTAGACTCTCTCTTTTTTTGCTCCCACTTCCGTCCAAATTCTGGATAATGTTATCTAGGTGATAACCTCCTGAGGTTATAGGGAGTTAAAACATGAATTGAAGAAATTGTTCCTTTCTCTTACATATCCGTTAGCTGAGATGAATCAGTTAATGGGTTGGGTCAGCTCGCATGAGCGATCCATTTGAATTTTCCAACATGTCCAAATAATGTGGAGAAACTTATCTTCAGCAAGGACTAGGACAGTCAAGTAGAGCTCAGACCTTATTTTTATCATGCTTAGATGTATGTAGGATGCTATATGCTAGGATTAGATAGGAAACTCATCTGCAGCTTGCTTCATTGAGGATATTGCAATCACCATTCTCTTTTGCATTGTCGTTTCGCTTGACTTGATAATCAAAATCTCTCCATCTTTTTGATCCTTGACTGATGTTTCATGAACACCAGTCATTTTGATGCCTCTTTAAGTTATTTGGTCTGTGTTCATCTAATGATCCCCCCTTGGTTCGCATACAATTCTACTTGTACGCCTTGAACTTCCTTTGAAAATGCACGAGTATGTACCTGGTAGCCGCGGCTATCTGGCTTAATATCTCAATCAAAATGAACGTACAGAAACAGTGTCATTTTTTATCATTCCAGGGTAAGATACGGCTACTGTTATCAGCACTTGGATTATCTGAAGGGCAGCTCATTGCAATCAAAGTTTCCAGGTTCAGCTGCATAGCTCAAATTTGGAAGTATCATTACTGCTTTTGGCATTAAATTTCTTCCAGAACATTGCACCAGTGCTCATGTTATGATGGTATGTAAAAAAAAAAGTATACAATCCAACTGATATTAAATTATTATTGAATATCCATCTAAAGATTGAGAATTATTTGGAGCATTATCGGCAATCATCTTTACAAAAACACTTGTTTGCATTGGACTTTCAGCACAAATGATAAAATTTATCTCATGAAATGTCAATATGCATCTTGATGGCATGGCATCATTCTTACAATTTAATGTTAAAACGCCTATTTTTCAATTTACCTCTCTTTTTAAAGAATTAAATAGCTTAGACTATTGAGTAGAATATTACCCTATTTAAGTCTATGTCTTAAAATATCTAAATAATAAAATCCTGCATCCTACGCAAGCCTAATCAACCTAGTATCCACTGGGGATATACCTTAAGATACCCATTCAATAAAAACTCTATTCTCCCCTCTACCTCATCAAATCTGAAGTCGTTGAATCCGTGATTGGGTATATCTTATTAGAAAAAACAAATATTAAAAAATGAAAAATCATATTTGCAATAATCTTTTGGTCCTTTAATTTTGAATGGGTCCAGCAAGGCTAAAATTCAAACTCTAGCCATGCATTTTGCACTAATTGGGTCCAGCAAAGCCTAATGCAAACTCTATCCGTAGAATAAAATTTGAAAAATCAAATTCAGTTTTCTTCAGTGTGGAAATTCTTCAATTTCCTCACAAGAATAACCCCAAGATTCTTGCAAATTTAATTTAGTATATAGGTTTAATTTAGTTTAATTTAATTATACATTTAATTTTTAGAATACTAAACAAATGAAAATACGAAAAAGTTCGGTCTTTCCATTGCCTCTACTCTTCTGCATATTATATTTTTTCTTCACTTTATTCTTCCCATTTTTTTAAATAATATTGTTTCATATGGTATACTGAAGGAAATATATGTATTAGTTGAAAAATATATTATCATTATAAAATTAATAAATATTTTTATCTCTAGCACTATACACTTAATTTTAGTATTAGTAATTTTTTATTAATTGATTAAATTAGTATATTAAGACAATGGATAATTTTTGAGTATAGGTTATAAAGGTAATATAAGAGCTCGTTTGCTTGATGTGCTAGGATTAGGCAATATACATATGACGAGGAAAAATAGTGGGTTATTGTGCATTCTATCTAATGTTTGTTTGCATATTTTAAATAAACTTAATATCCCACCTTGATTGTTTGCTTGGGATGACTATTCCATTTAACAGACTAAAACTCATTTTCAACTTAAATTAGAAAATATATTATACCCAAAGGCCTTGATATGCAAGTTGAGTTTGACCTTGAATGCATGACGGGCCATAACGATATCATGGGCTTGTAAAAACAAATTAAATATTATTGAGTTGAATTATGTATTTATCATGCAATATCAAAATAATCAAATGAGCTCTAAGGGTATAAGCCCTACGACCTGCCTATACCCATTTTATTAATTTTTAATGGGTTTGGGTATGGGTCTAGGTGTAGCATATGGATATTTTAATTTCTTTTGGGCATGGTGTAGGATATTACTCTAACCATTGTGAGGCCTACATTAAATGGCCAATTCCTCTTTCTATAATTACAAACACCTTTTCCTCTAAATTTGTTCTTTAAATAACTAGATAGAAGTTATGAATTTGATCTTTTTGTATTAAACTTAAAAAGATGAAATAAAAATATCACAAATTTAGTTTTTAAATAACCATTCTGTCTTATGGGATATCTTGATAGGCTATATTAATAATATTTTATAGTTGCATAAGTATTTTGTGCTATTTTTCTGACTTAATTTTATTTCCCAAAGAAATTTTATAATATCTTGATTGCAACCTCTTTCTTTAATATTTTAGTCCAACAACCTTAAAAAATGTAATTCAACAAGTAGTATATCTTTAGCACGTAAAACTGATTACCTCAACCACTTTTTCCCCCCCTCATTCAAAACTTGTATTTCTGGAAAATTGTTTGATTACAATTTCAATTTTTTTTTAATGTTATATTTACTCTATTTGTGAGTATCAATTCTTATCAAAGGTACTTTAGCCATTAATTTCTTTAGCTGATATCGTCATTTTTTATTCAAAATTTTTAGAGTAGGAAAACTTTTGGTAGATCAGGTGATAAATGTAAAAGGGAGATTTTTATTAGTATTAAGAAAAAGAGGGAAGTTGATAATTGGCGTTAGGTATAATTAATAGCCCGTGCAAGTTTGACAGTTGAGACCATAAAAATAAGGAGGAATGAGGAGGAATCATGATTCATTATCAATATCATGCATGCGCGCAGACTCTGGTGGATTGGTTTTTGAAGAGTCAATCCAGAATGTTAATTACTTCGGATGTTGATAGCATCAAAACGAGGAGGCCCTTTCCTTTCTTTTTCACCAAATTTTATGACACGGTTGCCCCCTCTGCTGTCTATTCACAATAAACACACACACCTGGAAGTAGAAAATATTTGAAGCCAGCAATAAGGGCTTGTTCTTTCCCGCCTGGTGTTCCAAATTTGCAACCAATAGTTTTATATTATTTTATTCAAAAAATAATCGCTAGTGGGGCCCATAGGCAGCTACCTGGAAGTGGTTTCCTACATATGCCAAATACAACAGGTTACGTTACGAGGATAAAAGGGATTTGGAGATTTTAAACGGATCATGAAACGCGCGTGCAAATTACACATGAAGAAAAGGTCTTAATTTACGCAGGGAATCATTTTTTTTTTCCCGGTTGTTGTTGAATATTTCAAGACAATTAAGTTATAAAAATGTGGCGTTTTGATTTGTCAAAGGGTGGGCAATCCTTCCATTGATAGGGTGATTACTTGGGTTTAGTTTTCTTCTTGGAAAAATATATATGGAAAGAGGTACCAACTGGATATTTGAACATCGGGGTAAACCGGATTGGTGGGATCTTGAATGGATAAAAATTACTCAATTTGTGTTTGAGTATATAGTAAAATACGTACTTTGTTATGCAGTAACGTTTTACCCTTAAATTAATTTTTTATCTTACAACAAAGGAAAAGAAAAAAAAGAAGAAGATTTGACCAGTTATATTCATCATGTTTACCTATTGGAATTAATTAAGGATGCTATAGGTTTTATAGTCTTCTTTTGATACTTGTGTTATGTGAATCTTGAAAGCGGTTTTAACCTCTAATATATTGAAATTCTCTCTTTTCTAGCTGATTTGATAGACTACATAGATTTTTTTGTTGATTTGTGATTTTTGGTTAAATTTATGCTTAAATCATAACTCGCTTAATCCTTTAGTGAAACTTCACTAGATTTTTAAATAAAAATTAAATTCGGAAAAAGAATGAGATAATGGAAGGATAGTCAATCAATGATTCAAAGCTGTGCAGTGACTTGTACCATAAAAGAAAAACAAGGCCATAGCCCACAAGCATCAGCATGGGTTGTTGTTTATTGTTGGCGCGTTTTATGAGTCATGACCTGACCTCAGACTCTTCATTTCATTCTCGCACACAACAAGATATTTTGTAAGCTGACCTTTGATAAAACTTGAAAATGCCAAGAATCCCACTAATCAAGACTGCAGAAAGATTTTCTTGATATATGGTTGCTGGTTGTTCTGATTCTTCATGGAAGAAGCCTAGTAGGAGTGTCGTTCTTTTTGACCAATGACAATCCTTCCCCAGTCCCTACCCCTCTCTCTCTCTATATATATTTTGTGCGTGGGATTACATTTCTTCGTGGACTATTTTTCATATTTTTGGTGAGTGTTGAGGGGGTAAGAAAAAGCTACCATAAAAAGTTTTCCTGTCCAAGGAAAAAGGGTGCTCCAAAAATCAATCTTTGAAAGCATCAAACTTCGTATTTGAAAGTACTATTTGTGCAAACCGAGACTTTGAATTGAATCAACCTACCCTTTCTGTGCATTCCCATTCTCAAGAAAGCATACAGAAATTTCTGAGTGTACAATCTGGTACGGGAAGGAATTCAAATACCACTTTAGGGTCATGTCATCCGTATTTGAAGGTGCATTTGACTTCCAAAATTTTTTGTGTTCATTTTCAAGAGTTTCCGCTGCCCTCGAATAAAAGAGGGCATATATAAGGGGAAGGTGTGATCATAATCTGATCACATAACACATATAGCGAGAGGATATAGCTAGATAGGTAGATAAATATATTCCCCGACGACAAGGGCTTTTGAGATTAAGCGGCGGTATTCCATTTCTGGCGAGTCATTTTAAAATTATTTGGGATAACACCTTTCTTTAGATTAAAATGGGTTATTTGTTTGCACTATTTCTTTATTATAAAGGGATTAGAGTTTCATATGGTTGGGTGCTGAATGATAACTTTCCCGTAATATTAGTAATAATTTTGTTCACTTTGGTGACCGGTTTTGCTTCTGCATTTCTGTTGTTAATCTTCTTGTGTATTACTGTTATACTACTAGTAAAATAGGTTGGCTAACCATCCAATGTCTGTGAAAAGAAAAAGGAAGGAAAAAGATGGAGGTCTGCCTTTTCTGTGTTTTCGATGTATACACGATGGTGTCAATTAATAAAAGATGGAAGCTATGTATCCTCTTTCGTAAAAGAAATATATACGTTTATGGTTTTGATATAATTAAAGATGGGCGGCTCTGCATTTCTTTCTTTTATTTTTGCTACCTGGTTCTTCTATTTAGGGACCAGTCCTTCAGTTGGTCAAGCCTCGATGTCTGCCAATGATCAGCTATTAAGTTCCGTTTGATACGGTAGTTTAAAAATATTTATAATTTCTGCTTTGACGCTGAGTTATATTCTCTAAACTTGATAGGAGTTTTTTATGACACTACTGTAATGGGATATTTGTCTAGATTATTTTTGTACTGACATGCAGTTTCACAACAAATTCTGCAGGTGGGACCTAGAAACCTTTAATGTGATTCTTGCTATTATTGCTCCTTTCAAACTGTCTTTTTGATTTGGCACTTGGTGTTGGATTTTGGGGGGGGGGGGG
>JACGDI010001560.1:133824-158521 GCA_014898725.1 Jacaranda copaia | reverse complement strand
GATGACTTTAAGAACCAACAGCTTTGGTGAAGCAGATTCTGCAGCCATCACCATGGCAAAAGGGTGCAATAAGAGTTCGTTGAACTCAAGGAAATGTGAACCTATGCATTTAGTTCTGGAAACCTCACTTTCATTCAAGAATCTAGTTCAAGACATCAGAAAATCAGGATCTGATCATTCAAATGCAAATGCCAACAGTTACAAAGATAAATTATTTAACACAGCTTCCTTCCCTGAACCTGCCATAATGTTTTCTCCACGACCTGTTAGTGAGCTTGATGCGGCTGCAGTCAAACTGCAAAAGGTCTATAAGAGTTATCGGACTCGAAGAAACCTTGCAGATTGTGCTGTTGTAATAGAGGAGTTATGGTTTGTTTCCGACTTTCAAGCCATTTATTGTTATTCCCTATTTTAATGTTTCTTGTATGTTAAATTGACTGATCATATTGCATAGGTGGAAGGCCTTGGACTTTGCAGCTCTCAAGAGGAGCTCTGTGTCATTCTTTAATGTGGAGAAACCAGAAACTGCTGTTTCACGGTGGGCTAGAGCGCGGACCAGAGCAGCCAAGGTCAATGCCTAACCTCCATTTTAAATCCCAACGAATTTCCTTCACTCGCTTTTTTCCCCCCTTTTCTATGTGATCTATTAAATTTCCTCCTCCAATGAATGGCTGCCTATCTTGCAGGTTGGTAAGGGATTGTCCAAGGATGAGAAGGCTCAAAAACTGGCTCTACGGCACTGGCTTGAAGCAGTAAGTCCCTAACAAAACTATTAAAGTTCATCCATCCAATAGAAATTGTTACTTGAAAATCATCAATTTGTTGCATTTATCCATTTTTGGGATGTTGACTATTTTAGATACATAATTGCACCTATCATGGACTAAATTGCCTCTTATAGCTCTGTTTTTGCATTTAGCACAAACTTGAATATAAATATATGTCCTACAATTGTTTCCATGATGCTATGATGGACATTGAAGCATGGATTAATTTGCTGGAACAGTAGTTTAGAAAATCTGCCATATGGTAAGTGTAGTGCATTTGGCTGCAGAGCTAATTTTCATGCAATAATTCATGTCAATTGGACAGGGATCCTTTTTTTCTTTATAAATGGATAAAGAGATTTTCATATAGCATCAAGTTTGCTGCAGTCGGCTTTCAATCCTGTGGCTCAATGCTTTTTTGCTCTATTTTTCTGTAGATCGATCCACGCCATCGATATGGGCACAATTTACATCTCTATTATGACGTCTGGTTCAAAAGTGAGAGTGCACAACCTTTCTTTTACTGGTGAGCACCCACTAATCCCATTTGAATGGTGACCTAAATTGCGCACAATCAGTTTTGCTTATTATTTTGACCGATCTCTAAGATTATCTGTTATGCATTCTGAAGGTTGGATGTTGGAGATGGAAAAGAAGTAAATCTTGAGAAGTGCCCAAGGATCAATTTGCAACACCAATGCATCAAATATCTAGGACCTGTAAGTCTTCAGTCACTGAGGCATGCTGGAAATTACATGAACAGGCATTGTCTTCAAGTTTATATTTTAACAAAATACGAAGGTCATATGTATTGAATGCAAAAACCTATAAGAAAGGCTGTTCATTAACAGTGTATCTTTTCTTTTTTAACAGAAAGAAAGGGAATCGTACGAAGTTTTGATTGAAAATGGGAAGCTTGTGTACAAACAAAGTGGTAAATTGGTGGACACAATTGAGGGCTCAAAATGGATATTCGTACTCAGCACGATCAGAACTTTGTATGTAGGAAAGAAGCAAAAAGGATTGTTCCAGCATTCAAGTTTTCTGGCTGGCGGAGCTATCACAGCTGCTGGAAGATTGGTTGCTCGTGGGGGCGTTCTTGAGGTAAATAAAACTGCAAGATATATGCATAGAACTGATGAAATTCTATCCGAAGTCTGACTCTGAGAACATTCAATCAAATTTTAACAGGCAATTTGGCCATACAGTGGTCACTATCTCCCAACAGAAGAGAATTTCAAGGAATTCATTAGCTTCCTTGATGAGCATTCTGTCGATCTCGCAAATGTAAAGGTAGTCGTCTGAAATGTTCCAGGACATCATTTGATTAAGACAAACTATTTATCTGTTGATACTTTGTTCTTTCCTATTTTGTTCAGAGATGTGCAACTGATGACGACCAGCCTCCTCTTAGCAAGGACACCATCACCATCTCAAACGAGGACTCAATTCCAAGACGCACAGATGATTCAATTTTCAAGCAATCGGAAGAAGATACTATCACATCTGATAAGGATGGTCCAGCAACAGAACAAGATATCACATTTTGTGATCATAAGGATAAGCTGGTATATAACTTAGCTAGGCGGATGTCCTGCAAATGGAGCACAGGAGCTGGACCACGTATTGGATGCGTGAGAGAGTACCCTGCAGAGCTACAATTCCGAGCACTTGAACAAGTTAACCTTTCACCTAAGGTGTCTTATGGACTTTTTAACAACTACGGTCCAATCCCATCACCTCGTCCAAGTCCAAAGGTCCGACTCTCTCCCAGTGTTGCATCTATGGGACTGCCCAGTCCGAGGACCCCCATTGCCAAAGCTAACTGGGGGGCTGCATAGTGGACGTATAACTATTAACTGTAGGGGCGGACATAAGCAGAGCAGATGCTGGATTAATGCTGCCATCTGTAGAAGAACTTGCATGCTCTGAAGTTTGAATGAGAAACTAACTCAAGTCATTCTTTTATTCAATTCTGTACATGGGTCATTGGCGTGCCAGTGGGTTTTTCTCTCTTTTCTCTCTCTCTCTCTGTCTCTCTGTCTCTCTCTCTCTCTCTCTCTCTTTTTCATTTTTTCCCCTTTTTTCTTTTCTTTTCTTTTTTTAATTTCTATCGAGTTTTGGCCCTCTGAAGAGGTGAAGGGTAGGATTATTCATTATTTGTTTATTATTCTTTTTTTTTGCTCTGTAAACAACATTGAGTTAGTGAATATGCTGTCAATTTTCCCCTTTTATTTTTATAAAAGCTGTGAATTTAATATTTTCTTGATCTGTTTGGCTGTTGCAGCCAAACAATATTAGAGCTAGTTTACTTGGTGACTTGGAATGTAGAGTGAAGAGAGGAAATGAGGGATAGAAAGTAGGATTAGGATAATTTTGTAATATTTACATTATATTTTTTTATGAAATAATATGAATGACAAAAGTAGATATATAATTGTATTATTTGCTTACTTTGATGGATGATAATATTAGAAATTTAAAATTGCTAAAGTACTCTTTAATAGTAAAACAAAAAAAAGGAGAAATAGAAATTTAATTACCTTCTAATTAAAGGAAAAGAGAAAAATAAAAATTTAATATTTGTTTTGTAGTTGGGAGTAAGCTACGAGAAATCCAACCTCTGGATTGGCCAAATGTTTTTGGTATGCACAAAAATTACAACTGCAACTCCAAAATTGCCAGCTCTTTAATCTCAAATCTGTATAAATACTTCCATCTTCCAATTGTAATGTTTGGAACCCTAACCAATTATCCCGGATTTCCACCCATGGCAATGAAGATTTGCACACCAAAAAGGTGAGAGGAATGGAATGTTCATTTCGTGGTTGTAATTAGGGATGTATTGTTATATTTTTCATCTAATTTTGTTGTTGAGTTCATTAATACTAAGGCAATTTGCAAATAACTTAATTGCGTATCCAATGTTTTATTTGGAAGACACTATTGCACAACATATAGTGAAGATTCCAAATTTTTAGCTAATAAAGGACGATGTTGGTGGTAAGTAGAGTTTAATTGTCTATTATTGGACCGATATTGATTAACTACTTCAATTTTTTATACACTACATCACACCCCTGGATTAGTATGAGCCCCATAAACAAAGTGGTGGTTTTGTTAGCTTGAAATGGGATGCAATACCTTTCCACATGCTACTTTGGTTCAGTGACAAAATTTAGTCTAGTTTAAGGTTTAGGATTATGTTAGTCAGATTTGGAACTGAATGGGCAGGCAGTTGTTGCATATTACCATAGTTTGGCTTGTAAATTAATAATTTGGCCAAAGAAATATGTCAGTCAAGTACCTTGAGATGGTGCACTTACGAGTAGCAAAAAATGATAGGACCATTTCTTCATCAAATTGTCCGTAAATCTTGAGCAATTAGAAGAACTCAATCAGTATAGGACATGATCATTCTCATTCAAGTAGTTAAAAATTTTAGAACTTGACCCATGCATTAGGTGAGAAAAAGGCATGTAAGTAATACTCAATTTCAATGACACAGTTGAGCTTTTATTGACCCATGCATTAGGTGAGAAAAATGCATGTAAGTAATACTCAATTTCAATGACACCACTTAGCCTGTATCGTTTTCGTAATTTGCATCATAATTGTCTGATTCACAAGTGTTCATAAGTGTATTTTTTTAATATGATAATATGATATTGTTCACGTGGCACTCTGATGAAGGAATATACTAGTAATATACATATAACGATGTGAGTGTCTATAGTAATGTGTGTGCAAACATCACAGACAATCAAAAACCCTTTCTAGTCTGGTTGAGTTCTTGCCTTCAAAGCCCCTTAACCCTTTCTGCATGTTAAAGTTTTCATGCGATCAACTGCAAGTTCTTCTCCAAGTTTCTATTTTCTTTCATTTGCTTTGTAAAGATGTCAAGTGCATCAGATAGCAAGGACACTAGGTCCCAGAGTGTACATTTCTAGGGGGAGGTTGAGGGTGAGAATGTGTTTGAGAGCACGTTTGAGAGTTCATCGAGCGATAGCTAGACCTCCAGTAGTTCGAGTGCTGAGAGGGCTATTTCTGGGGGTGATGCTGGCCCAAGTGAAGTGCCAGCATCGCGTGGTCGATTGTTTACCTCGAACCACTGCAGTAAGATAGTCTCCCAAATCTCCCCGCTAACCTAGTTCAAATTAGGGAGATGTACTACATTCTAAGGGAATACGAAGTCCTGGTGCTTGGGCCTTGGGGGTAGGATGCATCGACCTTCGAGGGGATGCATAATAGTGTTCGAGGAGGGGTTTAGTTGTGGCCTAAGGTTTTCTCTAGCACCTGCCATAGTTGACCTCCTGGGGGGCCTCAAGGTCTGTATAACTCAGTTGCTACCTACCTGCTTCGCTACCATATATAGTTTTTCTATGTTGATGTATTTATTTAGCCAACCAGTTTCTTTTGCCAATTTTTCTAATGTGTTCCATTTGCCCATGTTTCAAAAGTCGGGCAGCACTGAAAAATTTGGGTTCTATTACCTGACGGTGCACTCGCGTCGAAAATTTCTAGTAACCCACTCCTTATCATATGGCGAAGAGTGGAAAAAACATTATCTGTATGTTTGAGGGCCTGGTGAGTTTAACATTCCTAGAGGGTAGTAGAGAGGGCATGTTAAAATGCTAGAGAACTAAACACCGAGTTGGCCTAATACTTTTGTTTAGGACCTGATCGAGTTTAGGCAGATTGAGGCCTTGGTTCTGATCGAAGAGAGATGTCTAGTGTTAGCTGGCCTGTCGCTGGCTGAGGTTGACTTGCCCTCAGGCAACTGGCTAGGTAGAAATCTTTGTTAACTTCGATAATTATGGATTTCAGTCTTTTTTCTTAATTCTATTCATTTTTGTTGTCCTTTGTTGGCAGATCAAGAAGAAGTTATGGCTTGCAGTTGACGAGAGGCTTTGGTTAGGGCCTAAAGAAATTATGAATGCCATCGGGTGGCTGCTTGATGAGATACACCTATGGCAATGCCAGCACCCTCGACCATCGCCCTAGCTATGTCATAAATCAAGTAGGCACCCTAACTTGTTTGATTAGTGGAGGATGTTAGTAGCAGCCCCGTGGGTTGGGGCAAAAGATTGATGATCAAGCGAGGAGGCTCGACGCATAAGAAGACAACAGGCGAAAAGGGCAAGCAAAAGATGGTCACCGACTATGACTTGTTCGACAAGCATAGCGATGGGGTTTTGTTCCACATTCCCAAGCTACCGTCACCTCGATTCGGACTTAAACATACCATGGAGATGAAAAATTCCAGCTCTATTATAGTATCGGGGATGACAGGTGCTAACTCGCTCAAGTGTATGGTGGCCAGGCACTTTGCTACTGACCAGCGAATATTCATGGGCTTGAGCCAGGTCGGCGTGCTCAGGGCTCTGGCCTACCATTGCAACATGGTAAGTGTGAAGTCAATTATTTTCTCATTGAAATTTTCTTTCAGCCAATTATATAATTTAATGATAATCTCTGTTTCAGGTGAGCCAACTAGGGTATCACTTTTACTGCCAGTCGGAGTTAGCTTTAGCGAACTGCGAGGAGTTGTGGGAGGGAAGAGAGTTAGAGACTCTCAAGGTTCAGCTCGAGTCCTCCAACTCCAGGTCAGCCAACTGACCAAGGAGGTGGCCGATCTTTAGAAGTAGCTTAATGTGAAAGATTAGTAGCTGGTCGAGATTGTGGAAGAGAGGAGTCGAATGGACTCCATGCCGAAGAAGGCTCACTTGGATATGTGAGTCAGTTACTTTTCTAGTTGATTGGGTAGCCATGCTATTGCACTCGAGAAGGTTTGAGTGGCATTTTCTCAATAGCTCTCCATGATGTGGCGGGAGGTGGTGGAATAGTTTGTGTTGAGCTTGGCCTTCCAAGACACGAGCCTAGTTCTATTGATTGATGATGCTCGTGGTGTGTTTGAGAAGACGATGAAGTAGCTTGAGTACTTAGGCTATACCTTTTAGGCAGAAGACAAAGATAGAATAAGCCCGATCTTGGACAAAAAGCTACAACTTTACCTAGAATCTGAAAAGGCTGCGGTCGATGGAGGCGATGAGAGGGATACTATGATGAACGCTCCCATCAAGCTCATGACCGAAGCTCAACAGAAATAGGCTGAGGTTGAGGCCAAGCTAGTTGATCTGGTGAGTGAGTTCACCTTTGCTAAGGACTTTGCCTTCTAACTCAGGGATAGATAGGTCGACATCGTGCAGTATGTGTTGCGTTCAATAAACTTTATGGGCAACCTAGTGGGGCCTTCGCAGCTAGCGCGAGCCATTTTATTGCTTACATCAGCGATGCTTGAGCCTAACTAGAACTTACAGGAGGGTGGCTAGGCCGATCAATCTGAGGGTGTGAGGTTGAGCCAGAATTGAGTTTCTAACTCTTTTCCCTTTGTTGTTGTTGTTGTTTTGGTTGTTTATTTTTATTTTTTTTGTGAAGGTTATCCTCATTCTGCTGTAACAAACATTTCTCTTAATGAAATATTATTTTGACTCTGCATAATGTGAATTAATTTTATAGCTTTCTTGTCGAATGCAACTTTATCGTTGCAATTGTGTGATTGATAAGTTGAGAACTATGTTAATTGACAAGAAAACCCAACAACTTTTTTATCAATTTAGGTTACTGTTGAGAAATATGCATGGTCTTGTCGAAGTACATTCAACAATCTATTTTTATAACTTATAATCGAGTTTTATTACTCTTAGTTGAGTTCAATATATCTTAACTCTGCAGCATTGCGTAGGCTTATTGATTGATTATAGGGTCGGCTGCATATTTTAGGCTAAAAAGCCTTACGTTGGTGCATGTAGCAGTTTTTGGGTCGACTTGAAACTTGATTTAACAGCGTGAAACTGCTTATGGGTTAACTACGGGGTTGACTTAAAATTTGATTTAGCAGCATGAAGTTGCTTTTGGGTCGCCTCTGGGGTCGACTTGAAACTTGGAGTTGTGCAATATAGATACAGCCATGACAATACTAGCGAGTGATAGCAGTGTTGTTAGAACTTTATTTATATCAAAGAATACAAAGATGATTACAATGTGTTTTTATATATAGAATTTCTTCAAGTTGATGGCATTCCATGGACAAGGGAGCTTATTCCCATCGACATTAGCAAGTTGATAAGCATTATGCTTTGATACTTTCACAATGGTATAAGGTCCCTCCTATTTTAGGTCGAGTTTGCTAAAATTCTTGGATACTTCTACCTTTTAAAGAACGAGGTCTTCGACCTTAAAATGGCATAGCTTGATCTCTTTATTGTAGTTGCCTACCATCTTTGATCTGTAGCACTGCATGGTGTTATAGGCTTCTTGCCTTCGTTCATCGATAGTCTCGAGGTCAAGCTTCTTCTTTGATGTGTTCCTAAGCGGATGGCAGCAAATCACTCGAATTGTATGCTGTATGAATTTTGAAAGGATGACTGCCTCAGACCTATAGACCAAACTATATGGGTTGTGACTTATAGCTGTGTAGGGGGTTTTCCTGTATGCCCATAACACTCATGGGAGGTCGTCTGCCCCACTCGACCCAGTATTTTGTATTCTAGCTTTCAAATGGTCAAGAATTGTCCTGTTTATCACCTTTATTTGGTCGTTTGATTGCGGGCTACCTACTGAAGTAAAATGTTGGGTAATTCCCAAGGTCTCGCACCAACATCTGGTATTTCTGCTCTGGAATTGGGTCCCATTAATTGAAATAAGGATCTTAGGTAAACCAAAAATGGCATATGATGTTTTTTCATATGAAATTTTTTATGGCCGCATCGATTATCTTTGGGACAGTTTTAGCCTAGACCCATTTGGTAAAATACTTAATTGCCACAATTATAGACTTTCACTGACCCGTTGACTCTGGCAGTGAGCCTAAAATATCGATCCCCCACAGGTTGAATATCTAAGAAATCTAAACATTGACCATGGGCACGATGAGTTAATATATGGGAGGTTTGAATAAACTTGGAATGATGGACATTTTCGAGTGAAATCAACATCATCTTTTAGTAATATCGACCAAACGTATCCATACTTGATGATTTTATGAGCAAAGGATCTTTCCCTTGAATGGTTCCTATACATGTCTGTGTGGATAACCTACAATACTTCCTGAGCCTAGTCAAGATTCAGGCACCTAAAGGGCGGCCTAGAGATCAACCTCTTATACAGTTGGTTGTGCTCGTCGAGCACAAACTTGGTAACTTGTCCTTGAAGGCAAATAGCCTCATTTTGTCCTTGAAGATTGTGTCATGACTAAAGTAGAGCTTTATTGGATCTTGTCAAGAAAGAACTGTCTCCTCGATGCTCCCCACCAAGTTCACCTCGAGTGGGTCGATCAATAGCCTATTAGCTACCAAAAAAGTTATTGTCCTATCTCTTGTGCCTCTAGTCGAGCTAGCAAATTTGGATAGGGCATCCGCATGTTCATTCTTAGATCGAGGTACCTGACTGAGGGTGAATTTTTTGAATGATTGTTGTAATTTTCTAACCTCCACTGAGTATTGACTTATTGTTGAATTCTTGGCCTCAAAATTTTTCTCGACTTGTTCTGCTACCAATTGGGAGTCCATGATCATAGCTAGGTGGTAGACACCTTGGTCGAGTGCCATCCCCATTCCGACGATGAGGGCCTCGTATTTTACCTTATTATTAGTAACTGCATAGTCAAGTTTGATTGCAAAATCATACTCCTATGTTTTTGGGGAATGGATGGTCACTTCTATTCCCCCTCCTAATATGGTCGATGATCCATCAACATGTAAAGTCCAAGCAAGAGGAGCTTCACTACTTTTTTCAGGTAGGTCAACCCGCTAGGCGATGAAGTCAACTAATACCTATACTTGATAGCTGTTTTGGGCTAAAAGGTAATCAAATTCTCCCAATTCGATGGCCCATTTTGTTAACCTCTCAGATGTGTTTGGCTTCAATAGTACTTGCTTCAATGGTTGGTAGGTCAGCACTATCATGGCATGAGACTAAAAATATGGACATAGCTTTCGAGCTACGATGACTAGCGCTAAGACAAATTTTTTGATTTCCAAGTAGTTATCCTTTAGTCCTTAAAGCAATTTACTGCAATAGTAAACTAGTCAATAGTTTCCATCTCTGGTTGAGACTAAGATTGAATTAATCAACGCCTCTGAGACAGCTAAATATATGTGAAGTACCTCTCCAAGTTTAGGTTTTGCGAGCATGGGGGATAAGGAAAAATACTATTTTAATTCGACCAGAGCCCGATCACATTATTCGTTCCACTAGAAACCCAACTTCTTAGCATTCCTGAGAATTTTAAAGAAAGGTAGGCTCTTGTCAACCAATTGAGCAATGAATCTCCTAAGGGCAATAATCCTTCCGACCAGCCGCTATACATCTTTGACTGTTCGAGGTAGAGTAATGTCCAATACAACTTGAATGTTTTGTGGATTGGCCTCAATGCCCCGTTGACTAATCATATAACCCGAGAATTTACCTCTTTGAACCCCGAACATACATTTGTTTGGATTCAGCTTCAGACTAAATGCTCTCAATATTGTAAAAGTGTGATTGAGGTCGAGCATATGGTCCTAGGCCTTTCCTGTCTTTACGATCATGTCATCGACATACACCTCCATAGACTTGCCTATTTTGTTCTTGAACATAAAGTTGACCAGTCTCTAGTAGGTTGCTCTGGCATTTTTAAATGTAAAGGGCATGACCAAAAAATAATAAATTCTATTGAGAACCACAAAAAAGATTTTATACCTATCTTCGGAGGCTATGAATATCTGATGATACCCTTAGAATGCATCCATTACACTTAATAATTCACAACTAGCTGTGGAATTTATTAGTAATCTATTTGAGGAAGGGGGTAAGGATCCCTAGAATAAGCTTAATTCAAGTCTGTGAAATCATTACACATGCACCATTGTCCCTCATTCTTTGGCACGAGTAAAATATTACAAAGCCAAGATGGATATTGAATTTCTACTATATAACCTGCATCTCAGAGTTTTCTAACTTCCTTTTCGATGATTTGGGTCATCTCAACATTAAATATCCTTGTCTTCTACTTGATCGACTTGTATGAGGGTTGACGTTAAGGTTATGCACAATCACACTGGTGTCAATTCCCTAGATTTCGGATGTCTTTTAGGCAAAGATTTGATATTTCTCCTCAAAATATTGACCATAAGACACTCCAAGTGGGGGCCTATATCTGTTTCAATTCGAGTAGTCTTGTTAGGGTTCCCTAGCTCTAGCTCGACTATTTTAAATTCCCTAACGTGCTCTACTCGATTGTCTTCTAACTTTCTCTTTTTGTTAGCTTGGCTCTCCTTGGGTTCCACTACAGGTGTGTCCCTTGATGTCTTTAATTATGGTCAAGTCTTCTGCTCGCTTGACTCGACCGAAATATTGTAACATTGCCAAGCTTCCTTGATGTTACATAATAGTTCGCCATGCCAGACGAGGTTAGGAATTTAATCTTTCTATGATAAGTCGACATAATGGCACAAAAATTATTGAGAGGTGGTCGACCAGCTATAACATTATAAGCGAATTGGGCATCGACCACCGAATAGTTTATCATCAATGTCCTTCTTCGAGGCATCTCCCCAAATGACGTAGAGAAGTTGATGGACCCTTCTGGAATGATTTTTGACCCCCCAAACCTGATTAGAGGAGTACGCACAGGCTTAAATTTCAACTACCTTAAGTTCATCTTTTTCAACATCAAGAGAAAGAAAATGTTAGCTAAGCTACCGTTATCAATCAAAACCTTTCTAACTTCAAAGTTAGCAATCTCCTTGGAGACTACCATAGGACAATCAATTTTATGGTCGATATTTTTTCCTTCAAGATAGGCTAAGTCGCTGTTAGTGACAGAGATAAGCTCCGCACTTGTTAATAAATGGAATATTATTTCGATCAGCAATGCTTTAGTTGACTTTAGCCTCCTCTAAGTCTGCCTCCTTGCTAACTTTGAGTCCCCCCCAGTAGGACCTCTCGTAATCATATCAATTACTCCTCGAATGGGCGAGTGGTCTTCTAAGGTGGGTTTCTTTCCTTTGTCCTCCATCTTTAGGCTAATCAACCTTTTTCTAAGGGGAGATCGATCGATTTTGCCCACTTCAACTTGTGCGTCAATGGATACATATTTTTTGAGATGGCCTTGCTTGATGAGCTTCTCAATTTCATCCTTTAGATCAAAGTATTCATCTGTGTCATGCCACATTTGTTTGTGAAAGTGGCAATACTTCTTCAATTTTTTCATTGCTTTAGTCTTCGTCAGCTTTCTCAATTTTTTGAGGAGATTTTCATGTTGGATTGCAAACAAGACCTCTCTCATCGGGATGTTTAGTGGAGTATAATCATGGAAGCATTTTATTGGAGATCGACCCCTCTCCTTATGTTTCTAGTCATCTCTCTCTTTATTTTTCTTTTTGTCGACCTCAGAGTTTCCAAACTTTAGCTTATTTATCTACTTCTAGGTCATGTATCTCTCCATTTGGTTGAGCAATTCCTCCATCAACCATGGGCATTTTCGCACCAAAGCATTGGTGCACTCTTTGTGCCTGAGTTTTAAGAACAGCACGTTGATTAAAAACTCAATCCTAGGATTATTGATTTTTAGGACCCTTATGTTAAACCTCATAAAAAAGTCACGAAGTGACTCCCCTTCGTTGTGCTTGATAGTGTGGAGATGAGTATAGGGGAGTTTTTCCTTTCACCAACTGGCGAATTGGTACAGGAATAAATCACAAAGCTGGTTGTAGAAGTATATCGATGAGGGTTCCAACTTAACAAACCAATCGAGTGCTATGTCTTGGAATGTGGTCGCCAACATCTTTGCGTGGATATACTCATATACCTATGCAGTTGCATCAAATGTTCGAACTACATTAGGTGTTCGTTGGGATTAGTTGAGCCATCATATCGTGGGAGTCCAATCAGGACCTTGGCGTCGATGTCAATGCACTCATCAACAATCTCCTAGATAAACAGTGAGCATTTCTCTAAACTAGATTTTTGGGGGTCCTCTGGGTTGGACACCCTTTCAGTATTTCTCCTCTAGATCTTGTTGAGGCATCTGTTCAGTTGTTGCACTTAGTGGGAAACTTCTTCCCATTTTTCCCAATTAGCTTAGATAATTTTTTGGTCAAAATAAGGTCTAGTGTGCTCAGGCTTATCGCACTACAGAGCTCAAATAGGATGGGTTGTGTGATCTGCTGATTTATCCACTTCTTTTCATTGGTCATATCTGGAACGTTCAACCTTATCATGCTATGGGGCTCGATTAGGTCGAATGTGATGTTCTACGAAATCAATAATTTTTTCCCTTAGCTCAGTCACCCCCTCTCACTGGGGGTGCCTAGGGCTTGCTTCTCATTTGACTAGTGGTCGCTTGGATTCCTAGCCACCATGACTGTCTTGGGGAGGACCTTTTCTCCAGTGGAGACAGTTGCAGAGTTGTACTGCAGCTAGGGCTGGCATAGTTGTGTGTTTGTTCAATGCTACAGAAAGTTGAGCAGAGATTGTTCACTTATAAGCTGCATTAGTCGAGGCATGATCAACGTTACAACTTGCTCCTATGGGGCGTTGGGGCATGGGACATACGAACCTTGTTGGGGTCTCTCATTATCCTCTCTTTCATGTGGCTCTTTTAATGCTCACCATTTTCTCAGTTGCAATCTCAAGTATTTCCTACAGACGGTGCCAAAATGATGAGGTTGAAAGTTATATTTAGTGAATTGGGTAGTATTTGGGCTAATTCAATCAGGAAAGTCGAATGATTCAATAATGATATTCTTCTTTGACTAAGATCTTCAACCAATAGCAAATGTCAAACTAACCGAGGTGCCCCCAGCTAAGGTATTCCGACAGTCAAGTTAGTTCCGGTTAAGTAAGATAATTGAGCAACAGAGTAAGAGTGTATAGTATATATGACATACTTAGAGGGTGGCTGGCAATGGGGTATTTATGGCCTTCTCCTGGTGGATAATATGTCTAAGATACCTCTATCAAGTGTAGAGGGTTCTTGTCCTTGCCTGAGAGTTGTTGGTCATTTCAACTTTTGATACTATTTCAAGTGTCACTATCTCTTACTTTCTAAGGTAAATAGTACTCTAGGGGTATGCCTCCCTAGCATAGTTGGTGGCGAGGCTATACTGAGGTGGCACATGCTATTAATGTAGAGGCATGCTGCCTATCAGAGTATTAACTGTGGCAAGGATATGAATCAGTACCAGAGTGAACACTTTAGTCGACTATCGTAGACTAGACAAAGTGGTCGACCAAAGGGATGGCTGAATGGACTAGGTGGTTTGAAGCCTTCCATTAAGTGTGGTTGAAACTATTCGCTTGATTGGGCAGTTGTGGTCAAGTGACCCAACCCAACTGGGTCCGGAAGCACCATTAGGCTTTGGATGTTAAGTGGGCCTGGAAACCCTCTATGTAGTCGATAGCTTGTTAGGCTAGACATATTAGGCTATCCTATATCACATTATATTCTATAGGGTCGTCTTGTGTGTCTTTCCAATGGTTAGATTTGAAAAATATTATAGATCAAAGCAAAAGATCGCTATATTGCTTAACAGGACTGGCCGACCCAGTAATGAGAATAGGATTTCTCAAATCGGATTTTGTCTACCGAAGATGAGATAACCCCCTTGGTAATAAGCATGTGTTGTAGAAAGAAAGTCAACAAATATGAATACCAACTATTCAGTGAGCTAGGAACAGGTAAGGCAAATCGAATACAACTTAGGAAATAGAATAGACCTTGACTAAAAAGATAATTCTTTTGAAAGCCTTCAAAAAGAACTGGATTCGCACACGTCTTCCTATAAAATAGATTCTCTTTTCCTATTTCTTCATCCTCATGCGTGCATTAAATTTGACTATTGATTGAGGCAATATCACTAAAGTTTCAAACAATCTATGTATTTTTTTTATTAAGGATAAGTCTTTTTATTGTATTAGTAGGGCACTTCAAATGCCTTAATTTAGGTAGATAACCAATTGTCTTGCAATTGGATAGTGAGTAGTTCTTATAATAATAATAAGCCAAGTTAAGAATAATAATTGAGCAGGAGGAACATAGTAGCTCAACTAATGGGGGAGGAGCAAAAAAGGAAGTGACCAACGGGGGAGGAGTGAGGCATCCAAATCCACATAGAACTAGGATTAGTATAAACCCTTTTTAAAGCTGTCTTTTACTTTTAAATTCAAAATCATAAAGTTGGTTGAAATTACCCCTTTACCCTGTGGCTCGGGGCAAGACAAACAGCCCACTTTGCTTCCTTCTCACATCGCCAGAACGGATGCATATATAAAGAAGCGCAAGGCAAGGGGAGGTGGATGATTTGCTATCTAATAATATCTTGGCTTATTATTATTATTTGTATTGATTTGCTCTTCCACATCAGAGTCACGTACAATGGAAGAAGTCTTACTCTCTCATAAAGTGCTATGAATGTTAGCATTTTGTTTTGTAGGTGTAAATGTTTGTATTATATGCTCGCAAAATTACGTACGTAACAGGTTACTTTAGGAGATCATTCGCAGTAGTTAAAGGTCTACCTAAACGAGAACAATATTTTGTTCGAGTTTTGCATTATGTTACACTTGAAAGATTGACCATTTGGCATGAAAAATTTGTATGCTGGCCTTAGTAAGATATGAACATACAATGTTATTCAAATGTGTAAAAAGTTCTTAAAGTATTATTTGTACGTTAACGTGTACGTAATTATTGGTATTAAGAACTTACTGTTTAACTCACGAATCATTTCGACTCTCTTGATAAATCGTTGTAAATATGCACGGAGCAATAGTTGATATATGCTTATTCCATAGATATATATATATGACAGTAATGTCCATTGACTTTACCAATACAAATGACGAACTAAATATGATCGCCTCCTATTTCTCTATAATGATGACAATATTGCATAATGGTTATGTTATATAGAAATAATTATGGTCGGATTTATCATTAATTGGTTTCATTAGTGAAATATATGTAGAAGAATATATGATGATAAGTTTTTGATAACCATTCGGATAAAGATATTTTGACAATGTTTCATTAAGTTAAGAATATACTTAATTATCTTAGGCATCTAAGAATAAAAAGGGCATTAGAAAAATATGAAGAAATGAAATAAACTAAGCATTCAACCCGAATAAGGACAATGGATATATCTATATTTATGATATAGAGAATTAATACAATACTAGTTCAATTATCTTATATTAAATTTTGGATTCATCATAAAATGATGATGTGAGCGGGCCAAATAATTGAGCAAATCCCTCCAAATCTATCATATGAGTTTTACATTGAATAACATGAGATTTCTTGCTAATAAAAGAATCTTTATATTGTATCTATGACTTTTTTGCATGATTCTTGATGCATAATTTTATGGTATTTTAATTTCAGTAAATATGTTGAAATATTTTTTATTATCAAAGTTTACATTGTCACATTCAAGAGGCATCCCTTTTAGAATTCAGTTCCATGAATACTAAACTTACAAAAATATGATTTAATATTTATAACAAGCACATTGCCATATTCGATGAAATTGTAAAGAAACTGAAGTCATTCGCGTATATTCTAATTACATTTCATATTATTTTGATTTATATTTGATAGGTTTGATATGAAAATCACTACAAGAAAACACCCTTCAATAACAGAAAATTTATGATGAAGGTTTCATTACTATCCAAAGACAATTGTAATGGATTTTTGATAAATTACTAATGAATTTAAAAAATTGAGCCAATATATATATATATATATATTAATTATGATACTTATGATGGATATAAAAAATATTTATTGATATGAAGAGTCCGTCACCGATTTGATAACTTTAAATATGATTCTTTAATTTGTAATGGAAATTCCATCATAAAATTAGTTTTATAATGCAGTTTAATTTCGTTGCAAAACTAATAAGTAACAAAACATATACTAATGGATTTAAATATTAATTCATCATAGAATAGTAGATTTCATTAATTTATGACAAACTTAGTTCACAAATCTATTTGTATATGCTTTGTCACTAGTTGTTTTGCAGCAAAAATAAAATGCGTCACGGAACTAATTTTATGATGGAATTTTTATTATAGATCGAAAATCATATTTAGGTTATAAAATTATGACGAACTCTTCATATTAATATATACTCTTTATATTTGTCACAAATATCATAACTAATATATTTTTGCTTATTTTATTAAATATGTTAGTAATCCATTAAAAATCTATTGCAATTATCTTTGCACTATGATGAAACCCTCTCCGTCACAAATTTTACATTAGTGAATGGTATTTTATTGTAGTGAATAAAGCGTGCTTTTAGGAATCCTATTATATGTCTATCATCCTTGAGCACATCATTGGGAAGCTAGACTTTGAATTTGGGAGAGACAGTTGGATGGTGTTTAGCTGATCTCCAAATTAATAACCCTTCTAGAAATCTGACCTCGTAGATAGTTGGAGGCTAACTATGTGTGAGTTGGATAGGCGTGTAATCTATTTATCTGTCCGAGTATGCCCATAAAAAATTAGAGGAATAAGGCTTTTATTTTATTTTTTTTATACTGGCATCAATAATGTTCAATACCTTGTAATTGCCTAATGCGAAATCATGGATTTATTTTAATATTTGATATTTCAATTGATGCTACTCAGAAATGGAGTTGGAGTTTTTTTTGAAAGTTGGCAAATTTAATTAGGTTCTTTGATTTGAAATGCTTTTGCATGGAGTCAGAGCTCTCATTTTTATTTTTATTTTTTCGTTTCATGCTTGATTTTAGGAGTTGGTATTTATGGTGATTAATCCTTTAGTAGGTTTTGACCTACTTTGGTCTGGATGCCCATTTTGGTGGTTCATTAGGCTTTTGCGTTTATTTTACTTATTATTTAATTAATTAAGCCATTTAATTCTATTTTTACCTTTTTTTTTACCCTGAGGACTTAATTTACCATATCATCAAGCTCCCCCACTTTCAATTTGAAAATTCAATTTTTTATATTAAAAGTAAAATAATTTTTGTTTTTTTATTTTTATAACATCGTATTTAATCAATTTAATTAAATTTTAATAAAATATTTTATTTTATTTTTCGGTGTAGAAATTCTGAAATACTCAACTTTTATCTAAGCCAAGATATTGATAATTTTTAGGAGGTGGTATGCCAACTGCCTTGCATTGGTCCAAGTACTTAGAAAAACTTTTGCAAGTTCGTGGTTGCAAAGAGGGGCTTTGTGAGAGAGTCTGAGATGAGTTCCCAAAGTAATTCCTTCTCTTCTTTGTTTTTTTGTTTCTCTTACCCTATTCTACTCTTTGTGAATTTTTATCTAACTTCTTAGAGTAGTAAAAATATATTGGGGTACATCGAATTTGGTCGTGTCTTGTCTTAAGAGTGAAATATGGAGAAGCAAAACATAGTCCAAATTAGAGTTCCAAACTAAGTCAAAGTCTACAAAAGTGAGAGGTGATGGTGGTAGGAGCGATGTGCCTCTGAGGAGTCGTTGGCAGCCCCATGGGTGGTTGGCGTCATCATTTGTAGTTGAGCACCTATTGGGTGTTGACACATGCACCCATGGGGTGCTTGGAGTTGCCACCCATGGGGCGCCATCGGCGTTCATGGTTAGTTGAAACTTGTTCGAGTTCATGGGGGTCATCCTCCTCATAGTGTTGTTGCATTTTCTGTTACTGCATTTTCTATGCTTATGAGCCCTCTTTTGGTTGTTTTGCCAATTTAGTATTAGCCTTTGAAGTCGCGTCTCAAAAGTGTGAAGGTTATCCTTTGATCCCTAAATCTTTTTCTTTATCTAATTACAGAGTAGAGGGTTTTCCCAAGGAGAGACTTGAGGACGCTTCTATAATTGATAGTAGTTTTGTTAATGTTGTGGAGACACTTTGTTCACTTTCACCATGGGAGTTAAGAAATTTAAGTCATATGATTTGTATTTCTAATGAGTTTGAATTTCTTCTTCCTTCATCAAAATATAATATGGTGTCACCTCCTCCGTGATACTTTACCGTATTAATAGCTACTTTAGAAATGGGTTTTCTTTTCTACATGACCCCTTATTGTTGGAAATAGTTAGGTGTTGTAGGGTGTATTTGAGCCAATTCATCCTAATTTCTTTGCATACTTCATGGGATTTCAGTACCATTTGAGGGACTTAGGTCTTCTACTCTCTTTTGATAGCTTTCACTCTTTGTTCTAGATGTGAGGTCATCCTCATACCTTTCCCCAAATGTACACTCACAGCAATATTACTCATCCCCGTTACCATCTACTTCACCTATAGGCACTCCATCACCATCTATCACTCCACCTAGCACTCAACTATTCCCTACTACTCCACTCGACCATTCCACATCAATAGTTGCAATATCATGAGCATTCAATTCTTTACCCGACCAAACATTGGATAAACGGGATCAGAGCCCTTCTCCTATAGTTCTAGTAGGGTACCCTTGTGTCTTGAGAGATGCTATAGGTGAGTTTGAATTGTTATATAATTATTTTTTTATTATTATTTCAATAATTATATATTAGTTTTATGGATTATTTTATACATGTGTATGCCTTTGCTTGATGATACTAAGTTCTTGATAAGGGTGATCAAGAGTAAGGTATAAAAGCCCTATTAAACCTAGTCAAATATCCCTAGGCCCTTTGAGACTTAATGTTCAGGGAGTGGAAGGTATATAAATGTTATTAATATATTTTCTTTTATAAATTGCAAACATTTATGTATTGTAAGTACATGAACTGATTTTCCTTTTATTTAACAAAGATATGTCACATGGGATCCCTAATATAAGGGCCATTTTCACTGTGCCTTTGACACTAGAACAGGTCACTGATTAAGTGACATGTATGGCCATACTCGAAAGACAGGTAAGAGATGAAAGTGGATTACTGAGGACACTTGAGCTGCCTTATATCAGCATTGGCATTCCCAAAATTTTCAAAAGAATTCCATGTAGGCCAAGAAGAATCAGGCTTCTGAGATCAGTGGATCCCTCCATATCGGAAGGAGTGTATCCATTAGGACATATGCCGAGCATTTAGTAAGTTTCCTAACTTTTAGTCTTTAGTGAACTTTGTCTATATTTGGAATGTTTGTAATTTTCTCTTATGTTCATAATCTTTGCATAACATGTTTACTGGGAAAGGCTTGGTCCCCTTCTCATTTGTTATTCATTTATATTTTGATAGATGAAAAAGGGTTGGTGCCTTTCCTATTTGTTATTCGTTTATATTTTGGTTGATGGGAAGGGTTGTTGCCCTTCCCAAGTGATAACATGTTATCATTTATTAGGTTGTTGATGAACTTTTGGTTTTTTGGTAAAGAATGATTTTAAGGAAGACTCTATTGAATTGTTTTCTTATAATCATTGTAGTTTAGTATTGTATACATATAACACACTTAAGTCCATTCTTGTTCTCTATGTGGGCCCAGGATTTACACAGGCCCCCAACGATGGAGGAGGTTTTTGCTCATACATAACAAAGATGGGCCAATAGAAGTTAGGTAGATACCTTACAAGTGCAGCTATCTTAATCTCAGCTAGACAGTGTTCAGAATAGTGCTCAAACCCTACAATTTCAAGCAGAGTTATGGACTCAAACTGTGGGCGACCCTAACAAGAAAGAGTAGGTTTATACGTTGAGCTACCAACAGTTGCCCTCCTATACTAGTGTGCCTCGGGAGGAGTTTAGTGCATTAGCTACAACCTAGTTGGAGGCATGCTTGGAGATCGATTTGTAGGTCAGTATTGATGATATACGAGAGCATGTTCTCAAAGCAATTGGGCACAATGCAGAATTTGATCTCTCAACTGGTCATGCAAAGGGGTGCTTTGTTAGGTTTTGCATGCCCTTCCCCACCCTATCCTCCATCCAAAACTACCACCACCAGCTTTAACTATAGCAGGATGATCATGACCAACAGCATGGCATCGAGCAGGATGATTATTTCAATTTTGATGATGGTGTTGATGTTGGAGAAATGGCGGTCACTAGATAGGATATTTTTTGTTAGCATTTGTAATTATGAATTATAATTTTTAAAATTTATATTTATAAAATAATATTTTATTTTAAGTTGTTGTTCCATTTATTTCTATTTTTCTTGTATTATAATTGTATGTTATGTTATATACAAGATGTTTCAATAGGTTACAGATGTAAATAAATAAAATTTATTCAAAATATGTTTAAAAAATAATAAATTTTCAATGGAAAATCGAGGGCTTTCCAACAAAACTAATTATAAATAAATAATAATTCTCACAATTATCTGTTGAAAATCCATATAAATTCTATTGCAAAATATATAAAATAAAATAAAAAATATAAAAAAACCCATAGAAAACGTGATGAAATTTGATAGTTTGGCACTGTCAAAATTCTGTCACAAAGTCAACTCCATCGAAAACTTTTTTGACAAAAGCTTCGATCGAAAATTAGATGGACATTAATTTGCAGTGAGGGTTTTTTTGATGAGAAAAAATCCTTTGGAGATCCATCGACTATTTGTCATTCCGTCAAAAATTCATCAAAAGCCATTGGAAAATTCTTTCGAAAATGATGAATTTTTTGGCAGTGCTTGCAACAGGCTACTCCATTCATGTCATAAAGCTTCATCCTTGTAAGGAAATCATTTGAGTGCTCCTAGCAATCTTCATTCTTAAGAGAAACACTTTTACCAAGGTAATTGGACAAAAAGAGTTGTGTCTTGGGAAATCAATAGTTAGGGAAAAGTACTGGCTTCCTACTCCTCCCGATTGCTGAGACATAAGTGAGTGAGTCTAAGCTCTAGTGGTAGTTAGCAATTTCCACAATGAGTCAACTCATAAGGACAATAGTATATCCATTTGTTGAGGTAGGGGAAAAGCGGTTAGTCACTCTAAGTTAGTTCTTTGTTCTGTTCTCTTCAAGGACAATGGAGTTTTCTTATTTTAGTGAGAGGACTGTGGTTCCTTAGGGCGACGTGATTCAATGTACTGCACAAACCCATTTTGGTTGTAGCTTGTGCGGACGCATTCTCCAATAGTATCTTCAACATCTCTTAAGTCAAATGCAATAATGGTTCTTTGGGAGATGGGGCTTGCTGTTGGTGTCTCCTTCGATGGCGAGGGCACTTCAAGTGATGGCCCCAACGTTGGACGTGAGTGCACTTTTGGTTGGTTGTTCTCCATGTTCTCGACTTTTGAGACAACTTGGTTGCTGGAATGTCAAGCTCTAAATCTCATTTGTATTCTTTGTGTTCTTTCTTTTGAAATAAGAGTTCCACAGATAGTGTCAAGATGATGTTATTCAAAAATAGAGTCAGAACTCTTTATTTTTTGCATTGAGTCAAAACTCTTTAATTAGGTTCTTTCTCTTAAACACATTTGCATGGAGTCAAAACTCTTTATTTTTTGTAGGTGATTTTTTCTATCCCATTTGACTTTGGAATAGGTATTTATAGTGATTAATCCTTTAATAAGCGTTAGCTCATTTGGGTCTGGATATCCATCTTAGTAAGTTTCATTAATTTATTATTTAATTAATTGGGCCATTTTAATCTATTTTTATTTTTCCCCCCTCTAGACTAAATTTACTTTATCATCAACCTGTTGTTCAAAATCCATCTTAAATCAATATCACCTCTTGATACTTGAAACTTACCATAAAAGGTATTAATATTTGTGAAGTCCCTCATTAGCATGGAATGGTGTTAAGACGTGTCAAATGATGTGCTATTATTATTTTTATTATACCTCATGTTATCATAAAAATATTTGTAGATAAAAAAACCATTATTGTGACATTTCACTGAGTCGTTGAAACTTATGATTCTCTTGTACATAGAGTAAACAATTTGCTCATGTGTATAAATTTTGGGAGGCTTAATTCACTTATGAATATCTTCGATTTCATTGTTGCGTACCTCCACTAGAGGTAGGCATGACACTCTAAGGACGGGATGTAATTTAATCTTAGGATTTGCATACAGATTAGAATGTTGTGAAAATAAGCGTGATCGATCGTGAAATTTAGCAAATACCAAATACCAAATACCATGTTGGACCCTATTGCTCATTAAAATGTGAAATTTAGCAAAATTATCAAGGCAATAATTAACAACACTCCGCACTGAATTTTCCACGCCGCTTTCAAACCGTTAAAGATTAGAAAATTTTGAGATGATGTAGGTTGAACTGATTGGATTTGCTCCATTGGATCTAATAGGGCCGTTGGCTGAGTTTAGGGGTGTAAACATATATTAAACGAATCTAATACACTGTTTTCATATTCGTATTTATTTAACTTTTCGAATGCGAATACGGATTTGACGGATATTTAAAAATGATATCCGAATTTGTATTCGTTGGATATCAGTCGAATTTGGATATATCTATATCCGTATTCGATCATAATTATTCATATTGTATTAAATTTATCCATATTTGACTTAGTTTTTTTATATTCATATTTGATGATAATTATTTATGTATCTATTTACAAATATCTAAATACATGAATCTATGAATTTGTAATAAATACATATTTTAATTAATAGAAGAAACTATATAATTTCATTAAAAAGAAAGCAATCAAACAAATATCATAATTTTTAATTAATAATTGATTATTAGTACTTATTGTTAATAATAATAGCATTGGAGTATATTAATTATAAAGTCAACCAATAATAATTATGTTGATTAATTTTATTCTTCAATTTTTTTCTCCATAATTTTTTAAATTTATTCTTTTTTCTTTTCAATTCTTCAATTATAATTTATATATACATATATGGATTATAAGATTTTTGTTAAAAAATATAAATAATATATAATTTAATAAATATATATTCGGATCGGATATTAAACGGATCGGATACATATTTATCATATTCGTATCCATTTATAATCGGATATGTACTAATCGTATGCGGATAATATTCTCTTTAAATGGATGCAGATAAATTTTATATAAACAAATGCGAATGCAAATGATAAATAAATTTTCGAATATTTATTTACAGTCCAAGGTGAATTCTAAATGTTGTAATAGTTCAGCATATCAATGCTCAAATCTTGTAAATAATGAACCCTTTAAATAATGCCATGTGAAAAGATCGACAATCCTCTTATCATTATAAATAGTAAACACCACGTATTTTTTAAGACAAACAATCTTTTATTATTTTAGTAATTTTTCTATTCATTATTCTCATTCATGAGTTTAAACTGATTTAAGTATCAAAATATTTTTATCATACTCCCCAACTACCCTAATTTTCAATGTGGATTTCAAGAAAAGGTCTTTACTTATATTCGAAGACACCAAAATTCAGATTAAAAGTGAAAGCTTTGTTCTCTTGCATTTTTGTAAAATATTTTTCAACTCTAAAAATAATTTCAAAAAGTGCATACATTTTCTAATTATTATTCCAAAACACAAAATTTTTATATCAAAAAATGCCTCCCAAAACAATTTCAAAATACCTTACATCCATAAAAACTATACTTACTCCTTTATTTTCTCACTCTTCCTTTCTTATCGCTCAATCATTTATCACTCTCTTACTTCATTCATTTATAAATATATATACAAATACATACATATATAAAAATATTAAAATTTTACTAGTTAATAAAACTCATGTTTACGAGTTTAATTAAATATTATTTATATAATTACTAAATTATTTATTTACTAAATAACATATTAAATTAATTAAATTATTTATTAATTAAATAACGTGTTAGTTAAATTTAATATTTAATGTATTAACTAAATATTATATTAATTCATTTAATAAATAACTTAAGATATTTTAATTTGTTATAATAAATAAATTAATCTTCTTCAAAAAAAATTAATCTTCACATTTATTTAAAATTATA
>JACGDI010001560.1:110163-133445 GCA_014898725.1 Jacaranda copaia | reverse complement strand
TATTTATTACTAAATATTTTCTTCCAAATAATACATCATTTACAAATGTTAAATTTATAAAAATATAAATTTTAAAATAAAACATCAATTAAATTAATTACATATTATTTTATTACAATCATATATCAATCATTACTCACACATATATATAGATATACGCACACATCATTCAACTATAAATATATACAGACATACATATATTGTATAAAAAAATTACTTTATCCAACAAATCTAACAAAAAATAAATTGATTTGATATTAACAATAAAATTTGTCTATTCCTAAAACACAAAAAAACAAACAACTCATTCTCACTTCATCTGTCATGTTTGCCCAAAACACAAAGGAACGCTTAACATATTTTCCAAATTTTCTTTTCAAAATCCATGCTCACAAAATATTTTCCAAAAAACAACAAAAACACAAAAGAATAGAGCCGAAGAGCCTGTTTGGTTTCATTTTCAATCATTATTTTCACATTTCCTACTACTCTAAAACTAAAACACATAATTTTTTACACATTTTTACCTAACATTACTTTGATTTTTATTTTCAAAACACATTATTCAATAATATATATATATATATCTTCTCTTAATAACTTATTATCTTCTCTTTATATTCCATTATTTTAATATCTCTTCACTTACAATTTACTAAATTCAATATAATCATTACTTTTTTAATAATTTATCCAAATATAATTTATTTTTACTAACTAATTTTTTAAATTTTATAAATGATGGAAATGGAAATAAAACCACCGAAACTTTTTGCAGTGGCACTAGAAAATTTTGAAAAATATCAGAGCAAATGTTATGAGATGCAATTAGAATTTTTTAAATTTTGTAATACTTCAACAAAAATGCGGGAGATAACTTCAGCTGTTCGAGCCTACGGCATGACGACTTAACAGGGACCTACTCATGGACTAGGTTACTTGACTGTTGTTAGGATACAGGCCTAGGAAATTTGCTCTGTAGCTTTGACTTGGTTCAGGCATCAAGGTTCACGTTTTAAAAATATAAATATAATTATATATTATAAAAATAATTTTATTGGAATGTTAAAATATTCATCAAATATAATATAATTTATGAATTTAATTTTATTTAAATTTTAAAATATTACGTATAAATATAATTATGTATTATGAAATAATTTATTTAAATACTAAAGTATACATGTAAATATAATTTTGGGGAAGAATTGAAGAGAAAAAGTTGGAAAATTGGGACAGGTGTGGAGAGGGAGGCGGAGAATTTTTTTCAAAGGGAGAGAAAAATTTTGAGAAGTAGCCTTTTTCTTATGAAGTGATGCATTTATGAGGTGAGAACAAATTCTCACATCCAATCACATAATTGAGCAAAAAAAGGTAGTTAAGAGGCTTGCTTGTGAGGAATTTTCTCATCGTCTAAATACTTGTTCTTTATATTTTAAATTTACTATCTTTATTTTATTTTTATAACTATCTTAAACCAAAACTTTATTAATATATATATATATATATATATATATTCTTCTTCTTCTTAAAATGCATACTTGTTTATATGCTATAATATGATGGTCGAACTGATAATATTATAAATATTACAAAATTATCTAAATTTGTTCTGTGGTGTTATGCAGAAATGTATTTTGATATTGATTACCATAGTATATTGGGACCGATGAGGCATTATTTAGAGGTTTGATTAAACGATTCAAATCATTAAGTGTTATCCAGCAAATCCATGAAGCACTATGGAGTATGGACTGACCGAGTGGAACCGATCGTACTTTGTGGTTTGCGTTTTATATTTCATTACATATTTTGTTCTTTATTTTAATTTTATATATTAAGTGTATTTAATTCACAATTAATTATTTTTATAAAAAATATTTAATATATTTGGTGCATATATATGAAATGAAACATGCATTTAAATAAATGAATCAAAATGAATATTTGTAGACCATATGAATCATTTACTTTGTATGATATAATGTCGGTTTTGTCCAATTAAACAAGTTTGAGCCTACAAATTGCATGATATAGAACAATTCATAACCAATCTTTAAAAGAATGTCAGCAAAAAGTACTATTTGCCCTTACATTTTTGAAGTAAACTATTGTTACATTTGATGTGAGATTTTAGAGTAATCCTTCAATAGAATAAAGGCTTATTAGATTTCTAGAGTTAATAGGTCATTTTTGAATAATCTAATAGGCCTAAATCTTAAAATTACAAAGACATTATCAAATTTGTTGGAAATGACCCAACAAAAATTCTCTAATGTTTAAAACTAATCGAGTAAATTGGACAAACAGGGTCAAGTTGAAAAGAAAAGTATTAAAAATATTTGAAAAAATATAAAAAAAATTGATAGCTCTTTGTTTTTATTTTCAGCAAAAAATGAAATTGAGTCCAAAAAACGTGCACAAAGGGATGAGGCATGAAAATATTATTCATGCCTTCAGGTGGGCTTTCATATATATATATATATATATATATATATCCATTCTTCACTTGTCCTATTTAATTTGCTTCTCTATTATATATATATATATATATTGCGTTTCGATTTCCTGTAAGTTAATCTGATCGATCAGTTTTGTTGGGCGAAGACTGAAGAGAGGTAGCCTGCAGAGACCAGCTGACTTGAATGTCGTCTAATTAATATTCTTTATTAACATCTTTCTGTTTGGTTGCCTATGTATGTGTGTATTTTTGCAGTTTTCAACTGACCATTCAACAGCTCTTTTAGTCCCTCTACTGATGTCTGATGATGGTCTGATTGAGTTTGACAACAAGGGAAACAGCCCACACAATCCCAAATCTGAACACCAAAAAGAAGGAAAATCTGTCACACTTGACCCATAATATATTCAAACCACAGATATTAATTAATATTTCAGATCAGATGCATGTTAAGTTATATATATATATCAAGAGTGATGATCGATCAACTGTACCTTCTCAATTCATTCTTTTCTTCTGTTTCCATACACATAATATATATATACTGCCCGGCCGCTCATAATTAAGTTGCCCTCCAAGATTCTTCTTCTTCTTCTTCTTCTTCTTATTAGTTATCATGATCTGTTCGCAGAAAAGATTATGTCTGTACTGCTATGCAATAGTAGTACTCCTCTTCCTGATCATCAGTTGGGTTCTTTCTTGTATATATACATATATAGCAGCATTAATCTAAGAAATATTTCTTCTCTTTTTATGATCAGCTTTAAGTTTAATTCATTTTGATATTATATATATGGTTAATCTCTCAACATAATTATAAACTGTTTGTTTTAAATCTGCAGGCACAACTCAGCATCTGCATTCTACTACTTATTTGGAGTCAAATAGAGAGGTACTTGCAACATTTTCATGCATGCAATGCATATGCCTCATCATCTTCATCAATTAATGCATTTTCCTTAAGTGCATGCATATATACATATATATTAGAGAAACTAATTAGACTTATGGTGAAAATATATATTTGATTTTTATTTGCATTTTTTTGAAGGGAACAATAGTTGGAAAGGAGAATAATATTGCATACCACAAGGTGGAGAAGGGGGTAATTAGGAGACTAATATTAGTTGGGTCAAGGCCACCAAAATGTGAGCACAAATGTGGAGGATGTGTACCATGCATTCCCATTCAAGTCCCCACCACCACACAATTTGCCAACTATCAGCCTGAGTCTTGGAAATGCTACTGCCACGCTTCCTTCTTCAATCCATGATCATCATCATCATCTTCATCCTGACCCTTGGAATTGCTACTGCCACACTTCCCTTCTTTTCTTCAATCTTCCATCAATGCATGATATCATATATATATATATATATATATGTCTTCCTTTTTGCAGCTTTGCTACTCTCTAATTGCTTGATCAGATAGAAATCTATGTATGGGGGGAGATTAGTTCGATCGTGTTGTAATGTGTAAATGGCACATATCTTGCCAATTTATGAGTGTCAGAGAGCATGAAAACACTTACTAGTGGAACTGGATCAATATATATCTAGGATATTGCTTATTGAAACTTCAAAATTTTGGTGTCAACTTAATGATATAGCAAGCTAAAACAATTAATTTAAGTTATAACAACCATTAAATGATATAATTGAATTTTACAATTAGATTATTATATAAAATTGATATTTTTATTTTTAAATTTTATGAATAGTCATTTTATAATTACTACTTTCATGTAAAAACTAAGCTCAAATGATTTTTAAGTGGGTGGAAGGATATATATATATATATATATATATATACTTGTATCCCAAACTAACACCAATTATAGATATTGAGCATAATTAATAGCTGAGGAATATATAGATAAATTTACCTTTAGAAGAAAGAATATCTGTTCACAAAAGAGGATCAGATTGACCAAATTTAGGCAATTTATTAGAAATACAAGTTTCAACAAACTACATGAGTATTTATGTTTATGTAAGAGACCAGTCGCTTGATAAAGTTTATTATTCCTCTTTTGATAATTAATTATAGATCAGTATATATATATCGTATAAAGACTTTAAATCCACACTTTAATGCTTAATTATAATTAGATCATACGAGTACAATCCATCAAAACAAAATCATAATTAAAGCTTTTGTTTTGGCATGGATTCAAGATTTATTTCATATATAAATATACATACCGTACGGTTATATATATGTACACAAATTTATATACCTAAGTATACATGCAAAAGTGGGTCTAACTATAGTAATATAATTGAGGATTGTAGTAATAACAAAACAAATTTTGTATCTTGAATACTCAATCAAAAACTTTACTGTATACTGTTTATGTATGTAATAAATCAATGTGTTTCATAATAATTTATTACATATATAGATGTTGCCCATTAATTAAACCCGAGTGCTTAACAAGATGATGCGTGAAAATAAAGCGTTTATATATACTTTTATGTAGGTATATATTCCATGGTGCATTTTAAACGCCCTTGGACACATATTCCATGCATACTTAATCCATAATTAGAATGGATGATATAAAATGAATCCGGTAATCATTCAGGAAAATAGTAATTTTAGTTCATCTGCTTTCACTAATATTCTTATTCGTCCATTTCAATTTTAAGTTTGCAAAAATAGTTCAGGCTTTGAGTAATTTTTGCAATTTCAGTCCATCGGGCCAAAAATTACCTAGTTGGACTTGATTTTTGCCCAATCATCCCTAATTGGGCTTTGATTTGAGGATTTTGTGATATGTGGTAGGAATTGTCACTTAATAACAATAATTAGAAAAAGAAAAAGAAAACTTAAAAAGCAAAATGGAATAGTATGAATTAATCCCCTCGTGTATGCAGAAAGGGTAAAATCTCAATCATCCCAAATTTCTACAAACTTTTTCCAAAACTTTTGAAGCCCATCTCTAAAATCATTGAAGGAATCTCCAAATTTCACGAACCCATCTCCAAATTTTGGAGCTATTTGTCCCCAATCTCCCTTTTGCATTAACGAAATCTCAAGCTGTTTATCGTGGAATACTTGTGTACCAAGAGAATAGGAATTCATGAAACGAACAATTATTGGGTTGGAGGTGGAGAAAAAAAATTTGAAGAAGATGTGAAATTAATAGGTTAGAGGTAAAGCAAAGCGATGTAGAAACCACGAAGAACACTTCTTCCGAGCCGCGGGGTTGGTAGATCATGTGATTAATAGGCAAGTTTTTGGCTTTTTTTTTTTCGATTATTCTTATTAGGTGCCAATTCCTACCATATGTCATAGAATCCTTAAATTAAAGCTCAAGTAGGGATGATTAAGCAAATATTGTGTTCAACTTGGTAATTTTTAACCCAAATGACTAAAATTGAAAAAAAATGGAGTGAAATTGCAAAAAGTTCTCAAAGCCTAGACTACTTTTGCAAGCTCAAAATTGAAAGGGCCCAATAAAAGTATTAGTGAAAGTTGATGGACTGAAATTGCTTTTTTCCATAATCATTCAGACATTAACTCCTTTCAAAGGCATGAGTATAATTATATATATCTATACACACACAAACACATAATATGTTTACATGTATATTCAGTTAGAGGTATAAATAAGATGAAATGTTTCGTGAATAGTTTTGAGCTCAACTTGATGAAAGCTCTATTAGCCTCGATCTTTTGAGCCTAATCCGACCAAGCTCAAACTCATCAATCAAATGAGTCTAGCTTAGCTCAATATTATTTGGCTCGAAGAGCTCACAAGCTTATTTATTTTATATATAGTTACAATCTAAATCCATATGGGTCCATAAAAATGAGTAAATAACAACAACAACAACAACAACAACAACAACAACAACTTGTTTTTTAATGTCAAGAAAATAACAAAATTATTTGAAACGTTTATGTAGCACTCTACCTCGGGATAGCACCTAAACTGAGATACTACTCTGATTCAGACTTAATTCTCAAAGTTACAATTCAATAGTAGGCCCATAAATTTCAAATGTCACAAAATTTAAACACTAATACAATTCCAACAAAACTAAATAAAACTGCAAAATAAATATATCATAAGAGTTTCAGGGAACTTAGTTAAGTTACAACCTTTGACAGATCATGTCATCAATGCAATCTTACTACAACCTTCAAAATAAGATTTACACATCACAATATCTCTAAGGTAAACGAAACATTCATAAGTTCTATACTTAACTACGGCAATAGTTCTATTACAAAACAACCTTAAACGAAACATTCATAAGTTCTATACTTAACTACAACAATAGTTCTATTACAAAACAACCACGCACTTCGTTCCAAACCTGACATCCATTAGAGCCCATCCCTGTTTGAGAGATTATAAAATACAGGGGGATAAGTCCAAAGATGTAATGAGGGATAAGTAAAAATAATAACAGGGTTTATCAAGGAGGAACTCAACTCGATAAAATATAATTTAAATATGCTGAATATAACAAATCTAGAAAACAGGTAGTACAGAAAAGCAAATAGGAAACTCTTCTACCTTAGCTCCAAGAATAGATTATAGGTAGACAGAAATCATTTAGGAAATTCAAACCCAAAACATATGCATTCTAAGGAAAAAACTATGAGACATGCATTGCAGATTCACCTTATACCAAATAGACATATATTTCACTTAAGTGTAACAGTTTGGTATATGGAAGATGCCTATACGGAACTGTATAGTGCATCACTGATACGTAGGGGGAAATCCCTAGCGTATCGCTCGTACCTAGGGGGAAATCCCTAGTGTACGGTTGGTACCCAGGGGAAAATCCCTAGTATATCGGTGACACCTAGGGGAAAATTCGTAGCGTGCCTCCGCATAACCAAATAGATCACCCAATATAGCCCTTGGCCCACATAATCACCATACAGATAACATAAATAACAGCTTATACAGATGCTTAGGAGAAAATCCCTAGCACACCATTGATTTTAGATCAACATTATAGATCAAAACAGAACATAACAAAAATGCTGCCAAGGCAATAAAAAGCAGTAATAGAAAATAGATAAGCCAGCATGGTCGATGAATAGTAGATATGCTGACAAGGCACATATATAGTACAGATAGTACAAATATGAGACAGACAAATATTAGAAAGACAAACAATAGACAGAAGTTTTGGGTGCCAAAATAGATAGAAAACAAAATCAACATCAAAGATAACCCTCACAGGGATATTCAAATCAGATAATAGATAACAAATAAATTTTAATCACAGTTCAAAGTACGATTCAGAAATAGTAAGACCCATATAAGGGTTTATCACAATTAATTGATAGAGAGAAAAGTGCCAGATTGGTAAACCCTCACAAGAGTTTCCAATAAATACGAGTAAGTTTAACAAAGCAATAATCCAAGTGGAAGGCCTTCATCTCTTGTAGTTTCAATTAGCAATAGTAAAAACCAAAATCTACTGCTCGTCAGTACCCAGCTCGTCGTCACCTAATCAAGAAAATATTTCAAGAATCAAAATTCTTATTCAATCCTATTAACCTTTTAGAAACGCATCAAGCATTCTAATGCCTTGTCTATCATCAGAATAATATAGATTAAGATCCTTATTCACAAAATTCTCTAGAATCAACATTTTCAAATTATCTATGACGGTCTAGGTTAAATCCAGAATAACATAATTTTCATGATAACAAATCAAGGTATTACAATCTTAAGCAATATTTACGCATAAATCTCTAGTTAAATTCCCATTTTAACACCATTTAACTCATAATAGTTTCCGATATCAAAATTAATGTTCAACTTATTATCAACCAATATTTAAGTCCAAAGTTCGTATCTCTCAACTCCCTATTCCTCGCATAGGTAAACAGTCATAGAGGTACATATATCGATTCAATGGCTTATTCCGAACAAAATCCAACATTTTCATGCATGCATGTATATATATATAACATGCAATAATTGATTAAAATCCAAATTTTACTATCAAAGGCTCGAAATCACAAATCGATAGCACAGGGATGATCATTGCATCAAGACGAACAAACTATCTCTTCGCCATCGCCAAAATTCAACTCCATCACAGATTTGTTCCTCTCGACGAGAGGATTCCAATGCCACATTTAGTTTTGAAATTTGAGCAACGTAGACACCAGAATGGGCCAAAAACAGCCACAATTTCTCTTCTTCTGCCATACTTCGATCATGGCTTTGCCATTATCGAAGCTGCCATGCAGCACTTTCAACATGTTCTCTTTGTCGAATGCTTCCTAATCCATCCTTCAGAATTATCGATGATCACTGAAAAACAAAAAACCCAGTTGCCACTGTGAGCTTCCTCTCTCGATGCTCTTCGCCATCGTTGCTCTGCCGCCATGAGTGGGTGTTGGTGTGGCTGGGAGTGGAGGTAATGGTGTGGAGAGCAATTTGTTGGGTTTAGGGGGATGAGATGGTCGCCGAGAGCGCTTGGTTGGAGATGGTGTGGTGAGAAGAAAGAAAAAGAAAGGAAATGGAGGAAAGAAAAAGAAAGAAAAATAAGGAAAAAGAATGTTGCCCGTTTGTTCTTAAATTCCATTTTATTATTATCTTTTTTAATCCCTCAAAATTTAAGTTATGCAATTTTACCCCAAGGTTTTTAGAAAATTGTGATTAACCCAAATTATTCAAAAGTTTACATAATTAAGTTTACAAAAATTATAATTTAGCCCACAAAACTTTTTAAAAATAATTAATAGTATGAAATTCATAAAATTTTCAAATAATGATAAAATCGTATATTATAAATAAAATCAATAAAAGTTTAGGGGTGTTACAGTTTATAATTATACATTTTATTTTGAGCCTAAATGAACTCGAGCTAATCTAAACCTATACGAGCTCGAGCTCATCGAACTTATATAAATTGAGTTCTTTGACTTCTTTATGACAAGCTCGATAAGGCTCACCCAAGACTTTGTATATTATATAAGCTGAACTTGATCTTGATTGAGAGCTTGAGGTCAATTGTTTAGGCTCGATCGAGAGCTCAAGCACTAGCTCATAAATTAATATACAAGCTAAGCTTAAGCATGCTAGATTCTAGCTCAACTTAACTCGTTTATACCGTTATACACACACAATCAACACCAAATGAAGATCACTCAAGTATAAATTTCAAAGGAAAAAGTAATTTAAAGGAAGCATAAAAATAAAGATAGTCATAATTTTGAGTGGAAAATCGTGAGTTTTTAAATTATGGCTCTAATACCACATATAAATTAATTACATAAAATTATAATTAATATAACTGATTCCCAAAACTTAGAAATCCATGATTTTCACATAATCATGATGACTGTAGCATAACTTTAGGAAAAAATATTTTTTCGTCCTATAAGTTTTTTTATTTTTAATTTTATTTTATATCTTACGCAATTAAAAAGTTGGTTCTATAAGTATAAAAAAATTTGCACATTTAGTTAGATTTCCATTGGAATCTCACAAAATGGTGGGAAATGCTGATATAGCAATGCCAAATTTTGTTGAATTTGGGAATTTTTGTTTAGGTGGCAAATTTCCAATTGATATGGTCTTTCTTTTGTATTGTTGGAAGAAGCATGGCTTACTTGGATTTTTGTTAGTATTTTTAATATTAATATTTATTAATAATATTAATGGTAATACTAATAATATTAGATAAATAATGTTATCATAATAATAATATTATTATCATCAATAATATTAATATTATTATTTTTACTATTAAATATATTAATTATAATAATAAAATTAATTTCATATTTATTAGTATATGTGTTATTAGTAATATTATAATAATACTATTATTGTAGCGTCCCAGCCGAGAGGTGCTGCGCACTCTATACCATAAGTCTTCCTGATAATAGAAGATACATTTCACAAAAATCCATAGTATTTAATTTCTACAACAAACCTCCAACAAAGGTACAACTATAAATTGAAATATTAGGATTCGCACTTAGCATTTCTATCACTCTCTTTAGCTTACATGTCACTTGGGTTGTTCTATCTTCATCACTTGATCTTATTTGGGGCAAAAAATGGAAAATAACAATAAAGCAACGTAAGTGTGCATGACTTAGTTTGTAGTTTAACAATAATAACAAAGTGACAATTTCACAACTAATGTATAAGAGACATATAGAGGCATTAAAATTTTTAGAAGTGATCAGAGAGGGTTTTAGTCAAAATTTTAGGTGATCCATCGCACCACTAATCCATACCAGTGATGAGACTTCACAAAATTCATTTTCTCTCATCGAGGATTAAATCTTAATTACGCCCAAAATGGGGCCGACATATCATTTGAAAAACAGCTGAATATATGTCAAACATTTGAATTTCAAAGCATAAGTATCAAACATATCAATAACTTTTACAATTTGCTGCTGGCGGTTTTCCTATCTTATCACTCCATTTTTGAAAACATAGAAATTTTTATCTCTCCAATGTACCAAGTGATTGGCTTGGATATTTAATCACACACTAGGCATGGCTAGCTACATACCTTACCAGTTCATAGACAACTAACTCTAGCTGGCTATGCGACTGGGTTGTCTACATCGTGTATACGTATCGATTGAAAGATCTGTCACTGTGATTTGTCCTACTCGACCATCTTTCGTAATCGATCCCAGGGTCCATCCTTAAGGGTAATATTTGTTCATGTTAGTAGGTCCAACAGCATTTTAGATAACATATCAAGTCGCCATGTTAACTACATACAAACAATTTAGCGCTAAGCTGGTTTCTAGAACGATATGGCGATGTTTCAAAATCATTTTTATCTCCCTTAACACAATCCCTAATTTTAGATGAAGTGCTATAAATCAATATCAACAAGAGTGTTCAATGAGAAAGGGTGATGTAGAGTACTAATTTTACGAACAATTTAATTTATTAAGACTCATGTACATACCTGAACTCAACAATTTCAGATAGGTAAGAGTTTCAAGTAGGTATAGTTCAAGAATTACCAAAAAAAAGAAAAAATGAACTATCAAGAGTATTGCAAGAATCAAGAATCAATACGTCATAGGTGAGCGAATATTTACAACCAAGATAGGGTTGAACAATAGTAATAAATTTATCAACATATATGTATAAGATGAAAACTCACACCAGATTTTTTCAATAATGACTCAAGAATCAGAAACGGCGGAATAGCTCAAATAGATTGCCAGCTTTAACACAAGAACTAATGGATATTATAGGATAAACAAATAGTGATGATTGACTCTTAACACAATCAGAATCAAATAATAAGGACATAATAGCAATTATATATATTCTTTTCCCCAGCAACGAAAGCTAATATAAACTCACTTGGGCATGCATAAGGGTTCCTAGTTGTATGGACACTCAAGCCTTCGCTTCCTAGTCAAGTCGAGAATTGCCATAAGATAACTTGGGTTATCATCCTGTCAATCATTTGAATCTTAATTGTAAATATAATTAAGGTCTTTATTAAACTTAAGGTTATTCTGACACTCTAGTTCAAATCTATCTTATCTCAAATGGCATTAATCTTCTAACCTTATGATATTTCAGTATTACAAAACATTACTTACTTGAGCCCAATCATTTCCACTTCATTGTCTTACCATTTTAACTATCTTAATAGCTTTATGGCACGGACCAACATAACCCTCAACTACCCTTAACAACTCTCATTTGTCAATTTAATTATTTTACAATATGCAATGAGGTCCAAGAATTAGTTAGATTCTATGAGTCGATCCAATCTAAGTTGGATAATTTATTCTTGTTCTAACATTTATATAACTAAATCTTGTAATTTAAACTTAAATCCCTCCTTGAAAAAAAGCAGGTCATATTATCAAGTCCAAGTCTGATAATTCATCTTTGTTTCAATATTTATATGACGTAACCCTTAGATTAAGCTCAACTATATTTTTTTCACAACATATTATATTGTCGAGTCTAACAGTACAATTCCATATCAATCTCTCTTAATTTATTAAACTTAGAACTATAATCAATTTTGTTCAATATTTACAAATCAATCATCATCTTGAGTGAAATTACATTTCAATAATCCTAGTTTTAATTAACACTAAAATAGAAGTGTAAAAATCAATTGAATTTAACATTCAATATGAAATTTACCCAAATTAGATCAAACCGAGACACAATTTCTAGTTAGGAATAGACTAGATGAATTTGGGACATCATTCCATATAGACTGCCCAAACATTGTTGCACACACCGTCGCTGGAGATGGAGACTGCCATAACTAATTGGTGTGTCTCAGCTCCATAAACAAAGTGCCCAAAATAATTTCTTGATTGGCTGCCATTTGATCGACTAATTAAATCAAAACCTACCGCGGAACCCTAACTCACCACCATCGTGCCACCATGTTATTTCGCCTACCACCAACCATCGAAATCCCAAATTAACACCACCACGAGACTTTCTATGCTTCTACGACCAAAACCAACCAACACCTTGCCGTTCTTCATCGTTGGAAATGGCGGAATTGTCACCACCATTGTGCTCCATTATCTCTTTTTTCTTGTCAGTTTCATCGATATTTTAGGTTGGATTTGGTATGGTTCGGTCTATTTCAACTAGAAAAAGATTTCTACGGTGTTAGTTTCTAATTTTATGGTTAATTTCTGGTCATTCGCCATCTATGTAAGGTCTGGGTCAATTTTGAAAATTTTAATAATTTTCGTTCTTCTTTCTATATATATAACTGCATTTTTCAGCTTTTACATTTTATTGTGAGAAGTTCCTAATCGACTCAAATCTTGCCCCATATCTTTTGTTCGCTTTACACTTTAGTCCCCGAGCCTCAATTAAGCCTTTCAACTTTTATTTCTTTCACATTAGCCCCCTAACATTTCTATTTTTGGGCAATTAGATCCAAATTTGATTACTCTAGAGTCCTCAAACTTTTCTTGCCCTAAATCTTTTGACCACCTTACAATTCAGTCCTCGAGTCTCAATTAAGCCATTCAACTTTTAATTCTTTCACATTGGCCCCCTAACATTTTTGTTTTTGGGCAATTAGATCCAAATTTGATTATTCTAGAGTCCTCAAACTTTTAATTCCCTCACATTGACTCCCTAAATTTATAATTTTAAACAATCAATTCCTTCGCTTATTTCTAATTAAATCCCTAGATCGTAATATTTAATTCTAGACATTGGTTAAATCTAATCCGAATTTGATCTAGCCAAAACTTATCAATTTTATGTTTTATTTTATTTAGTATCTCAAAATTTGGGGTGTTACATCTATTATATTAATAACATAACACCTAGAATTTTGAGATACTAAATAAAATAAAATATAAAATTGATAAGTTTGGCGGTCAATTTTGGGTTAGATTTAATTAAAATGTAGAATTAAATATTTACAATCGAGGGATTAAATTGTAAACGAGATAAGGACTTGATTGTCTAAAATTATAAAATTTAGAGGTTGATGTGAGAATGTTAAAAAGGTTAAGGATTGTAAAATAATTAAATTTGGACCCAATTGCCCATGAACAAAAATGGTCGATGTGCAACAAAATAAAACTTTTAAGCACTAAACTAAAGTTTTGGGGCCTAATTATAAATTGAACAAAATTTTAGGTGCAATTGAAGTTGGTTAGAAATCTAAAGGGGTTTAATCGAAGGTGGTGGAAATTTTTGGGGGTTAAATTTGAAGAGCTGCAAAATACTTATATATATATATATATTTTATTTATACACACACATACATATTAGGAACCCGTTAAGGCTCGAACTTCTGACCTCCCACATGATATAGGAGATACATGCCACTAGTTCATAGGCCACTTGGCAAAATACTTTTTTATATATAGAGTGAAGGATGACATTTAGTTAAATTTTCAAAATCCACCCCAATGCCACCTCGATGGCGAATCACCAAAAATGGCTAGAAATCTAAAAATTAATACCACAAAAATAATTCCCTCGACTCAACAAGCAAATCCATACCAAAAAAACTAAAAGCCACAAAATATTTTGCCTAACAAAATGAGGTTGATGGCAGACAAGTGATGGAGGTAGCAGTTTAGCCATTTTCGACCATGGAACGAGGCTGGACTCAATGGGCTTTTGGTCGGAATCACATGGGTGGTGCAAAGATAGCCTCAATTTGGAGTTTTGATAGCTGGTGGTAGAGAAATTGAGATGGTGGTGATGTGGTGGTGTTAGGATTGCGCTACCTATTTGAATGGCTAATTAACGACCTAAACGATGGGATTTCTCAAAATTAATTTGGGGCTTAGGCTTGCCTCATCAAGGTGCACCTATGGATGGTGGCAGTATGGAGCCACAGTATACCATCGCTACCTTACTATCAGTCTTGCTAGGGCACCCTTTTATACTCAGAACTCAAGCAAAACTAGTAGCCTCTATCTTGGATGACGAAGCATGGCAGCGATCGATGGTAGCAATTTGATAGAGGGCTCAAATGTGATTTTGAGTTCATTTGAGCTATTCCTAGCTTGAGATTGGATTCAGATTCAATCCAATTTGGGTAAATTTCATATTGAATGTTGATTCGATTGATTTTTACAAATTCTAATTCAATATTAATTAAATTAAGATTATTGAAATAAAATTTCATTTTAGATGATGATTAATTTTGTAAGTTTTGAACAAAATAGATTATAATTCTAAATTTGGTAAATAAAGAAAGATTGATTTAAAATTATAATAATATAGGATGTTGTGAATGAAATATAGTTAAGCTTGATCTAAACATTAAGTTATATGAATACTAAAACGAGAATGGATTATCCAACTTAGATCTAATAGACTCATATCCAACTGATTTAGGAACCTAGGCCTTCATCACGTACCATAAAATAAATGAAGTGATGAATGGAGTTTGTTAGGGATAGCCAATCAAATATTACATATGGTAACCTATAATTGAACTAGCTTGAGGTCTTCGAATAAGACAATCAAGTATATTGCAAGGTTATGCTTATGGAATAAAATAGTGTAAAAGATTCATAAAGTGAGTTGGGTAACTTAAGGATTGAATTAGGCCGAGCATGTAAATCTGCAAAGATGGTTAAAACTTCAAGATAATAAAAATAAGAATGATTGGGCTTAAGTAAGTTAAGTCTCATGATACTGAGAATATCATTTATTTGAAAGATTAAGGTCATTTGAGATGAGATATAATTGAACTAGAGTGTTATAACAACAAATGCCTATTAAATTTTAATGAGACCACAATGATGTAGATTGTATTGGTAACCTATTCATCAACTGATTAGTTAAGGATTACCATATTTAATTATCTTAAGCAGTTAGATACGAAATAGAGATTAATTGAATTGTGTCAGAATAACCTTTAGTTAGATAAAGTCATCAACTATATTTAAACTTAAGATTTAGAAGACTAACGGGATGGTAACTCTAGTTATCTTATGACAGTTCTCGATTTGACTACGAAGCTAGGACCTAAGCGTCCATACAACAAAGGATTCCTCTGCATTTGTCAGGTGAGTTTGTATTAGATTTCTTTGCTGGGGAAAAACATAAATATTCATTATTTTGCCCTTGCTGCTTAATTCTATTTATGTTGAGATTCAATGGCTGATGTTTGTTTGTTTGATGTTGTTCTTCAGCTCGTGTGTTGAATCTAACAGTCTGTCTGAGTAGTTATGCTTGCTTGTAATTCTTGAGCCGTTATTATCCAAATTCTCAATCTTGCTTAATGTGATTTCTTATGTCCTATATATATATATATGTATATGTTAGTAAATATATCATTTCAATTTGACCATTCCTTTGCTAGAAATTATTGTTCATTTATGAAATATTGACCTTGGATCCTTGTATTACTCTTGCCAGTCTATTTGGACTATTCTTCTCCTTCATTTGTGGTTCTTGAGCTATTTTTATTTGAATTCCTAACCCCCTGAATCGAATATTACTTTTTTTACACTGATTATGGTTTTTGGATGATCATGATTTATGTCGTTTTACCTGAAATTGGCAATTATGTTGGAAAAACTAAAAAAATATTTCAAGATATATTTTCTATTATCACCATTAATGTTACCTGGAAATGAATCTAACATTAGTTATCAGAATACTATTTATCACAGCGAATTGACGTGTTAAGTGAAAAGCTATTGGATGCTCATACTATATTGATTACTAAATACCTTTAGGGGTGGGCCTTGGGATCAACTTTGGGAGATGGCTAACAGAATAGATTGATGGTGATCGATCTCCAGCTAATACCTCATTAATTTCAATCTGGCCTCATTGCTAGTTGGAGGTTACTGTTTATAAAGGGATAAGGCATGTTACTAGTCGTGCCTATTGTTTGGTCAATTGTCCAAGCTGATCACTTAAAATTAGAGGGATAAGGATTTTTGTGTTTGTGAAAGTGGGGGATAAGGTCAGAAAATCACTAACAGCAGATTTGCTAAAATATTATAAGTTTATTATTTATTACAATGCACTTTATTCTCTATTGATTTAGTACTTGTGGAATTGTTATCACTCTGTGTGCTGGTGTTACTCATCCATTAATAACTCACTAACTCATTTAGACTTACATTGTTTGTATTGTTTCCTTCCGTTCTTTACCCCAGATAAGAAAGAGTGATAAAGATAGAGTTAACCACAAGATACGTGAGATAATAATCTTAATGAATAAATAGATTTATGGAGTATAGGTTGATGAGTTATTGATGTAGATATGATAGGTAGGTTTGAAAACATCTAATGTTATCTATGAAACTTTGGTGACAAGTTAAACTGTTGATGGATGACACTTGTGGGAATTAAATATTTTGGTTTTTGAAAAATGTACTTTCTCTTCTTCAAAAAGGCTGTGGTATAGATTTGAGTAGCATCTTGGTCGAGCAGACACATCCCAACCAGGGCGCTATAGAGGTGCTATCAAAGCTAGGTTTGAAAAGCTAAGCTACGCTAAGATATGACCCTCGAAACATGAAAGTTTTGGTTAATGGAGATTAAACATGACACTAAAATTTGATTAGGACATGGATTTTTGGGACAATGTTTGATTTGTAAGATGTGAAGGATTATGATTAGGCAGGTGACCAATGTATAATCCATATCTCCTGAGGTATTAAGTATGTGACGTTTTATATTTAGGAGGGAGAATATTCTTGGGAACTTGTATTAGGTATAAACTTGTCTAAGAGTATTTTAATTAGTACATAAGCTGATGATCATTTTTGGTAGAGTTGAATGTGATAATTAAAGATCTTTTTAAATTGTTACTTTAGATAAAGTAACGTATTATGACTTAAACGATATGGAAATTTTGGGAAAGTAGTATATTGATAACTCGAATCTCCTTGGAATATGGAGTATTAGGATTAATAAAGGCTAAGGTTGACATGAAAATCTGGCTAGGATGTGAACTTTTGGGGGTATTGCTTGATATCAAAAGAGGAAAGGATTGGTATTGGAGTGGCTAACCAATATCTAGTCCACTACTCTTGAGATATTAAGTATATGACTTTATTAATGTTTGATGGAATAATACTTTTGAAATCACAATTGCAGTGTGAGTATATTTGGGACAATTAGTATTTTGGTTTATTCAAATGGTTGAGATCCATACGATATTGTTGTCTTAAAAGAATTAATATTTCAACGTTGAGATTGATCAGTGTAACTACATTGTGATATTTGAAAGGGAAACGAGGAATATTCCCATACGGAAATCTCTTAAGATAAAGATGACTAATATGTATATGTGGGTATGATTTAAATACTAGGAAAAATTAGTTCATTAATAATAGGAAAGCTCATTGATATGATTACAAGATGATAGTAAATAAAACAAGGTAAAGGTTGTCTATAAGAATGAAGTTGCTAAGAAATGCAGAAGAAATCTATAGTTAGTGTTGGAATATTGAAGGAAAATATCAAGTACGGGTACATAAATCCAAAAAGAAGGATCTGCAAGATTTGAATGAAAGTGAGAGGATAAAAAGAGTTGTTAATAGAATCTTAATCCAAAAGGATTTGATGAAGGATCAGGGTTATTATTTTGATGAGACCTAACCAATTATTGAAATCTAAAGATAAGAGACATGCAAATGAAAAAGAAATATCCACATCTAGAAATGAGAAACCGTGAGCAAATCTTGATAGCAAAAAACTAGGATATTAAGTTATGGAGATTGAAATAATACCTATTGCTTGAATAATTATACCAATAAGAATGACTTGTTATTGCATATTCATGTATTAAACATGATTAAATAAAATAATCTTATTGATAGCATAGCAGTTGTAGTTGGTTTTCCTTATCACAAATTAAAATGATCAGTTGGATTAGATAAAAGCCTAATACTTTTGGGAATGAGATTCATTTATAATTACACTGAGAGAATTGTTGGTAAGGCTTGTGTATAGATGAAATTGAATGTATTAGATGAACTCTAGAGAGTCTTCTACCATATTTTGGTGTCTTGTATATTAAGGAATGAAATAATGATTCCACCACCGACTTGACAATCAACGAGTTTAAAAAGAAAATTCTAGTATTCATATGTACTAGATAAACATATATATATTTACAAAAGTAGCATACAAACATAATTGTGTGGTCGGAATGGAATTTTAGAAAATCGTATCCTATATTCAAATGTCATATGTTCTGTAATAGCATATTAACCTTCACATTACTTATAAACATTTTAGGTTGAATCTTGTAAGCTCAATTGGTCAAGGCTCTTATTCTCGAGCTAAAATTTTGATATGCCAGAAACTGATACTAATCAAAAGTATCAGTTAGGCATAATCATAAGTCACTTGTATCACAGTGGACAATTACTAATTAACTAAACTAACATATTTTAACACTATGTAGAAAATACTCTAGTTGGGAATGTATGGGAGAAGATAGATGATGGCACCAACTCCTTACATCAATCTCATGAATAGATTTTGAAGTAAAGAAGCAAAGCATAGAATTTAATTGTGGTGACCCGACGCTTTTGTGGTTTCCCGACGCTCTTGTGGTTTATTGATAAATATGACTAGGTCAACAAAATCTAGATAGATTAGAGAGGTATTTGGATAGGACCTAACTCTAGTGAAATGATACTTTTGTAGGTTAGTGACAAACGCAACTAAATCAACAACTCTAAAGGTATGATAAAAAGCCTCATGGAAAGCACTTTGGGTAATTCTGGGGCTTCATTCGCAGAACTTTACGAAAGGATTAGCAATCAAAATGTAAGGACTTGTGGGACAAGGATAGGAACTAAACAAACCTCATTGAATATGGGATCACAATACCTTGTCCCTAAACACATTACTTGGCTTAGTGTAAAGGTGTATAATTTATTTAAGGTTGATCTAAGCTAAAAATGCTCTTAGTTAGAAGTTGGTGGAAAAGGTATATTAGGAATTACCTCTTATTCATAATATAGGTACTATAGACTAAAACAATGTCATTTGGGAGATTAGGCTTCTACAACATTTGCAGATATGATGTACAAGTTGTTTTGATTTATTGGATCAGTTTTTGATGATTCTATTAAGGATATTTGGTGGACTCGGAATCGAGGGAAGAGTCATACTACATTTACACTTGACGTTGTGGATGATTATAGGAATACCAATTAAGTGTTAAGTTAATAATCTGAGTATCAATTGAGAAAAAGGTACATTTAAAGGTCTGTAACACCATGAAGGAACATTAGGGTAATCCTATTGAGATGAAGATTATAGCCAATTAGAAATACCAAAGTGACCTTGTTAAAACCAAAGCTTTGTTCTCTTGCATTTTCCCAAAATATTTTCTAACTCCGAGAACAATTTCAAAAGTGTACACGTTCTCCAATTATTCTTCCATAGTATAAATTTTTATACCCGGAAAACCACTCCTAAAATAATCTTAAAATACCTTACACCCTAAAAAGCATACCTACTCCCTCATTTTCTCGCTCTACCTTTTACACACTCATTCATTTATTACTCTCTTACTTCACTCATTCATAAATAAATATATATACACATACATATATGAAAATATTAAAATTTTGCTAGTTATAAAATTCTAAAACTCATGTTTACAAAATTAAGTTTAATTCAATATTATTTATATTATTAATAAATAATCTATTTACTAAATAACATATTCAATTAATTAAATTACTTACTAATTAAATAATGTGTTAGTTATATTTAATATTTAATGTGTTAATTAAATATTAAATTAATTTATTTAATAAATAACTTAAGATGTTTTAATTTGATATAATAAATAAATTATTGGGGGCAAGATCTTATGAAGGAGGATCGGATTTAAATCGAGTTTCCAAATTTCAGGAAAACAAATTACCCAACAATTTAACAAGTTAAGTCATGCTTCCAGATCTATCCCAAATGCCCTTCAATGCCTTCCCTTAGCTAACACGGGCAAACAATGGGTTATCAAGAGGTACATGAAAGACTATTAAATTATGGAATCTGTTTGGATAATTCAGTAAATAAATTCAAAACCTTCAACACAAGCCTAGTTTAAAATGACCATGAGTATAAAAGAAGTATTTAACTCATAGTTTTTTAACATAGAGTCCCTTAGCCTTCCATTAGGCCAAGGTAACACAAAGGAAAATAAAATAAAAGAAAGGAAACTAACCTTGGGGACAACAGCACCAAAGGTTTGAAGCTTTAATCAGCTTTCAGTATATTATTGATTTACAAAAATAAAATTACAAAAGCGTTTACAGAAATCAAAATATGAGAACTTGAAAGAAAACGTAAAATTTTTCGGCTCTGTCTAACTATACAATTGAGAGCCTATTTAAAGAAAAACCTAAGAAACTATTACGGATTTCAAAATATAATTCTGAAGTCCAAATAGTAAAAAGTAAAGTACTGTATGGATTTCAAAATTTTTGAATTCGTAATAGTAAAAAGCAAAAAACAGATGAACAGTATCTGTATATAATTTAGATTACTGTTTTTGACTTATTACAGCAATAATTTTGAAAGGACCATAGCAGCTTTCAACACTCACACCATGATCTCATTGCATGCGTCATCATATTATGATTGATTTTCTCTTCTCAGGGACTCAAGCATTTGATCCAAAGCCTGCTCAGAGTATGTTGGAATATCATCTTTTGGATTTTTAGATTCTCCAGCTAGACAAGTGAATTGGTTTTCATTAGTTTTAGATTTTGATGAAGTTGCCATAGAAATTGTGCCTCTTGTATTACTGGAAGACTCATCATCTTCAAATTGGTCTTTAAGCTCTTCTTGGACCATATTAAGTACTTCTTTCAACAAATCAGCCTTGGATAATTTTCCTTTTTTTATTTTAATTTTTTTAGAGGCTTTTTCCAAGATTGAGGATGCTTCCTTATTTTTATTTTTATTAAAATTATCCACATAAACATTGGTTACCTTAGCAATATTATCTAAGGTTTCTTGGCTTTCCATTTTTCCTGTTATCTAGTCTATTTGCACCATCTTGTTCCACCACCGGAATAGACAAGGAATATTATCTTCAGAAAAACCAATCTTTGGAATCTATTTCCAAATCCATGGGATTGAGAATTTCATAAGAAAGAACATTGCTGCCTTATTAAGGACCATTTGATTTTCTACTTCGGCTTCCTAAAGCTTGGGAGAAAAATTAACCCATTTATCATAAGCCTGGTGAAATTGTTTTGGGAAGATATCATGGCTAGGATTGTATGACTTCCACCAATCAAGGAACCAATTTGGAGTCTGAGATTTATAAACCTCGGGACATATTATTACAAACCAAGTATGTTTCTTTCTAGGATTTTCATACAAAAAGACTTTTTGAAAAGCTTGGGTATAATCCCAATAACTAAATTTATAACTAACTCTATTATCTTTCACAAAAAATTCTTTTTCTTTTAGTGAGGATATTCCCCACTCCTTGATCGAAATAATTTTTTTAATTATAATTTTAGAAAAATTGAACACAGACTTATCCTATGAGCTTGGAAAAAAAATGATTGATCTCACAAGAGCCTGTAGTGATAAGAATATTTTCAAAATAGGATCGAGGTTTATAAGAACCGGCTGCATATGATGCAGAATCTAAATACCTGTAGATTATTATCCATGGGTCATTACGCCATTTAAGATCACTATGTTCAAGGATCATTATAATATCCTTATAGTCATTCTGTTCAAATGTTGTGAGAGAATCCTCATCAACAGGGATGACAGTATATGATATTTATTTAATAATGTTTTATGTTTAATAAATTAATATTAATATAATTAAAGTAATTGTTGAGAAAATTAATTAAATAAGTAAAAATTATTTTATTGTTACCAAATAATGTATTAATCAAATAATGAGTTAAATTAATTAAATAACATATTAAATTAATCAAATTAATTTATTTAATTCTTTAATTAACTTGTTATTTATATATTAATTATATTTCATATTTCACATATAATTAAATATTATATTTATTTGTTTAATAAATAATTTAAGATGACTTAATTTCATATAATATAAAATTATTTATTTATTTAATTGATGAATTGTTATTAAGTATTTATATATATAAAAATCATTAAATAAATTATTTTATTTAAATCAATAACTAAGTTTATTTGTACATAAATCAAAAATAATAAATAGTTAAATAATTATATTTTATTTAATAAAAAATAATTAATTAGTCTATAATTAATTTTTTTTATATAAGCCAATATTAACAATTGTGATGTAAGTCAATGTTTTATATTTAAGATATAATTATGATTTTTTAAATAATTAATATTTATTACTAAATATTTTCTTCC
>JACGDI010001560.1:82898-108301 GCA_014898725.1 Jacaranda copaia | reverse complement strand
GAATCTACACAAACCACACCTATTGAAACCTTTCCCTGATTCTTGCCTATACTCACACACCACATGCATGGCAGTAGGGGTGGCAAGTAACTGGAAACGGAGAGCTAAAACTTGTTAATCGTGGACTTGACAGGTGAAAATGGAGCTACGATCGAAAACTCATTTTTGGGTAGGGATATTAGAAGCTCTTGGTGATAGAAATCTAAAAACATCCTCACATGAGTGATTGGTGTGGCAATGGCAGCAACAAAAAATGGTGATCGGAGCGGCAGTGGCGAGAGACCCATTTGAAGTTGTTGAGCTCGATTGAAGGTAATTTTGGCTGAGGAACTTGAAACTGATAGTGGTGTTGGATTCAGGATCTCGAGTGGAGCATTTTGGGGGTGACATTAGGTTACTCCGATGGAGAGCTAGTTTTACCTCCTTGACGCAATGAATGTACCAATATCATTGGTTTGTGGTTTTGAAACTCTAGCGGCCAACTTTGGAATTTAGTTTTAAGTTGTACCTTGATATATATGTATATGTTGTACCGTTCCATTTGAAGCCTTGAATCTTTGCCAAGAATAAAATTTTTGGGTATGGTTGGTATATATATGAGTGCATGATCCCCATGCTAGAAGGAATATTGAATAATGGACTCAAAAATGTTATGCTAAATGCCAAAATTTAGATTTAATAATGGTACTAAGGATTATGTAATGTAAGATTAAGTGGTATTTGATTAGGATTAATTATATAGGAAATTGGACTATATTGTGTGGATTAGGATGATGATATGATATGATAATGACCTTGTAAATAAGAATGAGATATCATGCTATTTTGGAACCAATATAGATGATCGTGGCTAATTCTAGAAAAGTTGATTTATTGGGGTATTTTGTGTAGATACTACTTATTGAACTTATACCATCGTGTTGATCAATAAGTTAGTAACATTAGAATGCCTTATGCAATTCTAGAAGGCTATTAGTGTTGAATAAGAATTTTGACTATGGAAATATTTCTTTGATTAGGTGACGAAAAAGTGGGTCTTATCGATCAGTAGATTGTGGGTTGTGGTTGTTTTGCTGAAACTACAAGAGGCGAGGGTCTGTCGCTATAGCCTCGAATTTAATTATCCATTATTGTGGTGACCCCTATGAAGGTTTTTGTTTCTGTACCGTACTCTATTTTGAATGAAATCTGAGAATTGTTTAAAATTTTGATTGTTATTTGTTACTTGATATAAACACCCCTGTGAGGGTTTCAATTTTTATACTGACTGTATTGTATTTCTTGAAATCTGTATATTACTTGAAATATTGGTGATTATTTGTTATTTATGTTGTTGTAAACCCCTGTGAGAGTATGTTTTGTAAATTCCCATATATGTTAGTATTCATTGCTTGCTTCTATTTTGTGTCCAAAACCTTTATTACATTAATCATTTTCTGCCCCTTGTACCCTACAGCCTTATTGGCTGTCCTTGTATAACTTGCTAGCTTTTTACAAGTCTGTTATTTGTTAAAGAGATCTTGTCGATCTATTGTCCGATTATGTTTACATTGATTCATTACTTTGTAAACCTTAAATAGCTTTGCCGACCAGTGTACATAGTTGTCTCAACTATGAATCTATTATATTAATACTGAATGTTTAAAGGTAAAAATTATGTCTATTGGCATTACATTATACTAACCCATGGGATGCCATAGGCGGATATCACCTGAAGGAATGCTAGATGGGGAGGGGCATATGGGCTCGAGGCTAGGTCTGGAAAGATGGCTTGGCAGAATGGACCGATGATGATAGGTCTTTTAGCTGGTGCCTACATATGATCCTGACTTACAAATAGCTGGAGATGGTGAACTGTGAGTGGTAGGATCTGGCATGCGGTCAACCATGCCAGACAACAAGTTGTTATATGCCGAGCTGAGTGCTCGAGTAATGGAGTGATAAAGAAATTCATGTTTATACTATATCGATGTCGATACTTGCAATTATGATTTGATCTAGGAGCAATATGGATGGAATGACCAACAGCTTGTTAAATTTGTTTACATGTGTATTATGTACATTGTTGATTCACATTGACCTTTTTATTGTTATCAAAATGTTCATAGACAGTTGTACCTCATTAACTTTCTTTTTAACTCTTATTATTCTATTTTCCCTCATTAAATCCTTAAGACTTACCATCCTATATTATTTTGATTTCTTTCAAACAAGTAAAAATGGTGAACGAGGTCCTCAGGTTTGAATGTATTTTGGAATGTATTAGACTTTTAGCTGTATATATAGGTTTCCATATATGTTAAGCTGGTTTTGAGATGTTGTGATAGATCATTCGCAAAGGTGCTACCAATTCAATCTTAATATTTTGCCCGTAGCAATCAATAGGCTTATAAAAATTTCTCTTCTAATCTTTCAAGAAATGCACAGTACTTTAACTTAACACACTCTAGGTGAAATATTCAAATATATAACATTAGCCAAATATATATATAAGTTCAGGCCTTCATGATCATTCATGACCTATCATAACACCTCAAAACCAATTTAACATACATGGAAACCTATATACACAGCCAAAAGTCTAGTACATTCCAAAATACATTCAAGCCTGAGGACCTCATTCACCACCTTTACCTATTTGAAAGAAATCAAAATAATATAGGATGATAAGTTCTAAGGACTTAGTAAGGGAAAATAGAATGATATAAGTTAAAAAGAAAGCTAATGAGGTACAATTATTGATGAACATTTTGATAACAACAAGAAGGTTAGTGTGAATCAACATTGTATATAATATACATGTGAAGAAATTTAATAGGTTATTGGTCATTCCATCCTTATTGCTCCTAAATCAAATTATAATTGTGAGTACCGGCATTAATACAGTATAAACATGAATTTTCTTATCACTCCATTGCTCAAGCACTCAGCTCGGCGTGTAACAACTTGTTGTATAGCATGGTCGACCGCATGTCAAATCCTACCACTCATAGTTCGTTACCTCTAGCTATCTGTAAGTCAGAATCCTCATAAGTGGGTACTAGCCGAAAGACCTATCACCATTGGTCTGTTCCACCCGGCCACCTTTTCAAATCTAGCCCCAAGCCCAAATCCCCTATGTGGCGTCCCTCTGGGTAATATCCGCCCATAGCGTCCCATGAGTTAGTATAATATAATGCTAATAGATGTAAGTTTCACAATATTTAGTATGAATATAACAAGTATGCAGTTGAGATAATTATGTACATTGGCCGACAAGGCTATTTAAGGTTTACAAAGTAAGGCATCAATGTAAACATAATAGAACAATAGATTGACAAGATCTCTTTAAAAAATTACAGACTTGTAAGAAGCTAGCAAGTTATACAAGGATAGCCAACAAGGTAGTAAGGTACAAGGGGCAATAAATGACTAATGTATTAAGGGTTTCGGACATAGAATAGAAGCTAGCGATGTGTACTAACAAATATGGAAATTTACAAAACATACTCTCTTAGGGCCTTATAATAACACAGATAACAAATAATCAATGAGATTTCAAGCAATATACGAATTTTGAGAATATGATATAGTCAATACAAATACAGAAGCCTTCACAGGGGTGTTTATATCAAGTAATAGATAATAATCAAAATTTCAAACAATTCTTAGATTTCAATCAAAACAGAATACGGTACAGAAGCAGAAACCCTCATAGGGGTCACCACAACAATAGATAATTAAATTCGAGGCTAAAGTGGTAGACCCTCACATTTTGTAGTTTCAACAAAATAACCACAACCTGCAATCTACTAATCGACATGGCCCATTTCTTCGTCACCTAATCAAAAGACTATTTCCATAGTTAAAATTCTTGTTCAACTATAATAACCTTCTAGAATTGCATCAGACATTCTAATGTTACTAACTTATTGATCAACATAATAGTATAGGTTTAATAAGTAGTATCTACACAAAATATCCCAATAAATCAACTATTCTAGAATTAGCCACGATGGTCTATATTGGTTCTAGAATTACATGATATCTCATTCTTATTTACAATGTCATGATCATATCATCATCCTAATCCACACAACATAATCCAATTCTCTATGTAATTAATCCTAATCAAATACCATTTAGTCTTATATTGCATAATCCTTAGTATCATTATTAAATCCAAATTTTGGCATTTAGCATAACATGTTCGGGTCCACTATTTGAATATTCCTCTTTACATGGGAATCATACACATATATATACCAATCATACCCAAAATCGTTATTCTTGGCATAAAACACAAGGCTTCAAGTGGAAAGGTACAATATATATACACACACATGTATATCAAGATACAACCTAAAACTAAATTCCAAGACTGGACACCAAAGTTTCAAAACCATAAACCAATGACATGGGTGCATTCGTTATGTTAAGAAGGTAAAACTACCTTTTCACCGCTACTGCTAGAATAAACCAACGTCACCACCAAAATACTCTCTTAACCTCCTAAGTCTAACAGCACCACTGGCTTCAAGTTTCATAGCCAAAATCATCTTCAATTGAGCTCAAAGGCTTCAACCAAGTCTTTCACCACCATTGTCCAATCACCATTTTTTGCCTCTGCTACCATATCAAACTCTCATGCAAGGGTGTTTTTAGCTTCCTCATACCATGAGCTTTCAATATCTTCACCCAAAAAATGAGTTTTTGGCTATAGTTCTGCCATCGCCTATCAAGTCCGCCATTACCAAGTTTTAGCTCTCCATTTTTTATGACTCTTCACCTATACCACCGTGCATGTGGTATGCGAATGTAGCCAGGGAGTGAGGGAAATGTTTTAATTGGTGTGGTTTGGGTAGATTCCAACGGCTGGAGATAAATGAGAGAGGTTGTGGGTAAGAGAAGAAGAAAAATAGGGTGCCCAAATGCAAGATGCCATATTTATAGAATAGGTCTATTCGAATTTCAAAATTGACCCTAATGTTTTATAAATTAAATCAATTAAGTCCCTATATTTATTGAAAAATAGGGCTTAACCCAGTTGATTTGATATCTTCAATGCAAACCACAATACTTTCAAAAGATGCTCAATCAAATTTTTCTAAATTTCAAATTGTCCCCCAAATATTTCTAAAATAATTGAAATTTCATAAATAAAAAATAACAATGTAATTAACATAAATCATAAAATATTCTAGGGGTGTTACAAAAAGGATGCATTCTAATCCTATTCAAAGTTTAGATGAGAATCTGGAGACTAGATTCTCTTAAGGGCGAAGAGTTGTAAAACTCCAAATTTTGAGATCCTAAAGTAATATACAATATAAAATTGATAAGTTTGGCTAGATGAATTTTGGGTTAGATTTAATTAAAATCTAGAATTAAATATTTACAATCGAGGGATTAAATAGTAAATGAGAGAAGAACTTGATTGTCTAAAATAATAAAATTTAAAGGTCAATGTGAGAAAGTTAAAAAGTTAAGGACTGTAAAATAATTAAATTTTGACCCAGTCATCCAGGAATAGAAATGTTGAGGATCAATGTGCAATAAATAAAACTTTTAATAACTAAACTAAAGGTTTGGGGCCAAGTTGTAAATGGGACAAAACTTTAGGGTACAATTGAAGTCAATTGGAAATCTAAATGGGTCTAGTTGAAGGCAGTGAAAAATTCTAGAGTTCAAATTTGAAAAGTTGCAAAATACTTTTATATATATAAGGTGAAAGACAAAATTTAGAGTAATTTTCCAAAATCCACCCCAATCCTACCCCGATGGAGAGTCACTGGAAAATGGCCAGAAATCTAGAAAATAATACCATAAAAAGCTTTCTCTTAGCTTGGTGAGCAAATCCATACCAAAAAACACCAAATATTTTGCACGAAAAACAAGGTTGATGGCAAACGAGCAATAGAGGTGGAGGTTTAAACATTTTTGATGGTGGAACAGGGCTGGACTCTAGGGGTTTTTGGTCAAAATCACATGGGCAGTGCAACAGTAGCCTGAATTTGGAGTTTTGATAGTTGGTGTTGAAGGAATTAAGGTGGTGGCAATGCAGCAATGCTAGGGTTGTGCTGCCTGTTCAACAGCCAATTAATGGCCTAAACAATGGGATTTCTCAAAATTGATATGAAGATTTTGCTCGCCTCATCGAGGTGCACCTGTGGGTAGTAGTGGCCTTTATCTCCGGCAATGAAGCACGGCAACAAAAGCTCAAAATACAATTTTGCGTCCATCCCAGCTTGAGATTGGATTTGATTCAATTTGGGTAAATTTCATATTGAATGTTAATTTGATTGATGTTTACAAATTCTAATTCAATATTTATTAAATTAAGATTATTGAAATGTAATTTTATTTGAGAAAATGATTAATTATGTGAGTCTTGAACAAAATTGATTGTAATTCTAAGTTTGGTAAATTAAGAAAGATTGATCTAAAATTATAATAATATAGTATGTTGTCAATGAAATATGGTTAAGCTTGATCTAAAGATTAGGCTATATAATTTTAGAACGAAAATGGATTATCCAACTTGGATCTAATAGACTCGTACCCAACTGATTTAGGAATCTAGACCCTTATCATGTATCATAAAATAAATGAAGTGATGAATGGAGTTTATTGAGGACAACCACTCAAAAATTACATATGGTAACCTATAATTAAACTAGCTCGAAGTCTTAGAATAAGATCATCAAGTATATTACAAGGCTATGCTTATGGAATAAGATAGAGTAAAACATTTATAAAATGGGCTAAGTAACTTGAGGATTGAATTGGCCTGAGTATGTAAAGTTATTAAGATGGTTAGGACTTCAAGACAATAAAAATGGGATTGATTTGGCTCAAGTAAAGTCTCATGGGCCTAAGAATATCATGTATTAGAAAGATTAACGTCATTTGTGACAAGATATAATTCAACTTGAGTATTATAACAACGAATACCTATTGAATATTAATGAGACCACAATGATATAGATCATATTGATAACGTATTCATCAACTAATTAGGTAAGGATTACCACATTTAATCATCTTAAGCATTTATATATGAAATAGATAACCTTGAGTTTGATAAAGACATCAACTATATTTAAACTTAAGATTTAGAGGATTAATAGTATAGTAACTCCAATTATCTTATGAAAGTTCTCGATTTGACTAGGAAGTCAAGACTTGAGTGTCCATAAACTAAGGATTCCTCTACATTTGTTAGGTGAGTTTGTATTAGATTTTTGTTTGGGGGAAAAACATAAAAATTCATTATTATGCCCTTGTCGCTTGCTTATGTTTGTTTTGAGATTCAATAGTTGATGTTTGTTTGTTGTATGTTGTTCTTCAGCTTGTGTGTTGAATCTGAAAGTCTGTCTGAGTGGTTATGATTGCCTATAATTCTTGTGTCATTATTATCCAAATTCTCAATCTTTCTTAATGTGATTTCTTATGTCTTGTATATATATATTAGTAAATATATCATTTTAGTTTGACCATTCCTTTGCTAGAAATTATTGTTCATCTATAAAATATTAACCTTGGATCCTTGTATTAGCTTTAGCAGTCTATTTGGACTTTTCTTCTGGTTCATCTATGGTTCTTGAGCTATTCTTATTTGAACTCCTTACCCCCTAAACCAAATATCATGTTTACACAAGTTTTTGGAAAGTAAATTGCTTGATAACCTAGTTGAACTTCTCTTCTTTATCAATGGTTATTGAATCATTATTATTTGAATTCCTATCCATCTTGAGCAGTTAAATTTTGGAACTAAATATCACGTTTTCACAAGTTTTGAAAAAGAAAATTGTTTGTGAAATCCTACCACACATCGCCTTTTTACATTGATTATGGTTTTTGGATGATCATGAGTTATGCCATTTTACCTCAAATTGGCGATTGTGTTGGAAAAACTAAAAAAAGATTTCATGCTATATTTTCTATTATCACCATGACTGTTACTTGGAAATGAATCTAACGTTGGTTAATTGATTACTATTTATCATGACAAATTGACGTGTTAAGTGAAATGTTGTTGGATGCTCATACTATATTAATTACTGAAAACCCTTGGGGGTGGGCCCTGGGATCAACTTTTGGAAATGGCATAACGAAAAAGACCGACGGTGATCTATCTCCAGCTAATACCTCATTAATTTTAATCTGACCTCATTGCTAGTTGAAGGTTACTATCTATGAGGGGATAAGGTATATAGCTAGCCATGCCTACTATTTGGCAAATTGTTTGAGCTGATCACTCAAAATTGGAGGGATAAGGATTTTTGTGTTTGTGAAAGTGGAGGGATAAGGTAGGAGAATCACCAACAGTAGGTTTTGCTAAAATATTATTGGTTTATTATCTCTTAAAGTTCGTTTTGTCCTCTGTTGATTTAGTACTTGTGGAATTGTTATCACTCTGTGTACCGAGGTTACTCATTCGTTAATAACTCACTAAGTCATTCGTACTTACATTATTTATAATGTTTCTTTCCATTCTTTACCCCAAATAAGAAGAAGCGACAAAAATAGACTTAACACGAGACACGGGAGGTAACAAGCCCAATGAATATATGCATACATAGATTGTAGCTTGATGAGTTACTTATGTGGATATGATAGGTAGGTTTGAAAATATCAAGTGTTCTATGACACTTTGGTGATGAGTTAAACTATTGATGGATGGCACTCGTGGAAATTAAATATTTTGATTTTTACAAGATGTATTTTTTCTTGTTCAAGAAGCTTGTGGTATAAATTTGAGTAGCAACTCAGTCGAGCAGACGCCTCCAGGCTGGGGCACTAAAAATAATATTTTAATATTATTAATATTATTAAATCTTTATTAAATATAATTTTAATATAATTAAAATTATTATTTATATAATCTTCATTATTACTAATATATTAGTAATCATACAATTAATATTATTAATTTAATAGTAACACAATAATATTAATACATTGTTAACATATTATTAAATAATAGTATCAATTATATATGTGCATATATTATACACACACATATATATATGCATTTGTGCATGTATTTATATAAATAAATTTCTCTATAAATATATAATAGTTTAATATGCACACACACATAGATACGCATATTTATATAAATATATATTATATATACATATGTACATACAAATCTATACATATATACATACATACATATGTATACACATATATACATATATACATAATGTCACTGCTGGCCGCCTGGACAAGCCGGCCATGGCCAACCCATGGCCATGGCAACCATAGATCTAGCCAGATATGGCTAGGCTGCCACCAGGGGAGTTTCCTTTTTGTACCTTTTAGTTTACTTATCTTTTTATTTATATAAATATATATACATATATATATAATTATTTAAATTTTTTTATTTCTTAACTAGAAAACAATGATAAATTATATATAAATATATATTTACATAAATATATGTGTGTATTTATGTGTATATATGAATATGTGTCATAAATTCAAAATTCATACTACCAACTAAGCAACAAAAAAGATAAAATATGCCATTATTTAAACATGTCAACAATTTTTTTTGTCAACATCGCAAAAAAAACCCATGTAGGTTCCAACTCAATAGGATCCCCAATTTCAACACCTTCCAGCATGCCAAGATAGAATTTTCAGCCAAAATTTCTAATTCTAGCAACAATCGAACTAAATGTGCAAATTTTTGTATACTTATAAGGCTAACATTTTAATTATACGAGATATTGGACAAAATTGAAAATCAAAAAGTGTTGTAGGATGAATAAAATATTTTACCCCATAACTTTATATATCCATAGTAGTCACTCCAATCTCTTTCATGTGAGTTGTATCTATAAAACTTTCGAAAAAGAATGGTTTCTCTCATTTAACCCCATTTTACTGATGTTTTTTCTTTTTATTTTTTGCCATTGTTTATTGGTATTTCTATAGAAAGGATCACATGATATTAAAAAATGTCTCCCATTATTAAGAACAAATACAATTCTTTGATACAACTTTTAATAATACTCTTCAATAGAGTCAAAACTTTTCATTAATACAACTTTTCAGTGATTGAATGAATTTGCTTACTTATATATAGAGTAGATTATTTTATCATAACACAATAATTTATTATATAAGTAGTGTATATATAAGGCATAATATCCTAACATTTTCCATCTGAAATAGTAACAAGTTGAGAAAAGAAAAGAAAAGCATGACAATCAAGGTACTAATATTATATCTCCCGGCTCGTATTGTAATGGTGGATATATATATATATACATATATGTATATTACAATATTATATAAGCACTAATGCATGTGCCAATAGTGGTTCCGTGCATGGTGCTTTGACTGATCTTTTTTCAAAAAAAAAAAAAATTAACCGAAGATGCTAGTTGGGGATGGAGTGCTCTGTGGTGGTAGTTCTCTATACTTGGTTTTTGGGACCTTCTTTTGTCCTTTTCTTTTATTAATGGGTCCCACAAATAATTCTTGAAAGAAAGGGGGTATTTTTCATTCTTTTTAAATGCGGGCTATCATGGGCTTGGAGTTGTATTTTTTTTATTTTTGATTTTTCTCTTTGCCTATAAAAGAGTTGTTTTCCCTACCTAGAAACAACGCCATTTTATTATCATTATTAGTTTTTTTTTTTAAATATTTTTTGTTATTTGCACCTATTTTTTATATACACGTTTTCGTGTTTTCTTGTTTCCTTCGGATTTTTTGTTTTGGGTGTTTGCATTGTGGTTTGGTGATAAGAAAAAACCTCATTTCTCTCTTGCACAGCGAAATGGTTCCTCTCTACAAAATTACAATTTCTATCTTTTTGACAAATGCTACAATTGTTCATGATTTTTCAGCTATAGAAGCAAAGTTTTTTATTTATTTTTAATTTTAATTTTTATTTTTGTTTGGTTAATTTAATTGTTATTTTACCATGGTTTAGTGGACTGTATGCTTGTACTGCTCTGGTTTTTCCTCAAAAACTCTTTCTTTCTTATTTTGTGTGGGTTAGTCATTTAATGTGTGGTTTAGAAGTCTCAGTCATCTTTCTTACAAACTCTTGCATTTCTTTCTCTATTTCGATTGTGAGGTCCAGTTACTTTTTGGGATTTTTCAAAATGTTGTCACACTTTCCTTCATGTTATTGTTTTTATTGTTCTTAGTTGCATTAGTTTTATATTTGTTGTTTGGGTTTATCATATTTTTAGGTAATTGGGTTATTTGTATTGTTTATGCATGATGAGTGTTTTTGCATATTTTTTCTCTTCGCTTAAGAAGTAGCATATAGGTTAGTTATTGGGGAGGGAAAAAAAGGCTCCTCTTTAGTTTGTTGGTTGTGTTTGGTGGGTTTTTGTCTCTTATCCATATTTGTAAAGGGTTTGATCTTTTCATTTACTTCCTGTTACCACTACAAATTTTTTTTCCTCGGAGGGTTTCTCAGATTTGTGAAGTAATAGTTCGGGTTTTAGGTGTCTTTGAATGGTCTATGTATGTCTATGTTTTTCATTTTTTTGGACGTTTATTTTGTTTCTATTTAGCTGAGATTTTTTTAAGTAATTATTTCATAGCAAAATATGTTTGATTTTTTAGTAATGCAAAAAAAATGAAAAAATTATTTATGTTTGTTGAGCTTGTGTGTATAAAGAGGTTTGTTTGTTGCTACTTATCCCAAGACTATTGTTTGACCTTGTCTGTTTGTAGTGGATTTTTCATGATATGATTAACTTTATAATATTATTGTTGTATTTCTATTCTTATAGTTTCTGATATTAGCATTTACTTCTCTATGCTTAGAAAATGTGAAGTTGCTAGATATTTTTGGAGATAGATTTAATGACATTATGTATAAATCCTGAAATGAAGATATGGAAAAGTTTTTTGAGTTTAAAAATGTTTACTTGGTTATTGACCTTTCTTATTTTATTTGGCTTTTAGCTGAGCTATGTACATCTATTGTTTATATGTTGATTAGCTTTTTCTTTTTTTATTTTTCTTATGCAGTACAGATTTTTAATTTGTTTGTAAAGGTAAGTTGGTCTTTGCATATTTCTTTATATGATTGAACAACTTGGGTTATTCACTTCATGCCTTTAGGATGAAATTTTTATATTGCTTCTTAGTTAATATTAATACATTTTATATTGGTGAATTATATTGGTTGACAAATGATATGGTTATTGAACAAAGCAAACAATGTAAATATTTTGGGTTATTAAAAGCTAAATTTTGGTTATTTGTTTTAGTTGATATGTTGTTACTTGTTTTTTTTTTTAAAGAAAGTACCAATTAGATGCTTTTACTTTATTATTATATTTATGTAATTATGTTGATAGTTATTTGACTTTTGTATTGTTATTTTTAGTTATTGATTTTGGATATAGTCCCTAAATATGCATTTTATATGCATAATTTTTAATTACAAGTATGTACTCTTTTTTCCTAATTGTTTTTGGCTTTCATGTAATTTTTTTTATATTATTCTTTATTTAATTATTCTTTTTTTGAGCACTACTATTTGGCCATCGTTTTGCTTATTGCATGGATCTAAGAGTTCTTCTTAGAATTTTTTCTTTAAGCTTTAAATTTATAGGTGAAATATCAATTAGATTAATGCCTATTAAAGATAGCAGAAGCTTCTTTGGAAGTATGCATTCAGTGCATGTGATATAGGTAATAAACGACAAGCACTAATTTTTGGATCTCAATCACATTGGATTAGTTACATTAGTCCATAGATTTTGAAGTATTTTGATAGGTTATGTATAACTAGAAAACACTTGGACTGAGCTATCTTGCAAAAAAACTTTAAGTGCTCTATAGTTGATTTTAGTTGCGTAGGTCCATTTTGGAGCTTGGAGGTGTTAATAGGACCACTTGATTTGAGTGATAGGCTCATTTATGTGGGCTTTTTAATAAATTTTTTTTATAAAGTACTTTATACATATTGTTACATGTTTGATAAAAACACACCTTAATAATCATCTAATAAAGTACAAGAAAGAGAATTTAAATTCTACAAATATATATTTTCTTCAGTGGATTTCTGGAAACATGATTTATTTCAAAAGTTCATTACAATATTTTCACAAATGATATCTCGTTAGCCTTCCTTGGCATGACACACTTATGTGATAAAAAGTGATTGGTGTCAACTTAGTGCGTCAAATAATTTAGCTAAGTGTTGTTGCCATGACATGATATGCTGAAAATACTATATTATTGTAGTTAAATGTTCCCTTTATATATATGTAGTGTTAGGGATTGATGTGTGTAGACTTTAGACATTCTTGCAATATAAATTGTGGAAAGAAAACAAGGATGAGATTTCCCCTAACTATGGTTGCTATACATTTTTGGATTGTGTGTGTATGTGTTGCTTACAAATCATTCACTCAAACAAAGAAACAGACAGTGGGGTGCGAGATGTGTATTTGTGTGTTTTATCAAAGTTGTGTTTTATTTGTATGTTTTGTTATCTGATTCATATAAGCAAGTATGGTTGAGTTTTTGTTTTCTCCCTAATGCTATTTTCATCAAAATAATAGACATATTTGTTGATTTATCATATTGTTGTACACAATTTCAAGTAGCTTGTGCATGCTTCCTTGTCGAGAATATGGGAATTTTGACAAGGATGCTCCAAGAATTTTCAAGAAGAAATTATATACTAATGTGATGAGATGGCTGTTTGATGACTTTGATTAGTAATATGTTTTTGGTTTTACTATTATGGTTGTTGATTTGTCAGTTTACTATTGGAAATATTCTTGAATTTTGAGTGAATTTTAGGATGATGAATTATTTTAGCTATAATTCTATGCATTAACAGAATTTTTAATGGATAGTAATATTGAATATTTTCTTGAATTAGTTGGTGTTGAATGCTAAGTATTAATATATTTGAAAAATATTATTTGAATGTACATACACTCATGAATGTGAAAACAGGTATAAATAATATTTTTATAATATCAAAGTGAGCAAAATGTATTTAAAATGTTAGTTAAAGTACAACAACGTATGCTACGGGTGCCAAACTGTTGCAGAACCAATACCAATATGTTATTGCCTACACTTTTTGCTTTTTTGTAATGATTGGGTGATCGTAGCAAAAAACTATTTTTTTTGTAGTGATATAATTTGAAGGAATGTAGATAATTATTTTGGTTGATATAACTACTTGGTTACTATTTTATTGTAAATAAATAGCTAAGGGGGTTGATGAAAGAAAACATGCCTTCTTGTTGGAAACATTTGCATGGTAGTTTTTGCACATCCATGATAGAGTATACCTATCATTAATTATATTATTATTGCACTTTACTCACAAAACAGAAATAAGAAAAACAAATCTATCGTGCCATGAATATACTACTTATAGATGCCAAATGCGTGAGGGAGAATTCAATGTCATATTTCATTTGGGGAGGTTAGGGCAACAATATAGCATAGATTCTTACATTAAAATAGAAACACAACGTTTAGATTATTATAGAATAGACTAGCAACAATTTGATGCAATAATAGAAAGTTTACAAGGAATTGTTGACTCTTTGGGTGTTGAAGGTTTGAATGACCCATCTAAAATATGTCGTCGTGTGTTATTACCATCTTCCTTTGTTAGTGGTCTATAAGATATGATGAAAAGATATATCAATGCTATAGCTTTAGTTCAAAAATATGGTAATCCATATTTGTTTATTACAATGACTTGCAATCCAAATTGGCCTGAAATTAAAGAATGCCTTTTACCAATTGCAGAACCTCAAGACCAGCCTAATTTGGTTGCATGTGTCTTCTATTCTAAGCTTCAAGAATTCAACAATGAAATTGTGAAAAAGTTGTTTGGAGAAGTTGCTACATATGTATATGTTGTTAAGTATCAAAAGTGTGATCTTTCACATGCTCATTAGATTATTATCTTTAGACAAGGGCACAAATTAACTTGTCCAGAATTGTATGATAATATCATGAGTGTTGAAATACAAAAAAATGCCAATCCAATGCTTGGATCTTATGTCATGTCTTGTATGATGCATGGGCCATGTGGTGCAGCAAATCCTAAATATGTCTGCATGAAATATGGGGTGTGTAAAAATAAATACCCTAAAGATTTTTGTAATGTCCCAACTCATAGGAAATACACTTATCCTAATTATAGAAGGTGAGATAGTGGTGAAAAAGTTCTTGTTAAAAATACTCTTTTAGAAAAAAGATACATTGTTCCATATTGTCCTTATTTATTAGCTAAATTTAATTGTCATTTTAATATGAAGGCATGTTTTGATTTTAATCTTGTCAAATATCTTTATAAATACATATATAAAGGTCATTTGATAGAGTTTGTTATAATATTGTTGAGGATTTTTTTGCTAATAACATTCATCAAATAAAAGAGTTTCAAAAAGGCTATTGGATTTCAGCAATAGAAGCATTTTGGCAAATTTTGAATTTTGATATTACTCAAATGCACCCACCTATAATAGTTTTTCCTATTCGCTTACCCAATGGACAATTCATTTATTTTGGAAGAAACAAAACTTTACATGGAGTTATTTCAAATCCATTTGTTGGGAAAACTATGCTAACTGAATTCTTTTGGATGAATGCTAGGGACCCTATTGCAAAAAAATTAAATCTTTTACGCAAAGATTTTCTTGAACACTCTTTGTGGGCGACAGAATATCGTAAATGGAAGTTACGAAAAAAGGTGTTGTCATAGGTTGGAATGTAGTAGTAGATCCTTTTGAGGGTGAATGTTAATTTCTAAAGCTTCTTTTATCTAACATAAAAGCCCCTACATTATATGAATATCTTCTTACTATTGGAAATCATCGTCACATTACTTTTCACGATGTTGCGTTACACAGAAGGTTATTTGAATATGGTCTTTATGTTGAAAACTATTTAGAAAAAGTTTTGCAATTCCAAATGCCATTTATTTTATGAAAATTGTTTGCAGTTTTGTTGATTCGTTACTCTTCACCTAATCTTAAACAATTTTTTGATAAATTCTTTTATGTTCTTTCAGATGATCTTAGGAGAAATATGCAAAGCACAAATGAATTTTTGATGTTTATGAATAAGTTTATTTTTTATTACTCTTTAGCCCCACATTTTGAGCGATTAACTAAAGAAGAGCGATTTACTAAAGAAATAGCTTATAAAAAGAACATTCCTATTTCAAATGATGGTTTATTAAGTACAAAAAAGTTGAATGAAATGAAAAAAAAATCTTTTACTGCCATAGTCAATAAAATTAAATGTAATGAATCATATGCACACCAATGCGCATGCCAACAGTGGTAGTGTGCATGGTGCTTTGAATTATATTTTTTTTAAAAAAAATAATCGAAGATTCTAGTTGAGGATGGAGTGGTCTGTGGTGGTTGTTCTCCATGCTTGGTTGTCGGGACCTTTTTTTTTTCTTTTCCTATTATGAATGGGTTCCACAAATAATTCTTGAAAGAAGGTGTGTATTTTTTATTTTTTTTTAAATTTTGGTTAGAACAAAAATTGTGGGCTTGGAGTTGTATTTTTTCCATTTTCTGCTCTGTCTATAAGAGAGTTGTTTTCCCCTACCTAGAAACAACACCATTTCATTATCATAATTGTTTTTTTAAATATTTTTTGTCGGTCTTTTAAGCGCTGTTGGCGTTTTCACCTATTTTCCATATATACATTTTCACATTTTCTTGTTTCCTTCAAATTTTTTCTTTTGAGTGTTTGCATTGTGGTCTGGTGATGAGAAAAACCCCCCATTTTTCTCTTGCACTGTGAGATGGCTCCTCTTTATAAAATTGTGGTTTTTATCTTTATAATAAATGTGATAGTTGTTTGCAATTTTCCAGCCATATAAGCTAAGTGTTTTGTTTATTTGTTATATTTCTATTGTTTGGTTAATGTAATTGTTATTTTACCATGGTTTAGTGGATTGTGTGTTTGTAATGCTTTGTTGTGTCCTCAGAAACTCCTCCTTTCTTATTTTGTATGGGTTAATCAATTTAGTGTGTGGTTTAGAAGTCTCAGCCGTCTTTCTTTCTTACAAACTCTTGCTTTTCTTGCCCTATTTTGATTGTGAGGTTTGGTTATTTTTAGAGGTTTTTCAAAATTTTGCTAGGCTTTCCCTTTTGTTTTTGTTTTTGTTTTTATTGTTCTTAATTGTGGTAGTTATATATTTGTTATTTGGGTTAATAATATTTTTGGGTATTGGGGTTATTTGCATTGTTTATGCATGATGAGTGTTTGTTGTTTTCTCTCATAATCAATTTACATATTTTTTCTCTTTGCTTGAAATAGCATATAGTTTCATTTTTTAAAAAGAAAAAAGAAAAAAAGGGCTCCCCTTTTGTTTGTTGGTTGTGTTTGGTGGGTTTTTGGGTGGTTTTTATCTCTTCTCTGTATTTGTCAAGGGTTTGATCTTTTCATTTATTTCCTGTTACTACTACAATTTTTTTCCTTTGAGGGTTTTCTCATATTTGTGAAGTAATCATTTGGGTTTTAGGTGTCTTTGGATGGTATATGCATGATCTATCTTTTTCATTTTTTTGGATGTTTATTTTGTTTCTATTTTGCTGGGATTTTCTTTTTCAGTTTTTTTTTTTTGGGCACATATGATCAATGCATAGCTAATTATTTCATAGCAAAATGTGTTTGATTTTTTAGCACTGCAAAAAATGAAAAATTTATTTATATCTATTGAGCTTGTGTGTATAAAGAGGTTAGTTTGTTGCTGCTTATCCCAAGACTATTGTTTGACCTTGTCTGTTTGTGGTGGACATTTTATGATATGATTAATTTTATAATATTATTGTTGTATTTTTATTCTTATAGTTTCTGATTATTAGCATTTGCTTTTCTATGCTTAGAAAATGTGAAGTTGCTAGATATCTTTGGAGACAGATTTAAAAGCATTATGTATAAATCATGAAATGAAGATATGGAAAAAATTGAGTTTAAAAAATGTTCTTGACCTTTTAGTTTTATTTGGTGCATAGTTGAGCTATGTACAATTTGTTCTTTAAATGTTGATTAACTTTTTTATTTTTTATTTTTTTATATTGTATAATTTCTTAATATGTTTTTGTGGTCTTTTCTTTATGTTATTATGTTGTTTTTATTGTTCAAATAATACATTATTTAGTAAATGTATACTTAGTAATAATCAAATAATTTCACATAAATTTAATTAATTCTCTCAATAATTACTTTAAGCATATCAATATTAATTTATTAAATTTAATATATTATTAAATAAATATCACCCTATAATCAAATTTTTTATTATAATTTTAAATAAATGTGAAGATTAATATTTAATGAAAAATATTTTTTTGAAGAGGATTAGTTATTTATTATATCAAATTAAAACATTTTAAGTTATTTATTAAATGAATAACTTTAATATTTCATTAATACATTAAATATTAAATATAACTAATACATTATTTAATTAATAAGTAAATTTAATTAATTAATATGTTATTCAATAAATGAATTATTTAGTAATAACATAAATAATATTTAATTAAATTTAATTCATTTTTTCTGATAATTACTTTAATTAAATTTGTAAACATAAATTTTAGAATTTTTTAACTAGTAAAATTTTATTATTTTCATATATGCAAATATATATATGTGGATGAATGAAGTGAGAAAGTGATCAATGAATGAGTGGTGTAATATATAGAGTGAGAAAATAAAAGAGTTGTTGTGGTTTTTAGAGTGTAGGATTTTTTTGGGTGAATTGGGAGGGGTTTTTTGGGAATAAAATTTGAGTATTTTGGGAAAAAATTTAGAGAATATGCCTTTATTCTGAAATTTTTCTGGGGATTAGAAAAATTTTTAGGAAAAGACAAAAGAACATAGCCTTGGTTTTTGCATGTTTCTTTATGTGATTGAAGAAATTGGGTTACTCACGTAATTTCTTTAGTATGAAATTTTTATGCTTCTTCTTAATTAATATTAATATAGTTTATATTGGTGAATTGTATTAGTTGACAAATGATATGGTTATTGAACAAAGCAAATAATTAATGTAAATATTTTGGGTAATTGAAAGCTAAATTTTGGTTATTTGTTTTAGCTAATATGTTGTTACTTCCTTTTTTTTTTTTTCCCAGAAAGTACTAATGAGATGTTTATATTTTATTATTATATTTATGTAATTATATTGATAGTTGTTTGACTTTTGGTATTATTACTTTTCTTTATTGATTTTGGATATAGTCTATAAATATGTATTTTGTATTCATAACTTTTAATTACAAGTATGTACTTTTTTTTTCCTTTTTATGCAATTTTTTTCATATTATTCTTTATTTAATAGTTCTATTTTTTTAGGTACTGCTATTTGGCTGTCGTTTGTTTTTATTGCACTTGGATCAAATTGGAGGTTAGTATGTGTATTTTCTTTATGATTTATGAAGTTTTTTATTAGTTAAATTAATGTAACTCTTGATTTTGGTTTGTGTGTTGTTTTTTAGTTAATTTTAGTCTTATTAATTGAATTGAATGCAGATAATTATTTTGGTTAATAGGAGGCACTTGGTTTAAGTCAAGTACCATTTTTTCAAAATAATTAGCTGGGGGGTTGATGAAAGAGAACCTGCCGTTTTGCTTGAAACATTTGCGCGGTAGTTTTTGGGCATTCTTGATAGAAATACTTTCTTATTGATAGAAGATTGCTTTAAAAAGGATGTTATGAAGATGTTTACTAAATTAGAGACATGTATTTTAGGAACATTCGGATATGATATTATGATGGTATATTCTTTTCTAATTTGACTGATAGGAAGAGGTAAACTATATGTTTGCTTAAATCTACCTGTTTTTGATAGGATGACTGAGAGTTTTTGAACCTATTTATTATCAAAAATAGTTGAAATAGTTAATTATTCACTCAATAGAACACAAATGGATAAAATATTGTCGGACGAAAAGTACGTGTTGATAAATCTTTTATAATTTAAGTTTGTTTTTTAATTCCTATTTATTGTTAGTTGGGTATATGGTGTGTGCTATTTTAGTATTGTTTTTTACATTCAAATAAATAAACGTTTAAATGCTTCCTTTATATTCTATTTTGTTAATTTTTAGTCTATTATTTATACAAACAATTTCCTTTTATAGGTAAGAGTGTTAAGTTAAGGATTTTCAAAATTAGTGTTTACTATTTTTGTATTTATTTTGTAATTTCTTTGTTTGCCAATAGTTTTCCTGCATTTGGAGTTGTGAAACCTTATTTTGGTATTTGTTTTGACTTTTCAATACACCAAGTGTTTTCATTTTGGGTTTTTTTTTTTTTTTTCACTTTTTCTGAATGTCTTTCTTTTTTGCACTTTTCTTTTAATTTTTTATGTTCCTAATTTAGATGCAACAACCTGATTCTTATAGTATTTAATATTGTTGCTATTGTTTTTTACTGTTTCTTGTGAAATATTTTTACAGATCACTGATGTTTTATTTCCTAGTTTTATAATGTTAATTTTTTTATGTCTGATGGTATTTTTATTTAATTAGGTGTACCATGACATTTAATTTTGTAAGTTCTTGTTTGTTTGGTTTGAATTATATTTAATTTTGTATGAATGTTGCAGTTCCTTTGTAACATAATAGTAATGTTGTTCTCCGGTTCTTATGTTTGCTAGGGCTGCGAGTTTCTAATCATCAATTAATTTGAGAACTTATATTTTATATAATTTGGTATAAAAAGTGATAGTCGCCTGATGGTTGAAAAGAAGGAGAGGAAAAGGAAACATATGGATAAAGGAAGGGTGGCTTATCAGAATACGCTTCTTGAAGAGAAACCAAGGCTACCAGAGCATTGTAGTAAACAATATTGGGTTGGCATCGAAAGATGTAGATCATCATCAAACTTCATATTCTAGATGTAAATAATACGTGCATTGGATCATGCATAGCAATCCTTCATGCCTTCTCATTTTTCACGCCTGCTTTCTGTTCCGACAGCTCCATGGATTGTACCTTCAGTCGCACTTTGTGAATATTGTAGGCCAAAAATTTTTTGTATGAGCTTCCATCTTTTTGTTGTGATAATGGTGATGTCTCTTTAGCACCGATTATTCCTAACACAATATCGCATCACCTTTTTGCTGAAGATACTACAAATGTTGGACAATAATTTAGACGAAAAGTTCGAACATATAATAATAAGTTTTCTCTTACTTCAATAGGAATGGAAACTGATCCTAGGTTTTGCTTGAGTAATCAAGGGATGTATAGTTTAAAGGTTAATGGGCAAGTATCCGCAAATTAGAAATGTTCACAAGATGTATTGAGTTTCCAAAATGTTTACAATATTTCCTTTCAAAACTATTGATGATGTTGGCATTGATTCATTAAAAAAATATGATTTAGAGCCTAATATTGTTAATATACTCATAAAAGCTTTAGCTGATAATCCATACTTCAAAATTTTTAAAAGCATGCATTCTTGGAATAATTTGAAAATTTTCAAGTTTGTTTTGCAAGCCAATCCTCAATTAAATAAAAAAACACACGTAATATTTCAATTTTTCATTAAATAGATGGAATTTGGGATGAGACAAGCGATGATCCTAATGATATGATTTGTAATATCAAAGTATATGGATTGGACTCTTGTGAACATATAATTTTATATCAATATGGATGCTATGATTCATGGCAATATCCTTTGTTATTCTCACTTGGTATGTTGGAATAGAATGGTGTGGTCCATCTAAAAATTTTACTAGTCATTGCAGAGGTCAAAATGTAGTAGTATTTCTAGCTATTGGCCAATCTGTAGATGGTGTTCTACATATTAAAAATGAAGTTATTTTATGTAATTATTTCATTTTTCAATTTGATAGTTATTTAAATGTTTTGATAATTAAATACTTATAATTATATTATTATTGCAGTTTACAAACAAAGCATAAAGAAAACGACAAATATGTAGTGCCATGAATATACTGCTTATGGATGCCAAATGCGTGAAGGTGAATTCAATGTCATACTTCATTTAGGGAGATTAGGACAATAGTATAGCATAGATTCTTACATTAAAATAGAAATACAATGTTGAGATTATTGTAGAATAGAACAACAACAATTTGATGCAACAACAGAATGTTTATAAGGAATTGTTGACTCTCTGGGTGAAGGTTTGAGTGACCCATCTAAAATAGGTCGTCCTATGTTATTGCCATTTTCCTTTATTGATGGTCAATGAGATGTGATGAAAAGATATTGTAGTGACCTTACTGGGGATAACCTTTAGCTGAGACGCCATTCAGTTCAACCTTAATTCAAAACCCATAAACAGGCAACAGGCCCAACATGAACATTTCAAACTTCTCAAAAATCGCCACAGATTTCAACTTAAACAACTTCCATAAACACTATATACACACTTTAGAAAATCCCATAACATACAAAATAAGTGCTAAATACATACTATCAGTGGTTCCCAACATGCATCACACAACATTATACACATACTGGTAATATTGATTCAATCCTACATATCACAATATTTTCAAATTATATAAAAGTCCAAATATGCCCATAAGCAGTTACACATATCTATTCCATTACAAAATTATATTCGTCAATCCAATTTGGAGTCCAACCTTGTCACTCAGTCCAGTTTGAGAAAATTAAGATAAAATGGGGGAGGGGCTAAGTCCAAAGGACATAGAGAGGGATAATAGTAATCATAAGCAATAGGAACCCGTCGAGGAAGAATCAACTCAATGATTGGAATTTAACAATTAATTAGGTACATTTCAGAATATGACCAATAACAAGTTGAGCAAATAGGAATCTCTCCTTATTCCAGTCAGTCAGTTAGCCTATCAATTAATCAATCAATTGAGCACTCAGACAATTTGTTAGGCAATCAGTCAGTCAAATAGTCAGATGGTCAATCAATCAATCGAACAATTGATCAATTAGTTAATCAATCAATTAGACATGTCAGCACGTCTCGAGCAATAGTTGGGATCAACTTATCAGCATGTCCTGAGCATAACAGCTGGGATCAACTTATTAGCATGTCTCGAGCATAAAAATTGGGATCAACTTATTAGCTTATCCCAAGCTCAATGGTTGGGAACAACTTATCACAGACAGTCAATCAGTTAATCATATCAGCTCGTCCCAAGCATGACAACTCGAAATAACTTAACGACTCGCCCTGAGCTCAACAATTGGGAACTATAGTTTGAAACTTATTTTCATATAGCAAATTGCCAACAAGGCCATATGAGCGATGTACGAAACAATTAACAATTAATAACGGTCAACAAATACGATTAAGCCGTCATGGCTACATAACAAGACATGAACAAACAAGTGTTCTATTAAGGCATCAATAACAATAAAGGATGTGAACGAGTACAAGACAATAATAAGTATCAATCGAGAACAAGTACAAGATAGGTAACACTAGGGAGTTCTTGGTGCCAGAACAAACAAAAACAAACTCACAACATAGTGAAACCAAGAACTAACCCTTACAGGGGTATACAAGTCAATTAACAGATCACAAACAAGTACCCAATTAAGTATAGATTTCAATAAACATGAATAGGTATAACATAAGCACAATTAACCCTCAAAAGGGTTTTTCTATAAGAATAAATAGAAGTATTCAAAGCTAAAGTGGTAGACCCTCACAGGTTATATAAGCAAATACCCAAAAGGTTAGACCCTCACCTCCATAGTCTCATATATAGTAATCGAAATCAGCAGTCTATTGATCCACAATACTCGCTTCCTCATCACGTAACCAAAAGAGTATATTTACAATCAATTCTCTATTCAACTCCAATCTTGTTATATAGCCATGATGGCTTAATCGTACATGTTGATCATTATTAACTGTTAACTATTTTATATATTGCTCATATAGCCTTGTCGGTAATTTGCTATATGAAAATACGTTTTGAACTATAGTTCCCAGCTGTTGAGCTCGAGGTGAGCCATTAAGTTGTTCTGAGCTATTATGCTTGGGATGAGCCGATATGATTGACTGATTGGTTGATTGATCGACTGACTGTTTGACTGACTAATTGTGATAAGTTGTTCCCAACCGTTAAGCTTGGGACGAGCTAATGAGTTGATCCCATCTGTTATGCTTGAGACATGTTGATAAGTTGATCCCAGCTATTATGCTTAAGGCATGCTAATAAGTTGATCTCAGATATTGCTTGAGATATGCTAACATGTCTGATTGATTGATTAACTAATTAGTCGATTGTCTGATCATTCAATTGATCATTCAACTATCTAACTAACTGACTACTTGATAGACTGACTCAGTGCTCAATTGATTAATTGATTGATGGACTAACTAATTGACTGGAATAAGGAGAGATTCCTATTTGCTCAACTTGTTATTGCTTATATTCTAAAATGCACCTATTTAATTGTTAAATTTTGATCCATTGAGTTTATTTTTCCTTGACAGGTCCCTATTACTTATGATTACTATTATCCACTCTAGGTCCTTTAGACTTAACCCCCTCCTCCCCATTTTATCTTAATTTTCTCAAGCAAGACTGATTGACGGGCTTGGACTCCAGGTTGGATCAGTGAATATAATTTTTGTAATGAAATAGATATGTGTAATTGTTTATGGGCATATTTGGACTTTTGTATAATTTGGAAATATTGTGATATATAAGATTGAATTGATATTAGTAGTATGTATATAATGCTGTGTGATGAATGTTTGGAACTACTAATAGTATGTATTTAGCACTTATTTTATATGTTATGAGATTTTCTAAGGTTTGTATATAGTGTTTGTAAAGGTTGCTTAAGTTGAAATTTGATGCTATTTTGAGAAGTTTGAAATGTTTATGTTGGGCCTATTGCTTGTTTATGGGTTTTGAATTAAGACTAAACTGAATGGTGTCTCAACTAAGGATTATCCCTAGTGGGGGGTGCTACAAAAGAATAAACACGAGCAGGTATAATATAAGCACAATTAACCCTCACAAAGGTTTTTCCACAAGAAAAAATACAAGTATTCCAAGGCTGAAATGGTAGACCCTCATAGGGCATATAAGCAAATACCTAAAAGATTAGACCCTCACCTTCGTAGTCTCAGATACAACAATCGAAATTAGTAGTCTATTGATCCACATGACCCACTTCCTTATCACTTAACCAAAAGAGTATATTTACAACCAATTCTCCATTCAACTCCAATGATTCTTAATAGTTATTTTTGTACCATTAGTAGCCTAAAAAATTGCTAATTTCTCGGCTAATACAATAGTTTTCAGGTATAATCGGTACAAAATGCTAATTAAGCCTCCATCATAAAATAGCTACTAGATTCATATCGATCTAGCATAAGAATAAAGTTTGGTCCCTAATTACATAATTATCCTCATAACATTATCCCAAATCAA
>JACGDI010001560.1:57354-77731 GCA_014898725.1 Jacaranda copaia | reverse complement strand
TTTTATATATATATAACATATGAGCTAGCCTTTAATATATATTTAAATGCACATGTATATATAACACATGTAAGCTTATATATATGTGTAGGGACCCACATGATTTTACACAAAGTCAAAGCTAATCAAAATTTTCTATTGTTGCTGCTGTTGTTTCCGAATTCAATCAAAAAAATAGAATCTCCATGCATGTGGCCCACCACAATGCTAATATGATTTATTTCCACAAGATAAACACGGCAGCAATGGTTTTCTTCTCTTTTTGCTTGGCTAGGAGACTTATTAGTAATAGGAGTCCCAATTCAATTGAAGAGTCTGAAACATTACAAATTGAAATGCAATCAACCAACTAACACTTGCAGAGTTCGACTTCTACGGGATTTAGAGTAGGCATAGTTCGACCAAACTCATTCTCTCAATTGTATTTGAAATACTTGAAAATAACACTATAAAGAGAACATCCCATAGGGTTAATCCCATCAATTGATTATTGGAGAAGCTCGAAAGACTCGAGTTGAGAATTTGGGTTTATTCATCTATTCAATTGGGTATACCTTCTCCTTCTCAATTTCTGTACACCAACTATTTGTAGAAAACACTCATAGAGTTCTTCATTTCAACACAACTCAAAAGAGGATTGCATGCACTTCCTCGGCACTCATCAATAGAAAATCTTTATCAACACTTAACAAATATACAAAATTTGAAGACTTCAAGTAAGTTATCAAATTGAAGGATGTTCCTATCATCTTTTTCACTTTTTTTTCTTCATCCCTTTATATGTATATACACTTAAGTTTACATTTCTCTTTTTCTCTTTTCTTTTGCAGGTTAAGAAATATAGTTCATTCCCGATCAACTCGTGAGGATGTATATTGAAGATCATAGAGAGCCATCTCCATACAATATCATTGGAAGTAACAAAAACAACCTTAAAGTTAAAAGTATAGATTGGTTATCCATAAATCAGCCAATGATGTCCTTTGTTCCATACCTCGACCTCCCAGTAACTCCATGCATATCCAAGAGTGATCCGAAGAGGCAACTAAGGAAGTAATTGATCCTCGTTCTCGCATTACATCTCGTTCCATGATACTTCTCTTGAAGTCTTCTCTTCATGAGGCCAAAGCTACTAGCTCGGAATTTTTATTTATAGGTTATTTTCTAAACATTAATGGGTACTCATTGAGAATTCCCGCATCATGATTTGGCGAAGTATCCTTTCATGCAGGTTATTGGGATTGAACAGAGAATGTGCTAGGTCATCATGCAGATGTTCTTCATCAAGCTAAAATTTACATAGCAGTCCATACCTCGCTTTTCACATACATTTGTCATAAGAATATCCTCCAAGCATTCCTTGAGCTATGGTGCCCTTCCATGAACACTTTGCATACTGCTACTTGTGAATTTTTAGTTTCTTTATGAGATCTTCATGTACTTGGTGGATTACCTATCTGTGGATGTTTCTATGACGAATCTATCTCCACTGCAAAAGAACTACTTGGTGATGACAGACATGACCTTTCTCTTCCACGAAGCTACAAATATCTATTCCAAGCTTATCATGTGCTCCCAAAGGACTCTGATGGCATTTCTATTTCTGATCGAATTGGCTTTTAGTTTAAAGGACCATCGAGATATGTGGAGCCCCCTTTGAGGTCTTCTCGAAAGAGGTCTACTGAGCTAAAGATCTCTCACAATCCATGTGGAAAAATCGATGCATCACTTTTGTTTCGCACCAATAAATATAATGAATCATTTATAATGCTAGAGGTTGAAGACAATGTTAAAGGGGAGACTTACTTGGTTGCTTTTCTTTCATGCTGGTTATGCAGTTTTATTCTACCACATTGCAAAGCTAATCTAATTTGTGCTACGGTTTTCAAGGTTGTTAGTAGAATGGCGAATGGTGATTGTTCTTCTCTTACAGTTCCTGTATTGGCGGGTATCTACCGTGGTTTAAGGAATATATCAACTTTGCCAAGTCTTCAGGAATCTTCTTCTATCTTTCCCATTCATTATATTCACAGATGGATAGGGCACTACCTTGGCACTCATTTTTCATCCAAGATTAATGTAGGAGGAGCTGAGATGATCAAATATGTAGAGGAGAACATGGCCAAATATTTTGATCTTTCAGAGGCACAACATTTATTCCTCAATATCAACCCTTCAACTATTCAAAATTTACGCTTGTTTCCACATAAGCAGTTTACAATAATAGATGGCCCCCGCATATTAAATACTTATAAGAATCTTTTTGTGGCTTTTCGCTCTAGTTATTTGATATTTCAATGTGGAAAAGAGCATATCATTAAAGCTTATAGCCCTCATCGGTTCAGCCAGTAATGTGGATTCTGTCAACACGTCCCAGGCAACTTAAAGAAAGAGATTCTTACTTGTGATTTGTATGAGCTTGTTCAACTTTGGCAGTCATATACCTTACTAAACACATCTTGCAAACTTATCATTCCTGGCAATGCTTATTTCTTTCCATTGGCCATAAAGGCATATACCGACTGGTGGGACAAACACTGGAAAGCTTTGCAAACAAAAGGTACTAAGATTGTTCTCAAAGTTAATTAGAGAGATGTGGAATCGAATTCTGGTCAACTCAATCAACTTGGGGCTAGAATTGAACAGCATGTACCTGAGTCTAGGCATCTAGGTAAGAATCTATCTTGTCCTAAACAAGCTTTAATTAAAAATCCCAAAAATAATCCAGTAGCCTCACCTATTCAAAATTTTATTATTTTAGGGCAAGTTAAAGGAAGGAATTTGGAGTCTAAGGATTACAACCTTGCTGAACATACTCAAGTGTCGTCTAAAAGGCGCCGTGACTTATTCGAGATTTCATTCCCTATTGATGCTCCAATAGAAGGAAATGAAATAATTTCTGCACTTTCTTGCTCAAATGACAACTCTAGTAATCAATGCATACTCAGGAAGAAGCCAAAGGTTTTGGATTTAGATAATATCACTATTAATTCAAATTTCTTTGCAAATGTCCCAAGTTCTTTTTTACCTTTGGATGAATTAGCAAAATATGTAAAGTCATTTACTTATTTATTTATTTTTAATATCATATACCCCTCTTCCCTCTTTTTTTTTTACATATATATTTGCTAATTCTTTGCACTAATTTCTTCTTCTTTTCTTCTCTCCTCTTTTTTTTTTATGATGTAGCTTGCAGATCTCGAGATGCTAGTCCCAATTACTTCCGAAGGTAGTGTTGGTTCAATAAATGGGGCTAATCCTTTTAACTTGCTTGAAACAAATATTTCTCAACCTCTTGATGGTGGCATGCGAACTTTCCATAATACTGCTGATTCCAATAGGCGGCCAAAGGTAATATTACCTAAAATTACAAATGATAAGGCTTTTGCTAAGAAAGACAAGCCCCGAAAGATATTTGAAGCTCCATCTTGGGTACTTCTAGCTGCTGAAATTTTTGAATTTTGTCCTCAAATTATAAAGACTGAAGTAGAGCAAATGTTACTTAAATTCTATTGGGAACGAATATGTCAAAAATCATGAAAACTCCATTTGAGCAACTCTTAGAGATAAAGCCTACAATTGATGATTTGATTGCATAGATGAAATCATACGTAAAAAATACATCACCTTTGAAGGACCACTTGAGATCTTTCTTTGAGGGTGCATCCAACTATACAAAGGTTAAGTTAAATTCAATTCAAAAAGAGACACAAAAAACCCATGAGAAAGTACTACTCTTTGCATAACAAGATCTTTTTGAGGCCGAGGCGAAAGTGAGAGAGTTGAAGAGATAGATGGTCTCAAGAATAAGCTTCTTCAAATCACCAAGTAGAAGAAGATTTGAGAACACGACTTGCTAAGTTAAGCAGTAAGGAAGAATTCACAAACACATCACTCCACAAGGCTGGAGAAAACTTGTCCATTATCCAGAAAGAAGTGACCACCAAGAGAGATAAAGTTTCAAAACTTGGAGACAACCCATTTTAACTGATCAAGAAATTGAGGCTTTAAAGAGGATGGAAACATTACTTGAAGAATCTCGGAAGGAACTAGTAGCTTTTAATATACTTGCATGAGCACTTAGCTACTTAGCCTTTTTCTTTTTTTTCTTTTTCTTTTAACACAACTAATATAAAAGAAACATTTGACTACTAAGTATGCAATAAAAATTGTTCTTTTATGAATTCTCCTTGTGCATTTTCTCTCTCTCTCTCTCTCTTTTGTTCTTTAAGTTGACGCCAACTTCAAAGAAAATATTGTATTACATGCCCCCAACAATTGAGTGGAATACACTTACTTAAACGCATGAGTAAAACTGGCTATCTTAATAAATTAAACTTGAAAGCAATCAAAACGTCTTCCACTGATATGCTTGAACTTGATAAATCATCTATAATTACTCTAATGATTTGATTGAACTAGAGAAATAAATCATCTCAATTTGCTCCAATGATCAAACTTGGAAAATCCTCAAAACGTGTTCCAATGATGTGTTTGAACTTAGCAAGCCATCCAAACTCATTCCAGTGATGTGATTGAACTTTAAGAAATGAGTCATCCAAATTTGCTCAAATGATATGATTGAACTTGGAAAGCCATCCAAACAAACTCCCTTTTTTTAGTGATGTGACTGAACTTGAGAGATAACTCTCAAGCTACCTGTGTATCCCAACAAGGGGATCAAGCCATTACGTAGTTCAAAGTAAACACATTTCTTTTTAGTGAGGTGCCGTTCACAGTTTATACTCATGCGGGCCATGAGTATCTATTGCTTAACCACCTTAGACTAGTTGGGGTATTTAATATTTTAACCATATAAAATACCTTTAGTGGGAAAAGTTAGCAGTTTAACCATATGCGTTATCTTTGGTGGTTACTGTACATAGTTTATACTCATGCGGGTCAGGAGTAACATGCAATTTAGGCTCATACATCAAGGAGCAACTTCTTCTTCATAGATAATATCGCTTCAAAAACTTGCCATTTATGGGGCCTATGCGTAATCCATCTTTATCAACTAACTTGTAAGCACCATTGGTGTAGACTTCTTAAATCACATATAGACCATCCCATTTTAACATGAATTTACTTCCCATTCATTGGGTGATGGTAATGGGCCTTTTTACTGCCAACCCCAAATCTCCAACTTGAAAAGATCGAGGATGAACTTTTTTATTGAATGCCCTTGTCATACGTGCTTGCTAACATTCAAGTTTTTGTTGTGCTTCAAGTCTTTTCTCATCTAATGCTTTCAATTCTTCAAGTTAAAGATGAACATTGTCTTCAGTAGTGAGTCTTTCTTAGATTGCTATACGAAATGAAGGTATTTGACTTTCAAGAGGGAGAACAGCTTCAACTCCATAGACTAATGAATATGGAGTGGCCTGGGTAGTAGTCCAATGAGTTGTCTGATATGCCTAAAGAGCTTCTCCAACGTTTTCATGCCAATCCCTTCTAGATTTTGACATTACGTTTTTTAGCAAATTGCATAAAGTTTTATTGAACGCTTCTACTAAACTGTTTTACATCGAGGAATTATATTGCTTAAATCCAAATTATACATAGATCTTATCCATCAACTTATTATAAAAAGGCTTCCCATTATCAGTAATGATGTAACGAGGTACTCCATACCGAAAAATCAAGTTACATCAAATGAACTTCACAACAGTTTCTTTCTTTACTTCCTTGAGGGGGATCACCTCTACCCATTTGGAGAAATAGTCTGTAGCTGCCAATATGTAAGCATGACCAACCGATGACTTTGTGATAATAGGACCCACAACATCAAGACCCCATGCATCAAATGGCCATGAAGCAATTGTGGGATGTAAGGGTTCAGGAGTCTGATGTATAAAGTTGACATGCATCTGACAAGCTTCACACCTCTTTGCGTGATTCATACAATCTTTAACTATAATAAGCCAGTAGTATCTCATTCTTTTAATCTAAAAAGAAAGTTTGGGACCCAACTTATGAGCTCCACAAACTCCGGAATGTGCCTCGGCCATAGCTCCAGTTGCTTCTTCACTACTCAAACAATGTTGATAAATACCTTCATAAGATCGACAATACAAAATATCTTTGTACAAAATAAAGTGAGATGACCTCCGACACACCTCTGTCCTATGGCGAGGGTCTTGTGGCAATTTTTCGTGCTTTAGATACTCAATCAGTAATGTCCTCCAATCTTCATCTTCACCATCTGAGACTGATATGGCATTTGATTCCTCAAGGTCAAGCTGAATCGATGAAGACACCATCTATCTATTACACAATGGGATATTTGTTGTTTTTTCTTCAGAAAGGGCTAAAGTGGTAGCCAGGTTAGCCAATGCATTTGCCATCCTATTTTCTTTCCTTGGGATGTGACTTAAGACAATACTTTCAAACGTTTTTAACAAACAAGAGGCTAGTTGAAAGTAAGGAATCAAATCTTCCTTTTTAACCTCATAGATATTTAAAAGCTGATAGATGACCAGTTTTGAATCACCGTAGACTTCAATTTTTAAAATTTTCATTTACAGTGCCATTTGAAGTCCAGTAATCAATGCTTGATATTCTACAATATTATTAGAGCACAATTCATTTAACACTACAGAATATGTCAAAACTTGCCTTTCTGGTGAAACAAAGACAATTCCTGCCCCCGCTCCATCAGATCGAGCTGCTCCATCAAATAACATTATCCATATGGCAAGAATTCGGTGAAAAGGGCATCTTCATCGAGTAATTCATCATATACTTCCCAGTCCGCAGGAATGGGGTGAGTTGCCAGGAAATTAGTAAGAGCTTGTCCTTTAACTACTTTTTGAGGAACAATGTGATCTCATACTGATTGAATATAACCGACCACTTAGCCAATCTTTCTGAAAGCACTGGTCTTGACATTACAAACTTGACAAGATCAGCACGTAAAATGAGTTGGATAGAATATACCTCAAAATAATGCTTCAACTTTCTAATTGCATAAAATAAAGCCAGGAAAATTTTCTCAACAAAGGAGTATCTCAACTCATTTTCAGTTAAGGCTCTACTCAAATAATATAAAGCTTTCTCCTTTCCTTTATCATTTTCTTGAGCCGTTAGAGCACCAATTAATCGTTCTTGTGCTGCAATGTACAATATCAATGGTTTTTCAGGTATAGGAGCTCCTAAAACTGGTGGATTCATGAGGTATTTCTTTATGCTCTCAAAAGCATTTTCACACCCTTTATCCCATACGAAAGGAGCATCTTTCTTCATCAAGTGATTAAATGGTTGGCATCTTCCAACCAAATTTGATGTGAATTTTCTTATAAATGTGAGATTACCTTGTAAGCTACGCAATTCTTTAAGATTCCTTGGTGGTGGCATCTTTTAGATGGCATCGATTTTGCCAGGATCAACTTCAATTCCATGATGTCAAACTATGAATCCAAGGAATTTGCCAGAAATGACACCAAACGCACACTTGAGCGAGTTCATCTTCAAGTTGTATTTCTTCATTTGATTAAATACCATGTGAAGATCTTCTAAGTGATCATCTCTATTTTTAGTCTTAACCACGAGATCATCAACATAGCATTCTACCCTTGTGTGTAACATGTCATCAAAAATATTCTGCATTGCTCATTGATAAGTTGCACCTACATTTTTCAACCCAAAAGGCATCACTTTGTAACAATAAATACCCTTTGGTGTGTGAAAAGCCATATATTCCTCATCTTGTGGTGACATTCTGATTTGATTGTACCCGGAGGATCTATCCATAAAAGATAAGGCTTCATGTCCAATGGTTGCATCTACCATGAGTTCAATAATAGGTAATGGAAAATCATCCTTTGGACATGCCCTATTCAAATCTCAAAAATCAATGTAAATACATATCTGACCATTTTTCTTCTTAACTGGCATGATGCTAGAGATCTAAGTTGGATATTTAACTTCCCTGATAAAACCTACATCAATAAGCTTATTGACTTCAACTTCAATTAGAGGGATGAGATCTGAGCGAAGCACTCGCTATGACTATTTTACTGGATGAGCCCCATATTTTATGCTATGGTGATGGATTGCAACTTTTGGATCTAATCCTGGCATTTCTTTGTATGTCCACGCAAATATATCCTTGTACTCACTTAAGATTTTGAAATATTGTTCTTTTCTTTAGGATTTAGAAGCTTGTTAACAAACATGGGACAAAGCTCTTCTATCATGCTAAGATTCAACTCTTTGAGTTCATCAACAGTCGCTTGTCCACCATCTTCAAGTTGTGAAGGAGCTTTTAGGATTTCATCTTTAGGACTTTCTGAATCAGGCTCTTCATCAACAACAATATGATTACATGAGTGTAACTCATCATTCTCTTCATCATATGGCTGTTCGATCTCAACAACTCTCATTCTCTGAAATGTGATACTCTATTTTAATGCTCCATCTGCTTTTGAAACTAGGACAGGCACCATTATCCATACTGGGTGGTTTGTAGCTTGTATAAATCCACTTGCCACCAATCTATTAAACTCTTCAAGATATGGATTATGCAATATAGGATTTAGCTCCTCTTTAACACTTGTGTAATTAGAGTTGACGGTGATTTCCACTTCATCTTCATCTGGACTACTCTTTTTGCATAGATGTTTTACGATGCGCTGCTTTATTTTCACATGTTTGTTCATATTGATAACTAAGATCATAGATCCAGCTCCATTCGATTGGGATAAGTAAAGAGTTTGACTTTCATTTTTTTAATCTAACATATCAATTTTATTGTTAACACTTCTTTTTGCAACATTATTTCCAAGTCTATTGAACACAGAACCTCTCAGACATGAACCTTTATTAAACCTGCTTTGATTTTTAACACCAAGTCTTTTAAAGATAAAAGGACGAGTAATTGGAGCACTGAGATGATCAAATATAGAAATTCAATTATTATTTTATTTTTGCTCTTCCTGCTTCACATGATCTTCTGTAGAAATATATTGGACATTAGCACACTTATCTTTCTTCATCACACATATCCTAATTGATTCTGTAACTTTGAATCCCAAGCCAACCCTTGACTGTTCAACATGAAATCCCTACCTCCTTAGTTTTTGTTATGCTTCACTGAGTCTATAAACCTTTTCTCTGATTAACTCAGGTTTAAGCTTACTTAGATTTGGTGGATTAACAAAGTTATAGCTAGATTTTTCAAGCAACTTATATGCCATAGGATCAAATGTCCCCTCAAATTCTTTGTGGAAAGCCTCTGCAATAGACGGTCTATTATGGATTGAAGAGCTTATACCAACAATAGGCATGGTGAAGCCCTTCTTTAGAGTTTAATAGTCACTTGATTCTACCACCTTTAATTAGCTTTGAGCAGCATCATTTAACTCAATACATACTCCAGCTGGAATTTTCTTCTTCTCTTGAGATGCCTGCAGTGTATATTGAAATTTCAGTAAGTTGGAGTCATCATTGTGCTCGTATTCTTTGCCCGTCAAAACCTCAATAATTGTTAGTTTACTAAAATTTTTAGAACAATCTTGTCTCCCTTCAATGAAGTGGTTGCTTGGAGTTTTTGCAGGTTGCACTTTACTTACTGAGTCAGGATCCAAATAAAGTTTAGCATTAGTGACATATGATTCAACTTCAGTAAATGGCTTCACATCTACATCAACTTTCATAACTTCTCCATTTTTTAAATATTTGAAACATTGATAGAGAGTGGAAGGCATTACTCCATTTTTGTGAAGCTATGGCTATCCTAAAAGTATATGATAGAAAGTCCTTGCATCAATAACATGGAATAAAGTACTCACTTCCAACTCCCCAATTGTGAGGTCTAGATAAATCATACCAATAGCTCATTGGCATCATTGATTGAAACCTTAAATAGTTAGACAACTGTGTGAGAGATCCTCAATAGAAATCCCCAAATTTTTCATGGTGAATTTTGGCATGATATTGACGGCAGATCCTCCATCAATAAGTATGCGATTAACCTTTTGCTGCTGTATGAATCCTGAGATAAAAAGTGGCCTATTGTCAGGTTTTGATCCCAATAACAAGTCATCATCCATAAAAGTAATGGCCATATAACACGAAGTGGAGTGTTGCTATTCAGTTTCACAAGATATAGCATGCACTGCTTCAACTCTTTGATTAAAGAATTCAGTAGGAAAATAATCTTTTAAAGTCACCTAAATCCTCTTGTAACCTGCAAATGAATTTCCCTGCTTGCTATTTGCAGCCTTTAGACTCTTCATCGTCCTTGGTTGAGGGCGTCTGGCCACATGTGAGACCTTTAATGCTAATGGCCGAGATTGATTGACACATCATCTTCTCCTTCGTTAGTGTGTCACAAGAGTTCACTTACTGCCATCTTCAGTTTTAGTAGTAGAGCTCATTTCTAGCTTAGTCATTTCATCAATGACTTGAATCTCTACTAGCATTAGATCTAAGCTTCCAAATTGAAGCATTGTTGATGCCCTCATAAGTGAAGATGAGAAAATACTGTCTTTACTTGCAACACATGTGGTATATGCTACAGTTATAGCACTAGCAAGGTTTGATTCAACAACATCTTCCATATCAAGAATTATCTTTCCATCTCTTGCTAATGACATTACCTTATCCTTGAAATGAAGCATTTTTTTATTGGATGCCCGACAATTCAATGATACTTGCAATATTTTGGATCACTTACTTTTTCAGCTTCTTCAGGACGTTTTTACTTTGGCAATTCAATCAACTTTCTTATCAATAATTCATCAAAAATATGAGAAACATCATGATCTGGAAATGGATACTCCTTCTCTTGCATTTCTTTTAGTGTTTTCTTGACTATTGGAATGCTTTGATCTTCAGTTTTCTCAGCAACCTTTTTATCACTTTTAGGAATTTATATGGAGGCTATTCTGATCGCCATAGATTCCTTAGTGACAGCTTTGCCATATTTTTCACTCTTTTTCAAATCTCTTCTTTCTTTCTTCTGGTCGTCAATAGGAATTCCAACCCCGCGATTAGCAATGCTAAGCTCTATGTCATGGGCACGAGTGGCTAATTCTTCAAAAGTGCTAGGCTTGATTCCTTAAAGAATATAGAGAAGTCCCCAGTGCATGCCTTGAATACACATCTCTACTGCAGATACCTCTGAGAGTCTATCTTTGCAGTTTAGACTTAATGCACGCTAACAATTAATATAGTCTACTACTGGCTCATCCTTCCATTATTTTGCATTGGTAAGTTCAATCATGCTCATAGTCCAGTGCATACTGTAGAAGCGATTCAAAAACTCCCTTTCCATTTGATCCCAGCTATCAATAGATTTAGGCTCTAAGTCAATGTACTAGTCTAAGGTATTTCCTTTTAGTGATCATATAAACTATTTCACAAGAAGATCACCGTACGTCTCTGTATTGTTGCATGTCTCTATGAAATGGGCCACATGCTGTTTTGGATTTCCCTTTCCATCAAACTGCTGAAATTTTGGTGGTTGATATCCTATCGGCATTCTCAGCAAGTCAATCCTCTTTGTATGGGGCTTTGAATACATAATAGAACTTTGAAAGGGCATTCCATACTGAGTCCTAATAGTATTGGTGATCATGTCCTGCAATTGTTGAATAGATAATGTAGCAATAGAAGTTGCAGAGTGATTGATCCTTGGATCAGTTTCTTGCTTGTAAGGCATCTCCTCAACTTGTTTATGCACTATTGTATGGCCAAGGGAAGATTGATAATTGTAGCCAAATCCTCCAAGATGAGGGTATTCTTGCTTGTTCATGGGTTGTGCAATTTGTTTATCTTTTTTTTCCACAATTTTTTGGAGGTCAGCTATAGCTTGAGCCATTCGAGCAAGTTGTTCATCCATTGTTGCCACACTAGTCGCTGTAGCTGAAAATTCAACAAAAGACTTTAGGATTCATTTCCCTTGGACTTCCTGAGTTAGAGTCATTAGATGGAATGAAATTAGTATTCTTGCCGCCGGTTATGGGCTAATTGACAGATTCAGCAACAGGGTCAGCGGCATCGACAGTGTTTTTCCTGGCCAAGGCGAATTGGTTCCTCTTAGGTGCCATTGAGTGGTTGCAAATATCTTCAAAACTCAAATAGGAGAAAGAGATGAGGGGTAGATTCAGTCCCACTGGGTGTGCCAGAAATTTGTTCACACAAATTTCGTTGTCTGCAAAATTAAATCACAGGACAAAGAAAAATAATGGACAAATTAAATTTATATTAAAGAATATATGATAATTATAATTTATCAGAGAAAAATATAAATTTCCTAACAAAACTAATCCCCTGATTCTTCTCCCAATATATTTAATCCAAGGGCTTGAAGTTTGTTCTTGGATATATGGTGTAGTATCCTTTGATTTGGTAAAAGATACTACAAAATTTCTTTGAAACTTGAACCTTGACTCCGAGATCAAAGGACTTGATGACTTGATGCTGTGAAGAGGTATAGGACCTTCGTAGTAGCAATACATCGTCGTAGCAGAAACTTGAAGCTTGTATACTTGAGTCTTCGAGTTGAGAATATGTGAATATGTATAAGTAAATATATGTGTCCATGAGAGTATTTAATCATTCCTTTATATAGAAGCTCAACAGGAAACTTCGAATTAATTTAAACATATTTGATAACTATCTCTTTTATTCATATTAAAAGATAATATCAAATGTTCTTGACCTGAGTGGTTCATATACATAAATATGCAACATGTCCCAACTTGATTAGCTTGAGATTGTTGGGCCACCATATTTGATTTGATCAACATGATACACCTTCATCTTGACATTTATCAATATTTGATTTATAAAATAAATATTAGAATATTAATTAAAATTAACTATTTATTATTTAGAATTTAATAAACTCTAATATATAAATGGAAAATTTTAAATTAATAACTAATATATTATTTACACATGTCATTTTTTATTGGCTCAAAATTTAAGCGTTTACACTCGCATACCACTAGAGTGTGCAGACAAGGAAAAGTGCCCAATATTGTTCAAAAGATTTCAAATTCCTATAAAACCTTGTTTTGCTATGACAATTAATTTAGCTCAAGGGCAAATACTAGATTATGTAAGAATTTGTTTGCCCTATCCTATTTTTTTCTCATGGGAAATTATATGTTGTGCTCTCTCATGCAAAAAGAGCTTCTTCAGTCAAAGTTCTTATAGAATCATTATTGAATCAGAATGGTATTCATAAGTATACGAAAAATATTGTTTACCAAAAAATATTTGAACTCATAATAGAGGTTTTTGTCCTTCTTTCGCTTGACTTTTTCCATTACTATCTATTTTTTTTTAATTTTCACTCATTTATTAAGTTTTAATCATTATGTGTCTATCTATGATTTATATTAGATGATGCTCGTTTTAAATTACTTTATTAACCAATTTTTTACCTCTTTTTTTATGCAGAAATTGTGGACTATGACACAACATCTCTTGCACATTAATAATGTTACTCAAATGTTGAGTAGTTGGAGTGTCAAAGTATTAGTGGAATTTATGAGTGCAGAGAGCCAATCAAATCACAATCCTAAAAGATATCAACATGTTACTTTACTTGATGAAACAATAATATATAAATATTGCTAATATGTGTTTATTAAAAAAAATATATTGAAAGGTTGTTTAGAAAATAGTGAAAAGCGTATTACATTTTTTACTTATTATTCTGATTTAACTTACTTTATTACCAGTATATCTTCAATCAAACAAAATCTTCCCGACATATCCATGTTGGATTTAGATATAATTTAAGGTTAAACTTATTCAATAAGTAAATCTTAAAATTTAGAATCATATAACTAATTGATGTCATTTAAAGGTATAAAAGTAAATAAGACCTGCATCGCATAACTATATACATATTAATTAATTTAGCTTTGTTGTTTAGCTATTTATTTATTAAAGTGCAATATAAATTAAAAAATACTTTGTTAATATTTGCTAACACATTACAGAGTTTTCCAGTCATAAAAATTCTATGAGATGCTTTGTAAAATAATATATCAACACATATAAAGTATGCTGGTCATATTAATCTGTGTGAGATTTTTAAATGTAATATATATTCCTTTACTATTAAAATCATACTTGGTACTTATTTAATTTAGATTCAGTTATTATTATTATTAATAAAGTAGGTTTATTCAATTCAATAGAGTGTTAAAGAGGAACTAGTGGACTTTTAATCTTGAGGTTGTGATCATTTATAAGTTTCGAAGAAGAATTGAAAGTGGTATGATCTTAATTCAATAATATGAAGAGGTGTCAATTTAATTTAAGATATAGAGTGATAGAATTTGAATTCAATAATATGTAGAGGGTGGTGCCATCTTAATTTAAGAATATGAAGAGATGCCACTTTATTTTAAAAATATGGAGGGATGATATTTTAATTTAAGACTAATTTAGGAATGTGAAGAGATGCCATTTTAATTTAAGAATATGGGTGTTCTTTTTCTTTTTAAGAATGAAGAGTAGTGATATCTTAATCATGTAATAGTAGGAATTAAATTATGAATTACAAAATTGGGCTGTATTTGTTGAAAAATGCGTCTAGACATACTTTCTTTAGTGTAAGATAGTATGGATGAGAGAACATTAGAAGAAGAAAAGAGGAAGAATATTGAACTATTATTTCTACTTAACTTTATAAGAGTATGGTAAAGTGATTTTTTTTACTTGTATTTATGATTAAAAATAATCTTTGGTATGTCAGATTTGGTGAAAGTCTATATGAGTATTTAAACTTATAGTATATACACAACTTTTACAACTCTTAGTATATGTAAAATATTATTTGTAAATATATAAATACACTCTACAATTTTTAGTATATACATAGCTATTAATATCCTTAGTATATGCACAATGTTGTACTATTTATTAAGTGTATAATCCTAGGTACATGTAAATATGTGTTTTTTTCTTAAAATTTTTTTGTTGATTATAACAAATTTTGTTATGTGACACAAAATACTTGTTATATGCTGGCTTGAAAGTAGTTTCAAGAATTTTGCGAGGTTCATTAAGGTGACGTTTTGGGCTTCACACCAATTTTGCGGTTATAATCTCATGGTAATATTGGCTATGAGTTATTACATGTTATTTTGAATTTTTAAATATTTTGTATCTTAAACACATTTAAAATAGTTGTTGGGCTTTCAAGTTCACCCTTTTTATTGACATTCCAGATGCAAAGGAGAATTAACAAAGTGAAGAGCCAAGGAGTAATTATCTAGTTGGAGAGGATCACTCACTTTATTATTAGATGGGAAGATTGTCACCTTTTACAGAATCGTCATTCATTTAAAGAGACTTGATCACCATAATCATTTATGGGAAGAGAATTCTGTATTAAAAAAAGAAGTAGAAAAAGTTAAGCATGACAATAAAGAACTTAAGGAAACTTTGTCTATAGCTCATAAAGAACTCAACTGAGTTATTGTGGAAACTAGACACAATTATTGCCATGAGACACTTAGGACCATACAAGATATATATAGTGGATAAAACACCCAAATCTAAAAGCATTTATAAGCTTTCTACTAAGTTTGTTGAGATTATTGAGGTTGTGTAGTTAGCTTTCAATGTTGTAGGAGTTTGAGGCGTCCAAATTTCAACTCTTGGAAGTCTGTGATTTGTTGTTATGATAAATTATACAGTTGACTATGTTTAATTTATAATAGTAGCACATGATTTTTTTAACTAATTTGATCATAAAATATAAAAAAAATGATATCGAACAAATTGGGATGTCGATTGTTGAAAGTTACATGAAAACTCCAAACAAAATGATGAACCAAACTAGAGCTAGCCATTAACTGCATACTAGTGCAACTGAAGACCAAAGTGGAGGCCAATAGAAGCTAACAACCTAGTTTTCCTAAGCTTTTACAAACAATGGCCATGATAGGAATGATTTAGCTACAACAGTTTGAACAACAACTTCTCCAACAACAACAACAAATGGAACTTTTTCAAGTAGTTTAGGCTTGGCAAGGACAATGTAATAGTATAGCTAAATTAAAGAGACTTGTCCTATCTACTTTTGAAGGATCAGCAGATCCTTTTGAAGCTAAAAAACAACTGAATGAAATAAAAAAGGCATTTAATATTTTAAGATGTTCTGATGAGGATAAGGTGAACTATAGAGTTTATTAATGCTAAGGAAGTGCATATATATGAGTAGTGGCAATTGGAGGAATGTCAAGGCCATAACAACATTCCTATCCATAGCTAGGATGAGATCAAGCAAGCATTTTATAAGAAATATTTTTTAAAAAGCATTAAATTGCAAAAATAGTATACCTTTGCGAATCTTAAATAATATAATATGACGGGATCCTAGTATGAGGTTGAGTTTGCTCATCTATTAGTCTTTATTCCTACTTTAGTAGCTGATGAAGAAATTAGAGCACAAAACTTGTTGAAGGACTGATACCTCATATATAGCATGGAGTTCAAGCTCTTAACTTGGTAACTCATAGGGATGTGTTGAAAACATCTTAACAATGGTCAAAAGGATATGGATTCACAAGAAGAGAGAAAAATAAAGGACTAGTTCAATAACAATTAAAAAAAGTTGAACTCAAAACAATCATTTAACAGATAGAAGTTCAGAGGTTTAGAAAAAAAGCAAGGGATATATCAAAACAAGTTTAAAACTCAAGAGATTAATAATGTTCAATATCTAAGGTTTGGGAAAAATCATGAGAGCAAGGAGTATCCCTGGGTTACAAGTGTTCATTTTTTTTGCGTTTAGCTGATGGGTCATAAGATTACATATTGTCCTCTGATGAAAGATAACCTAAGGAATATGAATTAAAATGGTTGTCAAAGGTCAAAACATCAATAGAGAACAATAGCAAAAGCTTAAGACATTTGAAAAGGTTATGTAATGACCCAAATTGAAACTTCTAATGTAATGGCCACAGGTGCTACCCTTGTATCATTAACTTATGCATGCCTGTTATTTAACCAAGGAGCAACACACTTGTTTGTTTTGAGAAACTTTACTATAAGGTCTAATATTGTTTGCGAGCCTTTTGATGGTTTGTATATGGAAACCCTACTGAGGGAAACTTAGCTAGCAATTCAAGTGACCAAATTTTGTTCCGTTAATATATAAAATAGAGAGCTTCTTACAAATTTTGTAGTGTTAGATTTAGAAGGAATGGAGTAGCTAGCACTACATTACACTATTTTATATTGTCGTAGAGTAATTCTTTAAATTGTTAACTAAGAAAAATTTAGTTTTTTAGGAAGTATGGCATCCTTCATTGTATGATTTCAGCATTACAAGCAAGATGGTTGTTGAGAAAGGTGGCATGAGTTATCTTGCACATGTGATGGATAATCAATAAAGTTAATTAAGACTGCAAGGTATCCATATAATACAAGAATTTTCAGATGATATTCCTAATCATCCACCAGACGTAGAGATTATGTTTGCTGTTGACTTAAAATCGAGAACCACTCCAATCCCCAAAGCCTTATGTTGAATGGCTCCAACAGAACATAGCAAATTGAAAGTGTAGCTACAAGAGCTACTTGATGAAGGATATATTAGGCTAAATGTTTAACCATTAATTATAGGGAACCAAATAAGGTAATGATATGAAATGGGTATCCATTACCAAGGATTGATTATCTATTTGATTAATTATGAGCAAAATATTCTCCAAAATTGATTTACTTTCTAGATATTATTGGTTAAAAGATAGGGAAAAGTATGTTTCCAACACAACCTTTTGGACAAGGTACATGCATTATGAGTTTTTGGTTGTGCCGTTTAGGTTATTGAATGCTCCTATAGTTTATTGATTTTATGAATAGGGTATCCAAACTTTTACTTTGATCAATTTGTGGTGTTGCTTATTGATGACATTTTGATATACTTTAAGGGCATGTTTACTATAATAGATGAGATAAAAGAGTGATAGATAACTTTTATGATTATTTTCTTTAAATAATGCCATGTTTATTTGATATCATAAACATATATAAATGTGTTTAACTATAAAATGTTTACTTTGACAGATGAAATAAAGTGACCAAAATTATGTTGTTTAAAATACCCCTTATCATAATTCTTTTAATTTTCTTTTTTTTCTCTTTTTGTTTCTCCTTTTGTATGTTTTTTCTTCACTCTTTTTTTTTCCTTCTACATACTCCTTTACTCGTATTTGTAATTTGTAATGCACGCTTTATACTTCTCGTTCATTCCTCCCTTTTCTCTCTTACTTTTCTCATCTCTTAAATTTTTCATTTTATTTGCTTCATGTTTCTTCTTCTCTCTTATTTGTCTACTTTCTTTTATCCTCTTTTCCCTGACTCTTCTTTCTTCCCTGTTTCTTCCATTTGTTCTTCTTATTTTCTTTAAATTTTTTTTTCTTCATATTTTTCCTTAGTCCACTACCATCTGGTTGCCCATTACCACCACCAACTTCCCTTTTTCTTGAGTTTTTTTTTAATTTTTTTTGTCTTATTTTTCTTCATTTTTTTTTATTTTCCTCATTATCTCTAAATGGCACCATTGCCCATCCTTCTTTCTTTTATGTCTTTTGGTTTTTTTAATTTGTTTGTACAACAGTAGCTTCACTAGCACCCTCATGCTATTATAGTGAAAACATAGATATCGTGCAGCAAGTGATGATTGGGATAAAAAAGGCAAACGATGGTTGGGTAATTGTAATTCATATTTCAAGGGTAAATGGGGTTTTTTGATGATGACTGCAAAAATGAGATGTGCAGGATTATTGGGGCACACCTTTGAGGGTGTGATTATTTATCAAGCAAAAAGCAAGAACAGTGTAGAATAGTACCAAGGCTTGACTAAATCATGGGCTCATTATTAGACAAAGTAAACAATATATTAGTCCATATGAAATAGCCAATATAACCTAATCTTGAAATGTAGACAAGCCCTAAGAGTAAAGAAGAACATGAAGAACATCACCGGATAATTCTATAAGTCTTACGAGAGAAAAACGTTATATGCCAAATTCAAGAAATATGGATTTTAGCTTGAGAGTGCAGCCTTTTTAGTCCATGTAGTATCAAAAGACACAATATCAATGGATCCAAAAAAATTAGAAACATTCGTTGCATGGAATAGACCTATGACATTTGCACAATTTTGAAGTTTTCTTGGGTGGATTGGATACTACAGGAAAGTTGTTGAAGGATCTTCCAAAGTAGCAATGCTATTAACTCAATTAACTAAAAGAGGAGTTAAATTTGAAGGGAATGATAAATGTGATATAAGTTTTGAAGAGCCTTAAAAGTGATTAGTATTGACACTAATTCTTACTGTTCTAGATGGTTTAGGAAATTTTAAAATATATAACATAGCTTCCAAGAATAGCTTAGTATATGTTCTTATGCAAAATAACAAAGTTATGGCTTATAAATCTAGATAATTGAAGCCATATGAGCAAAAGTGCCTCATGCATGATTTTGAGTTGGTAGCTATAACTTTTTGCTCTCAAATTTTGGAGGCATTATCTTTGTGGAGCGCAACGTGAAATATACATTGATGAATTTGAAATATTTATTTACTCAAAAGGAGTTGAATATGAGATAAATGAGATGATTGGAATTACTCAAAGAATATGACTTTGTGATCAATCGTCGTCCTAGGAAACAAATGTGGTTGCCAATGCTCTAAGCTACAAAATAATAGTAAATTAGCTTACTCACAACTCAAAGACCAATCTTGGGGGATTTTAATAAGTTACAATTGAAGGTCTAAATGTCAAGCACTGATGTCAATGACAGAGGTAGGGAGCTAGCTGGGGTAGTTGCGTCCTCTCCCCCCTCAAAATATTAAAAGTTAATTTTTCATACTGTAAATTTTAAAATATTATAATTTTATCACCCTCAATTATGAATTTGCCCCTCCATTTATTAAAAATTTTCCTTTGGCCCCATTGTACTTCTTTGTGCTTTTAAAAATCAAATAAAATAAAATTTTCCTTTTCCCACTTCTTACTCTTTCCCGGTTGAGCTCCATCCTCCTCCCTCTCTCTTTCTTTTTCTTCACTTTACCAATTTCACATGCTAAAAAAGCCCTAAAGGTTTCAATCAAAAAAATCCAAAAGGTTATTGGTAAAACCCAAAAGGTAGTGTATACAAACTTTAAAAATGTTGTTTTTGTTGTTAGTTTTTTATAAATTAATAGATTATTTAGTTAAGAATCATTTATAATTTATTTATTTTGCTATTTTCTTTTTTGTGGACTATACACATGTTCTCTTTATTGATTATTGAAGATTAAGAACACTTGCCTAGTTGCCTTGGAGTATTTGATAGTAAAGGTAATTGTATTAAGCTATCTACTTTTTTCTTTTTCTTCTTCTTCTTCTTTTTT